>OZ038379.1:154999096-155174096 GCA_964036045.1 Eutreptiella sp. 'Long Island Sound 2002'
TTTGTAACCACCTTGCCCATTTGTGGGCCACTTCTGATTCTAGCCCCCGCTCTGAAGCAGAGGGGCTCCCCGAGACGGCAGCGGTTATGTAGCCACCTTGCCGATTTGTGGGCCACTTCTGAGTTAGTCCCCCGCTCTGAAGCCGAGTGGCTCCCCGAGACGGCAGGAGTTATGTAGCCACCTTGCCCATTTGTGGGCCACCTCTGATTTGGTCCCCCGCTCTGAAGCGGAGGGGCTCCCCAAGACAGTAAGGGTTATGTAGCCATCTTGCCCATTTGTGGGCCCCTTCTGATTTAGTCCCCCGCTCTGAAGCGCAGGGGCTCCCCCAGACGGTAGGGGTTATGTAGCCACCTGGCCCATTTGTCGGCCACTTCTGAGTTAGTCTCCCGCTCTGAAGCGGAGGGGCTCCCCGAGACGGCAAGGGTTATGTAGCCACCTTGCCCACAAGCTGGCCACTTCTTAGTGAGTCCCCCACTCTGGAGCGGAGGGGCTGCCCGAGAGGGCAGGGGTTATGTAGCCATCTTGCCCATTTGTGGGCCACTTCTTGTTTAGTCCCCTGCTCTAAAGCGGAGGGGCTCCCCAAGACGGCAGGGGTTATGTAGCCACCTTGCCCATTTGTGGGCCACTTCTGATTTAGTCCCCCGCTCTGCAGCGGAGGGGCTCCCCGAGACGGCAGGGGTTATGTAGCCACCTTGCACATTTGTGGGTCACTTGTGATTTAGTCCCCCGCTCTCAAGCAGAGGGGCTCCCCGAGACGGCAGGGGTTATGTAGCCACCTTGCTTATTTGTGGGCCACTTCTGAGTTAGTCCCCCGCTCTGAAGCGGAGGGGCTCCCGAAGACGGCAAGGGTTATGTAGCCACTGTGCCAACATGTGGGCCACTTCTGAGTTAGTCCCCCGCTCTGAAGCGGAGGGGCTACCCGAGACGGCAGGGGTTATGTAGCCACCTTGCCCATTTGTGGGCCACTTCTGATTTAGTCCCCTGCTCTGAAGCGCAGGAACTCCCCGGGACGGCAAGGGTTTTGCAGCCACCTTGCCCATTTGTGGGCCACTTCTGAGTTAGTCCCCCGCTCTGAAGCGGAGGGGCTCCCCGAGACGGCAGGGGTTATGTAGTCACCTTGCCCATTTGTGGGCCACTTCTGATTCTGGCCCCCGCTCTGAAGCGGAGGGGCTCCCCAAGACGGCAGCGGTTATGTAGCCGCCTTGCCCATTTGTGGGCGACTTCTGAGTTAGTCCCCCGCTTCGAAGCGGAGGGGCTCCCCGAGACGGCAGGGGTTATGTAGCCACCTTGCCCATTTGTGGGCCACTTCTGATTCTGGCCCCCGCTCTGAAGCGGAGGGGCTCCCCGAGACGGCAAGGGTTATGTAGCCACCGTGCCCATTTGTGGGCCACTTGTGAGTCACTCCCCCGCTCTGAAGCGGAGGGGCTCCCCAAGACGGCATGGGTTATGTAGCCATCTTGCCCACAAGTGGGCTGCTTCTGAGTTAGTCTCCCGCCCTGAAGCGGAGGGGCTCCCCGAGACGGCAAGGGTTATGTAGCCACCTTGCCCATTTGTGGGCCACGTTTGAGTCAGTCCCCGGCTCTGAAGCGGAGGGGCTCCCCGAGACGGCAAGGGTTATGTAGCCACCTTGCACATTTGTGGGTCACTTGTGATTTAGTCCCCCGCTCTCAAGCAGAGGGGCTCCCCGAGACGGCAGGGGTTATGTAGCCACCTTGCTCATTTGTGGGCCACTTCTGAGTTAGTCCCCCGCTCTGAAGCGGAGGGGCTCCCGAAGACGGCAAGGGTTATATAGCCACTGTGCCAACATGTGGGCCTCTTCTGAGTTAGTCCCCCGCTCTGAAGCGGAGGGGCTACCCGAGACGGCAGGGGTTATGTAGCCACCTTGCCCATTTGTGGGCCACTTCTGATTTAGTCCCCTGCTCTGAAGCGCAGGAACTCCCCGGGACGGCAAGGGTTTTGCAGCCACCTTGCCCATTTGTGGGCCACTTCTGAGTTAGTCCCCCGCTCTGAAGCGGAGGGGCTCCCCGAGACGGCAGGGGTTATGTAGCCACCTTGCCCATTTGTGGGCCACTTCTGATTATGGCCCCCGCTCTGAAGCGGAGGGGCTCCCCGAGACTGCAGCGGTTATGTAGCCGCCTTGCCCATTTGTGGGCGACTTCTGAGTTAGTCCCCCGCTTCGAAGCGGAGGGGCTCCCCGAGACGGCAGGGGTTATGTAGCCACCTTGCCCATTTGTGGGCCACTTCTGATTCTGGCCCCCGCTCTGAAGCGGAGGGGCTCCCCGAGACGGCAAGGGTTATGTAGCCACCTTGCCCATTTGTGGGCCACTTGTGAGTCACTCCCCCGCTCTGAAGCGGAGGGGCTCCCCAAGACGGCATGGGTTATGTAGCCACCTTGCCCACAAGTGGGCTGCTTCTGAGTTAGTCTCCCGCCCTGAAGCGGAGGGGCTCCCCGAGACAGCAGGGGTTATGTAGCCACCTTGCCCATTTGTGGGCCACGTTTGAGTCAGTCCCCGGCTCTGAAGCGGAGGGGCTCCCCGAGACGGCAGGGGTTATGTAGCTACCTTGCTCATTTGTGGGTAACTTCTTATTTATTCCCCTGCTCTGAAGCGGAGGCGCTCCCCGAGACGGCAGGGGTTATATAGCCAGATTGCCCATTTGTTGGCCACGTGTGAGTTAGTCCCCCGCTCTGAAGCGGGGGGGCTCCCCGAGATGGCAGGGGTTATGTAGCCACCTTGCCCATTTGTGGGCCACTTGTGATTTGTTCCCCCGCTCTGACGCGGTGGGGCTCCCCGAGACAGCAGGGGTTATGTAGCCACCTTGCCCATTTGTGGGCGACTTCTGAGTTAGTCCCCCGCTCTGAAGCTGAGGGGCTCACCGAGATGGCAGGGCTTATGTAGCCACCTTGCCCATTAGTGGGCCACTTGTGATTTAGTTTCGGGCTCTGAAGCGGAGGGGCTCCCCGAGACGGCAGGGGTTATGTAGCCACCTTGCCCATTTGTGGGCCACTTCTGAGTTAGTCCCCTGCTTTAAAGCGGATGGGTCCCCCGAGACGGCAGGGGTTATGGGGCCACCTTGCGCATTTGTGGGCCACTTCTGAGTTAGTGCCCGGCTCTGAAGCGGGGGGGCTCCCCGAGACGGCAGGGGTTATGTAGCCAGCTTGCCCATTTGTGGGCCACTTCTGCTTTAGTTCCCTGCTCTGAAGCGGAGGGGCTCCCCGAGACGGCAGGGGTTATGTAGCCACCTTGCCCATTTGTGGGCCACTTCTGAGTTAGTCCCCCGCTCTGAAGCGGAGGAGCTCACCGAGACAGCAGGCGTTATGTAGCCACCTGGCCCACAAGTGGGCCACTTCTTAGTTAGTCCACCGCTCTGAAGAGGAGGGGCTCCCCGAGACGGCAGGGGTTATGTAGCCACCTTGCCCATTTGTGGGCCACTATTGAATTAGTCCCCGCTCTGAAGCCGAGGGGCTCCCCGAGACGGCAGGGGTTATGCAGCCACCTTGCCCATTTGTGGGCCATCTGTGATTTAGTCCCCCACCCTGAAGCGGGGGGGCTCCCCGAGACGGCAGGAATTATGTAGCCACCTTGCCGAGTTGTGGGCCACTTCTGATTCTGGCCCGCGCTCTGAAGCGGGGCGGCTCCCTGAGACAGCAGGGGTTATGTAGCCACCTTGCCCATTTGTGCGCCACTTCTGAGTTAGCCTCCCCCTCTGAAGCGGAGAGGCTCCCCGAGACGGCAGGGGTTATGTAGCCACCTTGCCCATTTGTGGGCCACTTCTGAGTTAGCCCCCCCCTCTGAAGCGGAGGGGCTCCCCGAGACAGCAGGGGTTATCTAGCCACCTTGCCGATTTGTGGGCCACTTTTATTTTAGTCCCCCGCTGAATCGGAGGGGCTCCCCGAGACGGCAGGGGTATTGTAGCCACCTTGCCCATTTGTGGGCCACTTCTGATTGAGTCCTCTGCTCTGAAGCGGTGGGGCTCCCCGAGACGGCAGGGGTTCTGTAGCCACATTGCCCATTTGTGGGCCACTTGTGATTTAGTCCCCTGCTCTGAAGCGGAGGGGCTCCCCGAGACGGCAGGGGTTATGTAGCCACCTTGCCCATTTGTGGGCCACTTCTGAGTTGGTCCCCCGCTCTGAAGCGGAGGGGCTCCACGAGACGGCAGGGATTATTTAGCCCCCTTGCCCATTTGTGGGCCACTTCAGAGTTAGTCCCCCGCCCTGAAGCAGAGGGGCTCCCCGAGACAGCTGGGGTATTGTAGCCACCTTGCCCATTGGTGGGCCACTTCTGAGTTGGTCCCCCGCTCTGAAGCGGAGGGGCTCCCCGAGACGGCAGGGGTTATGTAGCCACCTTGCCCATTTGTGGGCACCTCTGAGTTAGTCCTCCGCTCTGAAGCGGGGGGGCTCCCCGAGACGGGAGGGGTTATGTAGCCACGTTGCCCATTTGTGGGCCACTTCTGAGTTGGTCCCCCGCTGTGAAGCGGAGGGGCTCCAGGAGACGGCAGGGATTATTTAGCCACCTTGCCCATTTGTGGGCCACTTCAGAGTTAGTCCCTCGCCCTGAAGCGGAGGGGCTCCCCGAGACGGCAGGGGTATTGTAGCCACCTTGCCCATTTGTGGGCTCTTTCTGATTGACTCCCCTGCTCTGAAGCGGTAGGGCTCCACGAGACGGCAGGGGTTCTGTAGCCAACCTGCCCATTTGTGGGCCACTTGTGATTTAGTCCCCCGCTTTGAAGCGGAGGGGCTCCCCAAGACAGCAGGGGTTATGTAGCCACCTTGCCCATTTGTGGGCCATCTGTGATTTAGTCCCCTGCTCCGAAGCGGAGGAGCTCCCCGAGACGGCAGGGGTTATGTAGCCACCCTGCCGATTTGTGGGCCACCTCTGATTCTGGCCCCCGCTCTGAAGCGGAGGGGCTCCCCGAGACAGCAGGGGTTATGTAGCCACCTTGCTTATTTGTGCGCAACTTCGGAGTTAGCCCCCCCCTCTGAAGCGGAGAGGTTCCCCGAGACGGCAGGGGTTATGTAGCCACCTTGCCCATTTGTGGGCCACTTCTGAGTTAGCCCCCCCCTCTGAAGCAGAGGGGCTCTCCGAGACGGCAGGAGTTATGTAGCCACCTTGCCCATTTGTGGGCCACTTTTATTTTAGTCCCCCGCTCTCAAGCTGAGGGGCTCCCCGAGACGGCAGGGGTGATGTAGCCACCTCGCCCATTCGGGGGCCACTTCTGAGTTAGTCCCCCGCTCTGAAGCGGAGGGGCTCCCCGAGATGGCAGGGGTTATGTAGCCACCTTGCCCATTTGTGCGCCACTTCTGGTTTAATTCCTGCTCTGAAGCGGAGGGGCTCCCGAAGACGGCAGGGGTTATGTAGCCACCTTGCCCATTTGTGCGCCAACTCTGAGCTAGTGCCCCGCTCTGAAGCGGATGGGCACTCTGAGACGGCAGGCGTTATGTAGCCACCTTGCCCATTTGTGGGCCACTTCTGAGTTGGTCTCTCGCTCTGAAGCGGAGGGGCTCCCGAAGACGGCAAGGGTTATGTAGCCACCTTGCCCACAAGTGGGCCACTTCTGAGTTCGTCTCCCGCTCTGAAGGGGAGGGGCTCCCCGAAACGGCAGGGGTTATGTAGCCACCTTGCCCATTTCTGGGCCACTTCTGGTTTAATCCCCCGCTCTGAAGCGGAGGGGCTCCACGAGACGGCAGGGATTATTTAGCCCCCTTGCCCATTTGTGGGCCACTTCAGAGTTAGTCCCCCGCCCTGAAGCGGAGGGGCTCCCCGAGACGGCAGCGGTATTGTAGCCACCTTGCCCATTTGTGGGCCACTTCTGAGTTGGTCCCCCGCTTCGAAGCGGAGGGGCTCCCCGAGACGGGAGGGGTTATGTAGCCACCTTGCCCATTTGTGGGCCACTTCTCAGTTGGTCCCCCGCTGTGAAGCCGAGGGGCTCCACGAGATGGCAGGGATTTTTTAGCCACCTTGCCCATTTGTGGGCCCCTTCAGAGTTCGTCCCTCGCCCTGAAGCGGAGGGGCTCCCCGAGACGGCAGGGGTATTGTAGCCACCTTGCCCATTTGTGGGCTACCTCTGATTGAGTCCCCTGCTCTGAAGCGGTGGGGCTCCACGAGACGGCAGGGGTTCTGTAGCCAACCTGCCCATTTGTGGGACACTTGTGATTTAGTCCCCCGCTTTGAAGCGGAGGGGCTCCCCAAGACAGCAGGGGTTATGTAGCCACCTTGCCCATTTGTGGGCCATCTGTGATTTAGTCCCCCGCTGAGAAGCGGAGGAGCTCCCCGAGACGGCAGGGGTTATGTAGCCACCCTGCCGATTTGTGGGCCACCTCTGATTCTGGCCCCCGCTCTGAAGCGGAGGGGCTCCCCGAGACAGCAGCGGTTATGTAGCCACCTTGCTTATTTGTGCGCAACTTCTGAGTTAGCCCCCCCCTCTGAAGCGGAGAGGCTCCCCGAGACGGCAGGGGTTATGTAGCCACCTTGCCCATTTGTGGGCCACTTCTGAGTTAGCCCTCCCCTCTGAAGCAGAGGGGCTCTCCGAGACGGCAGGAGTTATGTAGCCACCTTGCCCATTCGGGGGCCACTTTTATTTTAGTCCCCCGCTCTCAAGCTGAGGGGCTCCCGGAGACCGCAGGGGTGATGTAGCCACCTTGCCCATTTGGGCGCCACTTCTGAGTTAGTCCCCCGCTCTGAAGCGGAGGGGCTCCCCGAGATGGCAGGGGTTATGTAGCCACCTTGCCCATTTCTGGGCCACTTCTGGTTTGATTACTGCTCTGAAGCGGAGGGGCTCCCAAAGACGGCAGGGGTTATGTAGCCACCTTGCCCATTTGTGCGCCAACTCTGAGCTAGTGCCCCGCTCTGAAGCGGATGGGCTTTCCGAGACGGCAGGTGTTATGTAGCCACCTTGCCCATTTGTGGGCCACTTCTGAGTTGGTCCCTCGCTCTGAAGCGGAGGGGCTCCCGAAGACGGCAAGGGTTATGTAGCCACCTTGCCCACAAGTGGGCCACTTCTGAGTTCGTCTCCCGCTCTGAAGCGGAGGGGCTCCCCGAAACGGCAGGGGTTATGTAGCCACCTTGCCCATTTGTGGGCCACCTCTTGTTTCAATCCCCTGCTCTGAAGCGGAGGGGCTCCCCGAGACAGCAGGGGTTATGTAGCCACCTTGCCCATTTGTGGGCCACTTCTGAGTTGGTCCCCCGCTCTGAAGTGGAGGGGCTCCCTGAGAGGGCAGGCGTTATGTAGCCACCTTGCCCATTTGTGGGCCACTTCTGAGTTGGTCCCCCGCTCTGAAGCGGAGGGGCTCCCCGAGACGGCAGGGGTTATGTAGCCACCTTGCCCACAAGTGGGCCACTTCTGAGTTAGTCTCCGGCCTTGAAGCGGAGGGGCTCCCCAAGACGGCAGGGGTTATGTAGCCACCTTGTCCATTTGCGTGCCATTTCTGAGTTAGTCCCCGGCTCTGAAGCGGAGGGGCTCCCGAAGACGGCAAGGGTTATGTAGCCATCTCGCCCACAAGTGGGCCACTTCTGAGTTAGTCCCCCGCTCTGAAGCGGAGGGGCTCCCCGAGGCGGCAGGGGTTATGTAGCGACCTTGCCCATTTGTGGGCCATGTGTGATTTAGTCCCCCGCTCTGAAGCGGAGGGGCTCCCCGAGACGGCAGGGGTTATGTAGCCACCTTGCCCATTTGCGGGCCACTTATGAGCTAGTCCCCCACTCTGAAGCAGAGGGGCCCCCCGAGAGGGCAGGAGTTACGCAGCCACCTTGCCAATTTGTGGGTCACTTGTGATTTAGTCCCCCGCTCTGAAGCGGAGGGGCCCCCTTAGACGGCAGGGGTTATCCAGCCACCTTGCCCATTTGTGGGCCACCTCTGAGTTAGTCCCCTGCTCTGAAGCGGAGGAGCTCCCGAAGACGGCAAGGGTTATGTAGACACCTTGCCCACAAGCGGGCCACTTCTGAGGTAGTTCCCCGCTCTGAAGCGGAGGGGCTCCCTGAGACGGCAGGGGTTATGTAGCCACCTTGCCCATTTTTGGGCCACTTCTGATTCTGGCCCCGCTCTGAAGCGGAGGGGCTCCCCGAGACCGCAGGGGTTATGTAGCCACCTTGCCCATTTCTGGGCCACTTCTGAGTTAGTCCCCCGCTCCCAAGCGGAGGGGCTCCCCGAGACGGCAGGGCTTATGTAGCCAGCTTGCCCATTTGTGGGCCACTTGTGATTTATTTCCCCGCTCTGAAGCGGAGGGGCTCCCCGAGACGGCAGGGGTTATGTAGCCACCTTGCCCATTTGTGGGCCACTTCTGATTCTGGCCCCCGCTCTGAAGCGGAGGGGCTCCCCGAGACGGCAGGGGTTATGTAGCCCCCTTGCCCATTTGTGGGCCACTTCTGAGTTAGTCCCCCGCTCTGAAGCGGAGGGGCTCCCCGAGACGGCAGGCGTTATGTAGCCACCTTGCCCACAAGTGGGCCACTTCTGATTCTGGCCCCCGCTGTGAAGTGAAGGGGCTCCCCGAGACGGCAGGGGTTATGTAGCCATCTTGCCCATTTGTCGGCCACTTCTGCTTTAGTTCCGTGCTCTGAAGCAAAGGGGCTCCCCGAGACGGCAGGATGCAGCCACCTTGCCCATTTGCGGGCCATTTCTGAGTTAGTCCCCCACACTGAAGCAGAGGGGCTCCCCGAGACGGCAGGGGTTATGCAGCCACCTTGCCCATTTGTGGGCCACCTGTGATTTAGTCCCCTGCTATGAAGAAGAGGGGCTCCCAGAGACGGCAGGGGTTATGTAGCCACCTTGCTGATTTGTGGGCCGCTTCTGATTCTGGCCCCCGCTCTGAAGCGGAGGTGCTCCCTGAGACGGCAGGGGTTATGTAGCCATCTTTCCCATTTGTGCGCCACTTCTGAGTTAGCCCCCCCCTCTAAAGCGGAAGGGCTCCCCGAGACGGCAGGGGTTATGTAGCCACCTTGCCCATTTGCGGACCACTTGTGAGTTAGTCCCCCACTCTGAAGCGGAGGGGCTCGCCGAGACGGCAGGGGTTATGTAGCCACCTTGCCCATTTGTGGGCCGCTTCTCATTTAGTCCCCTGCTGTTAAGCGGAGGGGCTCCGCGAGACGGCAGGGGTTATGTAGCCACCTTGCCCATTTGTGGGCCACTTCTGAGTTGGTCCCCCGCGCTGAAGCGGACTGGCCCCCCGAGACGGCAGGGGTTATGTAGCCACCTTGCCCATTTGTGGGCCGCTTCTCATTTAGTCCCCTGCTGTTAAGCGGAGGGGCTCCGCGAGACGGCAGGGGTTATGTAGCCACCTTGCCCATTTGTGGGCCACTTCTGAGTTGGTCCGCCGCGCTGAAGCAGACTGGCCCCCCGAGACAGCAGGGGATATGTAGCCACCTTGCCAATTTGTGGGCCACTTTTATTTTAGTCCCCTGATCTCAAGCGGAGGGGCTCCCCGAGACAGCAGGGGTGATGTAGCCACCTTGCCCATTTGCGGACCACTTGTCAGTTAGTCCCCCACTCTGAAGCGGAGGGGCTCGCCGAGACAACAGGGGTTATGTAGCCACCTTGCCCATTTGTGGGCCGCCTCTCATTTAGTCCCCCGCTGTTAAGCGGAGGGGCTCCCCGAGACGGCAGGGGTTATGTAGCCAGCTTGCCCATTTGTGGGCCACTTCTGAGTTAGTCCCCCGCTTTGAAGCGGAGGGGCTCCCCGAGACGGCAGGGGTTATGTAGCCACCTTGCCCATTTGTGGGCCACTTCTGATTTAGTCCCCCGCTCTGAAGCGGAGGGGTTCCCCGAGACGGCAGGGGTTATGTAGCCACCTTGCCCATTTGTTGGCCACTTCTGAGTTAGTTCCCCGCTCTGAAGCGGAGGGGCTCCCGAAGACGGCAAGGGTTATTGAGCCATCTTGCCCAGAAGTGGGCCACTTCTGAGTTAGTCCCCCGCTCTGGAGCAGAGGGGCTCCCCGAGACAGCAGGGGCTATGTAGCCACCTTGCCCGTTTGTGGGCCACTTGTGATTTAGTCCCCCGCTCTGAAGCAGAGGGGCTCCCCGAGACGGCAGGAGTTATGTAGCCACCTTGCCAATTTGTTGGCCACTTGTGATTTTTTCCCCTGCTCTGAAGCGGAGGGGCTCCCCGAGGCGGCAGGGGTTATGTAGCCACTTTGCCCACAAGTGGGCCACTTCTGAGTTACTCCCCCGCTCTGAAGCGGAGGGGCTCCCGAAGACAGCAAGGGTTATGTAGCCACCTTGCCCACAAGTGGGCCACTTCTGAGTTAGTCCCCCAATCTGAAGTGGAGGGGCTCCCCCCGAAGGCAGGGGTCATGTAGCCACCTTGCCCATTTGTGGGCCACTTCTGATTCTGGCCCCCGCTCTGAAGCGGAGGGGCTCCCGAGATTGCAAGGGTTATGTAGCCACCTTGCCCATTTGTGGACCACCTATGAGTTAGTCCCCTGCTCTCAAGCGGAGGGGCTCCCCGAGACGGCAGGGGTTATGTAGCCACCTTGCCCATTTGTGGGCCACTTCTGACTTAGTCCCCCGCTCTGAAGCGGAGGGGTTCCCCGCAGCGGCAAGGGTTATGTAGCCACCTTGCCCATTTGTGGGCCACTTGTGACTTAGTCCCCCGCTCTGAAGCAGAGGGGCTCCCCGAGACGGCAGGGGTTATGTAGCCACTTTGCCCATTTGCGGGCCACTTGTGATTTAGTCCCCCGCTCAGAAGCGGAGGGGCTCCCCGAGGCGGCAGGAGTTATGTAGCCACCTTGCCAATTTGTGGGCCACTTGTGATTTTTTCCCCCGCTCTGAAGCGGGGGGGCTCCCCGAGGCGGCAGGGGTTATGTAGCCACCTTCCCCATTTGTGGGCCACTTGTGATTTAGTCCCCCGCTCTCAAGCGGAGGGGCTCCCCGAGACGGCAGGGGTTATGTAGCCACTTTGCCCACAAGTGGGCCACTTCTGAGTTAGTCCCCTGCTCTGAAGCGGAGGGGCTCCCGAAGACAGCAAGGGTTGTGTAGCCACCTTGCCCACAAGTGGGCCACTTCTGAGTTAGTCCCCCACTCTGAAGCCGAGGGGCTCCCCGAGATTGCAAGGGTTATGTAGCCACCTTGCCCATTTGTGGGCCACTTCTGAGTTAGTCCCCCGCTCTCAAGCGGAGGGGCTCCCCGCGACGGCAGGGGTTATGTAGCCACCTTGCCCATTTGTGGGCCACTTGTGAGTTAGTCCCCCGCTCTGAAGCAGAGGTGCTCTCCGAGACGGCAGGGATTATGTAGCCACCTTGCCCATTTGTCGGCCACTTGTGATTTAGTTCCCTGCTCTGAAGCGGAGGGGCTTCCCAAGACGGCAGGGGTTATGTAGCCACCTTGCCCATTTGTGGGCTACCTCTGGTTGGGTCCGCTGCTCTGAAGCGGATGGGTCCCCTGAGACGGCAGGGGTTATATAGCCACCTTGCCTATTTGTGGGCCACTTCTGATTCTGGCCCCCCCCCTGAAGCGGAGGGGCTCCCCGAGACGGCCGGGGTAATGTAGCCACCTTGCCCATTTGTGGGTCACATCTCATTCTGGCCCCCGCTCTGAAGCGGAGGGGCTCCCCAAGACGGCAGGGGTTATGTAGCCACCTTGCCCATTTGTGGGCCACTTGTGATTTAGTCCCCCGCTCTGAAGCCGAGGGGCTCCCCCAGACGGCAAGGGCTATGTAGCCACCTTGCCCATTTGTGGGCCACTTCTGAGTTAGTCCCCCGCTCTGAAGCGGAGGGGCTCCCGGAGACGGCAGGGGTTATGCAGCCACCTTGACCATTTGTGGGCCACTTCTGATTTAGTCCCCTGCTCCGAAGCGGAGGGGCTCCCCAAGACGGCAGGGGTTATGTAGCCACCTTGCCCACAAGTGGGCCACTTCTGAGTTAGTACCCCGCTCTGAAGCGGAGGGGCTCCCGGAGACGGCAGGGGTTATGTAGCCACCTTGCCCATTTGTGGGCCACTTTCATTTTAGTCCCCCGCTCTCAAGCGGAGGGGCTCCCCGAGACGGCAGGGGTGATGTAGCCACCTTGCCCATTTGCGGGCCACTTGTGAGTTAGTCCCCCGCTCTGAAGCGGAGGGGCTCCCCGAGATGGCAGGGGTTATGTAGCCACCTTGCCTATTTGTGGGCCGCTTCTCATTTAGTCCCCTGCTATTAAGCGGAGGGGCTCCCCGAGACAGCAGGGATTATGTAGCCACCTTTTTTTGCACTGTGCATCCCCTCAATCCCCGGGTTGCTAGGGGATTATGTAGCCACCTTGCTCATTTGTGGGCCACTTCTGAGTTAGTCCCCCGCTTTGAAGCGGAGGGGCTCCCCGAGACGGCAGGAGTTATGTAGCCACCTTGCCAATTGGTGGGCCACTTGTGATTTTTTCCTCCGCTCTGAAGCGGAGGAGCTCCCCGAGGCGGCAGGGGTTATGTAGCCACCTTGCCCATTTGTGGGCCACTTCTGACTTAGTCCCCCGCTCTGAAGCGGAGGGCTTCCCCGCAGCGGCAAGGGTTATGTAGCCACCTTGCCCATTTGTGGGCCACTTGTGACTTAGTCCCCCGCTCTGAAGCGGAGGGGCTCCCCTAGACGGCAGGGGTTATGTAGCCACTTTGCCCATTTGTGGGCCACTTGTGATTTAGTCCCCCGCTCTGAAGCGGAGGGGCTCCCCGAGGCGGCAGGAGTTATGTAGCCACCTTGCCAATTTGTGGGCCACTTGTGATTTTTTCCCCCGCTCTGAAGCGGGGGGGCTCCCCGAGGCGGCAGGGGTTATGTAGCCACCTTCCCCATTTGTGGGCCACTTGTGATTTAGTCCCCCGCTCTCAAGCGGAGGGGCTCCCCGAGACGGCAGGGGTTATGTAGCCACTTTGCCCACAAGTGGGCCACTTCTGAGTTAGTCCCCTGCTCTGAAGCGGAGGGGCTCCCGAAGACAGCAAGGGTTGTGTAGCCACCTTGCCCACAAGTGGGCCACTTTTGAGTTAGTCCCCCACTCTGAAGCCGAGGGGCTCCCCGAGATTGCAAGGGTTATGTAGCCACCTTGCCCATTTGTGGGCCACTTCTGAGTTAGTCCCCCGCTCTCAAGCGGAGGGGCTCCCCGCGACGGCAGGGGTTATGTAGCCACCTTGCCCATTTGTGGGCCACTTGTGAGTTAGTCCCCCGCTCTGAAGCAGAGGTGCTCTCCGAGACGGCAGGGATTATGTAGCCACCTTGCCCATTTGTCGGCCACTTGTGATTTAGTTCCCTGCTCTGAAGCGGAGGGGCTTCCCAAGACGGCAGGGGTTATGTAGCCACCTTGCCCATTTGTGGGCTACCTCTGGTTGGGTCCGCTGCTCTGAAGCGAATGGGTCCCCTGAGACGGCAGGGGTTATATAGCCACCTTGCCTATTTGTGGGCCACTTCTGATTCTGGCCCCCCCCCTGAAGCGGAGGGGCTCCCCGAGACGGCCGGGGTAATGTAGCCACCTTGCCCATTTGTGGGCCACATCTCATTCTGGCCCCCGCTCTGAAGCGGAGGGGCTCCCCAAGACGGCAGGGGTTATGTAGCCACCTTGCCCATTTGTGGGCCACTTGTGATTTAGTCCCCCGCTCTGAAGCCGAGGGGCTCCCCCAGACGGCAAGGGCTATGTAGCCACCTTGCCCATTTGTGGGCCACTTCTGAGTTAGTCCCCCGCTCTGAGGCGGAGGGGCTCCCGGAGACGGCAGGGGTTATGCAGCCACCTTGACCATTTGTGGGCCACTTCTGATTTAGTCCCCTGCTCCGAAGCGGAGGGGCTCCCCAAGACGGCAGGGGTTATGTAGCCACCTTGCCCATTTGTGGGCCACTTTCATTTTAGTCCCCCGCTCTCAAGCGGAGGGGCTCCCCGAGACGGCAGGGGTGATGTAGCCACCTTGCCCATTTGCGGGCCACTTGTGAGTTAGTCCCCCGCTCTGAAGCGGAGGGGCTCCCCGAGATGGCAGGGGTTATGTAGCCACCTTGCCTATTTGTGGGCCGCTTCTCATTTAGTCCCCTGCTCTTAAGCGGAGGGGCTCCCCGAGACAGCAGGGATTATGTAGCCACCTTTTTTTGCACTGTGCATCCCCTCAATCCCCGGGGTGCTAGGGGATTATGTAGCCACCTTGCTCATTTGTGGGCCACTTCTGAGTTAGTCCCCCGCTTTGAAGCGGAGGGGCTCCCCGAGACGGCAGGAGTTATGTAGCCACCTTGCCAATTGGTGGGCCACTTGTGATTTTTTCCTCCGCTCTGAAGCGGAGGAGCCCCCTGAGGCGGCAGGGGTTATGTAGCCACCTTGCCCATTTGTGGGCCACTTGTGATTTAGTCCCCCGCTCTGAAGCGGGGGGGCTCCTCGAGACAGCAAGGGTTATGTAGCCACCTTGCCCACAAGTGGGCCACTTCTGAGTTAGTCCCCCACTCTGAAGTGGAGGGGCTCCCCGCGACGGCAGGGGTCATGTAGCCACCTTGCCCATTTGTGGGCCACTTCTGATTCTGGCCCCCGCTCTGAAGCGGAGGGGCTCCCCGAGAATGCAAGGGTTATGTAGCCACCTTGCCCATTTGTGGGCCACTTCTGAGTTAGTCCCCTGCTCTGAAGCGGAGGGGCTCCCCGAGAGGGCAGGGGTTATGTAGCCACCTTGCCCATTTGTGGGCCACTTGTGATTTAGTCCCCCGCTCTGAAGCGGAGGGGCTCCCCGAGACGGCAGGAGTTATGTAGCCACCTTGCCAATTGGTGGGCCACTTGTGATTTTTTCCCCCGCTCTGAAGCGGAGGAGCTCCCCGAGGCGGCAGGGGTTATGTAGCCACCTTGCCCATTTGTGGGCCACTTGTGATTTAGTCCCCAGCTCTGAAGCGGAGGGGCTCCCCGAGACAGCAAGGGTTATGTAGCCACCTTGCCCACAAGTGGGCCACTTCTGAGTTAGTCCCCCACTCTGAAGTGGAGGGGCTCCCCGCGACGGCAGGGGTCATGTAGCCACCTTGCCCATTTGTGGGCCACTTCTGATTCTGGCCCCCGCTCTGAAGCGGAGGGGCTCCCCGAGAATGCAAGGGTTATGTAGCCACCTTGCCCATTTGTGGGCCACTTCTGATTTAGTCCCCCGCTCTGAAGCGGAGGGGTTCCCTGAGACGGCAGGGGTTATGTAGCCACCTTGCCCATTTGTGGGCCACTTCTGAGTTAGTTCCCCGCTCTGAAGCGGAGGGGATCCCAAAGACGGCAAGGGTTATGTAGCCATCTTGCCCAGAAGTGGGACGCTTCTGAGTTAGTCCCCCGCTCTGAAGCGGAGGGGCTCCCCGAGGCGGCAGGAGTTATGTAGCCACCGTGCCAATTTGTGGGCCATTTGTGATTTTTTCCCCCGCTCTGAAGCAGAGAGGGCTCCCCGAGGCGGCAGGGGTTATGTAGCCACCTTGCCCATTTTTGGGCCACTTGTGATTTAGTCCCCCGCTCTCAAGCGGAGGGGCTCCCCGAGACGGCAGGGGTTATGTAGCCACTTTGCCCACAAGTGGGCCACTTCTGAGTCAGTCCCCCGCTCTGAAGCGGAGGGGCTCCCGAAGACAGCAAGGGCTATGTAGCCACCTTGCCCACAGGTGGGCCACTTCTGAGTTAGTCCCCCACTCTGAAGCGGAGAGGCTCCCCGAGATTCCAAGGGTTATGTAGCCACCTTGCCCATTTGTGGGCCACTTCTGAGTTAGTCCCCCGCTCTCAAGCGGAGCGGCTCCCCGCGATGGCAGGGGTTATGTAGCAACCTTGCCCATTTGTGGGCCACTTGTGAGTTAGTCCCCCGCTCTGAAGCGGAGGTGCTCCCCGAGACGGCAGGGATTATGTAGCCACCTTGCCCATTTGTGGGCCACTTGTGATTTAGTTCCCTGCTCTGAAGCGGAGGGGCTCCCCAAGACGGCGGGGGTTATGTAGCCACCTTGCCCATTTGTGGGCCACCTCTGGTTGGGTCCGCTGCTCTGAAGCGGATGGGTCCCCTGAGACAGCAGGGGTTATGTAGCCACCTTGCCTATTTGTGGGCCACCTCTGATTCTGGCCCCCGCTCCGAAGCGGGAGGCTCCCCGAGACGGCCGGGGTAATGTAGCCACCTTGCCCATTTGTGGGCCACTTCTGAGTTAGTCCCCCGCTCTGAAGCGGAGGGGCTCCCGAAGACAGCAAGGGTTCTGTAGCCACCTTGCCCACAAGTGGGCCACTTCTGAGTTAGTCCCCCACTCTGAAGCGGAGGGGCTCCCCGAGGCGGCAGGGGTTATGCAGCTACTTTTCCCATTTGTGGGCTGACTGTGATTTAGTCCCCCGCTCTCAAGCGGAGGGGCTCCCCGAGACGGCAGGGGTTATGTAGCCACTTTGCCCACAAGTGGGCCCCTTCTGAGTTAGTCCCCCGCTCCGAAGCGGAGGGGCTCCCGAGGACAGCAAGAGTTATGTAGCCATCTTGCCCACAAGTGGGCCACTTCTGAGTTAGTCCCCCACTTTGAAGTGGAGGGGCTCCCCGCGACGGTAGGGGTTAGGTAGCCACCTTGCCCATTTGTGGGCCACTTTTCCTTTAGTCCCCCGCTCTCAAGCGGAGGGGCTCCCCGAGACGACAGGGGTGATGTAGCAATCTTGCCCATTTGTGGGCCACTTGTGAGTTAGTCCCCCGCTCTGAAGCGGAGGGGCTCCCCGAGAAGGCAGGGGTTATGTAGCCACTTTGCCCATTTGTGGGCCACTTCTGAGTTAGTCCCCCGCTTTGAAGCGGAGGGGCTCCCCGAGACGGCAGGGGTTATGTGGCCACCTTGCCCATATGTGGGCCACTTCTGATTTAGTCCCCCGCTCTGAAGCGGAGGGGTTCCCCGAGACGGCAGGGGTTAGGTAGCCACCTTGCCCATTTGTGGGCCACGTTTCCTTTAGTCCCCCGCTCTCAAGCGGAGGGGCTCCCCGAGACGGCAGGGGTGATGTAGCAACCTTGCCCATTTGTGGGCCACTTGTGAGTTAGTCCCCCGCTCTGAAGCGGAGGGGCTCCCCGAGAAGGCAGGGGTTATGTAGCCACTTTGCCCATTTGTGGGCCACTTCTGAGTTAGTCCCCCGCTTTGAAGCGGAGGGGCTCCCCGAGACGGCAGGGGTTATGTGGCCACCTTGCCCATATGTGGGCCACTTCTGATTTAGTCCCCCGCTCTGAAGCGGAGGGGTTCCCCGAGACGGCAGGGGTTATGTAGCCACCTCGCCCATTTGTGGGCCACTTCTGAGTTAGCTCCCCGCTCTGAAGCGGAGGGGCTCCCGAAGACGGCAAGGGTTATGTAGCCACCTTGCCCATTTGTGGGCCACTTGTGATTTAGTCCCCCGCTCTGAAGCGGAAGGGCTCCCCGAGCCGGCAGGAGTTATGTAGCCACCTTGCCAATTTGTGGGCGGCTTGTGATTTTTTCCCCCGCTCTGAAGCGGAGGGGCTCCCCGAGGCGGCAGGGGTTATGTAGCCACCTTGCCCATTTGTGGGCCACTTGTGATTAAGACCCCCGCTCTCAAGCGGAGACAGCAGGGATTATGTAGCCACTTTGCCCACAAGTGGGCCACTTCTGAGCTAGTCCCCCGCTCTGAAGCGGAGGGAATCCCGAAGACAGCAAGGGTTATGTAGCCACCTTGCCCACAAGTGGGCCACTTCTGAGTTGGTCCCCCACTCTGAAGCGGAGGGGCTCCCCGCGACGGCAGGGGTCATGTAGCCACCTTGCCCATTTGTGGGGCACTTCTGATTCTGGCCCCCGCTTTGAAGCGGAGGGGCTCCCCGAGATTGCAAGGGTTATGTAGCCACCCTGCCCATTTGTGGGCCACTTCTGAGTTAGTCCCCCGCTCTCAAGCGGAGGGGCTCCCCGCGACGGAAGGGGTTATGTAGCCACCTTGCCCATTTGTGGGCCACTTGTGAGTTAGTCCCCCGCTCTGAAGCGGAGGTGCTCCCCGAGACAGCAGGGATTATGTAGCCACCTTGCCCATTTGTGGGCCACTTGTGATTTAGTTCCCCGCTCTGAAGCGGAGGGGCTTCCCAAGACGGCAGGGGTATGTAGCCACTTTGCCCACAAGTGGGCCACTTCTGAGTCAGTCCCCCGCTCTGAAGCGGAGGGGCTCCCGAAGACAGCAAGGGCTATGTAGCCACCTTGCCCACAAGTGGGCCACTTCTGAGTTAGTCCCCCACTCTGAAGCGGAGAGGCTCCCCGAGATTCCAAGGGTTATGTAGCCACCTTGCCCATTTGTGGGCCACTGCTGAGTTAGTCCCCCGCTCTCAAGCGGAGCGGCTCCCCGCGATGGCAGGGGTTATGTAGCCACCTTGCCCATTTGTGGGCCACTTGTGATTTTTTCCCCCGCTCTGAAGCAGAGAGGGCTCCCCGAGGCGGCAGGGGTTATGTAGCCACCTTGCCCATTTTTGGGCCACTTGTGATTTAGTCCCCCGCTCTCAAGCGGAGGGGCTCCCCGAGACGGCAGGGGTTATGTAGCCACTTTGCCCACAAGTGGGCCACTTTTGAGTCAGTCCCCCGCTCTGAAGCGGAGGGGCTCCCGAAGACAGCAAGGGCTATGTAGCCACCTTGCCCACAGGTGGGCCACTTCTGAGTTAGTCCCCCACTCTGAAGCGGAGAGGCTCCCCGAGATTCCAAGGGTTATGTAGCCACCTTGCCCATTTGTGGGCCACTTCTGAGTTAGTCCCCCGCTCTCAAGCGGAGCGGCTCCCCGCGATGGCAGGGGTTATGTAGCCACCTTGCCCATTTGTGGGCCACTTGTGAGTTAGTCCCCCGCTCTGAAGCGGAGGTGCTCCCCGAGACGGCAGGGATTATGTAGCCACCTTGCCCATTTGTGGGCCACTTGTGATTTAGTTCCCTGCTCTGAAGCGGAGGGGCTCCCCAAGACGGCGGGGGTTATGTAGCCACCTTGCCCATTTGTGGGCCACCTCTGGTTGGGTCCGCTGCTCTGAAGCGGATGGGTCCCCTGAGACAGCAGGGGTTATGTAGCCACCTTGCCTATTTGTGGGCCACCTCTGATTCTGGCCCCCGCTCCGAAGCGGAGGGGCTCCCCGAGACGGCCGGGGTAATGTAGCCACCTTGCCCATTTGTGGGCCACTTCTGAGTTAGTCCCCCGCTCTGAAGCGGAGGGGCTCCCGAAGACAGCAAGGGTTCTGTAGCCACATTGCCCACAAGTGGGCCACTTCTGAGTTAGTCCCCCACTCTGAAGCGGAGGGGCTCCCCGAGGCGGCAGGGGTTATGCAGCCACTTTTCCCATTTGTGGGCTGCTTGTGATTTAGTCCCCCGCTCTCAAGCGGAGGGGCTCCCCGAGACGGCAGGGGTTATGTAGCCACTTTGCCCACAAGTGGGCCACTTCTGAGTTAGTCCCCCGCTCCGAAGCGGAGGGGCTCCCGAGGACAGCAAGAGTTATGTAGCCATCTTGCCCACAAGTGGGCCACTTCTGAGTTAGTCCCCCACTTTGAAGTGGAGGGGCTCCCCGTGACGGCAGGGGTTAGGTAGCCACCTTGCCCATTTGTGGGCCACTTTTCCTTTAGTCCCCCGCTCTCAAGCGGAGGGGCTCCCCGAGACGGCAGGGGTGATGTAGCAACCTTGCCCATTTGTGGGCCACTTGTGAGTTAGTCCCCCGCTCTGAAGCGGAGGGGCTCCCCGAGAAGGCAGGGGTTATGTAGCCACTTTGCCCATTTGTGGGCCACTTCTGAGTTAGTCCCCCGCTTTGAAGCGGAGGGGCTCCCCGAGACGGCAGGGGTTAGGTAGCCACCTTGCCCATTTGTGGGCCACTTTTCCTTTAGTCCCCCGCTCTCAAGCGGAGGGGCTCCCCGAGACGGCAGGGGTGATGTAGCAACCTTGCCCATTTGTGGGCCACTTGTGAGTTAGTCCCCCGCTCTGAAGCGGAGGGGCTCCACGAGAAGGCAGGGGTTATGTAGCCACTTTGCCCATTTGTGGGCCACTTCTGAGTTAGTCCCCCGCTTTGAAGCGGAGGGGCTCCCCGAGACGGCAGGGGTTATGTGGCCACCTTGCCCATATGTGGGCCACTTCTGATTTAGTCCCCCGCTCTGAAGCGGAGGGGTTCCCCGAGACGGCAGGGGTTATGTAGCCACCTCGCCCATTTGTGGGCCACTTCTGAGTTAGCTCCCCGCTCTGAAGCGGAGGGGCTCCCGAAGACGGCAAGGGTTATGTAGCCACCTTGCCCATTTGTGGGCCACTTCTGATTCTGGCCCCCGCTCTGAAGCGGAAGGGCTCCCCGAGCCGGCAGGAGTTATGTAGCCACCTTGCCAATTTGTGGGCGGCTTGTGATTTTTTCCCCCGCTCTGAAGCGGAGGGGCTCCCCGAGGCGGCAGGGGTTATGTAGCCACCTTGCCCATTTGTGGGCCACTTGTGATTAAGACCCCCGCTCTCAAGCGGAGACAGCAGGGATTATGTAGCCACTTTGCCCACAACTGGGCCACTTCTGAGTTAGTCCCCCGCTCTGAAGCGGAGGGAATCCCGAAGACAGCAAGGGTTATGTAGCCACCTTGCCCACAAGTGGGCCACTTCTGAGTTGGTCCCCCACTCTGAAGCGGAGGGGCTCCCCGCGACGGCAGGGGTCATGTAGCCACCTTGCCCATTTGTGGGGCACTTCTGAGTTAGTCCCCCGCTCTCAAGCGGAGGGGCTCCCCGCGACGGAAGGGGTTATGTAGCCACCTTGCCCATTTGTGGGCCACTTGTGAGTTAGTCCCCCGCTCTGAAGCGGAGGTGCTCCCCGAGACAGCAGGGATTATGTAGCCACCTTGCCCATTTGTGGGCCACTTGTGATTTAGTTCCCCGCTCTGAAGCGGAGGGGCTCCCCAAGACGGCAGGGGTATGTAGCCACCTTGCCCATTTGTGGGCCACTTCTGGTAGGGTCCGCTGCTGCGAAGCGGATGGGTCCCCCGAGACGGCCGGGGTAATGTAGCCGGCTTGCCCACAATTGGGCCACTTCTCATTCTGGCCCCCGCTCTAAAGCGGAGGGGCTCCCCAAGACGGCCGGGCTAATGTAGCCACCTTGCCCATTTGGGGCCACTTCTCATTCTGTCCCCCGCTCTGAAGCGGAGCGGCTCCCCAAGACAGCAGGGGTTATGTAGCCACCTTGCCCATTTGTGGGCCACTTGTGATTTAGTCCCCCGCTCTGAAGCGGAGGCGCTCCCAAAGACGGCAGGGGTTATGTAGCCACCTTGGCCACAAGTGGGCCACTTCTGAGTTGGTCCCCCGCTCTGAAGCGGAGGGGCTCCCCGAGACGACAGGGGTTATGTAGCCACCTTTCCCATTTGTGGGCCACTTCTGAGTTAGTACCCCGCTCTGAAGCGGAGGGGCTCCCCGAGACGGCAGGGGTTATGTAGCCACCTTGCCCATTTGTGGGCCATTTCTGAGTTGGTCCCCCGCTCTGAAGCGGAGGGGCTCCCCGAGATGGCAGGGGTTAAGTAGCCACCTTGCCCATTTGTGGGCCACTTGTGATTTAGTCCCCCGCTCTGAAGCGAAGGGGCTCCCCAAGACGGGACGGGTTATGTAGCCACCTTGCCCATTTGAGGGCCACGTGTGATTTAGTCCCCCGCTCTGAAGTGGAGGGGCTCCCCAAGATGGTAGGGGTGATGTAGCCACCTTGCCCATTTGTGGGCCACTTGTGATTTAGTTGCCGCTCTGAAGCGGAGGGGCTGTCCAAGACGGCGAGGGTTATGTAGCCACTTTGCCCACAAGTGGGCCACTTCTGATTGAGTCCCCTGCTCTGAAGCGGAGGGGCTCCCCTAGACGGCAGGGGTCATGTAGCCACCTTGCCCATATGTGGGCCACTTCTGATTGAGTCCCCTGCTCTGAAGCGGAGGGGCTCCCTGAGATGGCAGGGGTTATGTAGCCACCTTGCCCATTTGTGGGCCACTTGTGATTTAGTCCCCCGCTCTGAAGCGGAGGGGCTCCCCGAGATGGCAGGGATTATGTAGCAACCTTGCCCATTTGTGGGCCACTTGTGATTTAGTCCGCCGCTCTGAAGCGGAGGGGCTCCCCAAGACGGCATTTGTGGGCCACTTCTGATTGAGTCCCCTGCACTGAAGCGGAGGGGCTCCCCAAGACGGCAGGGGTTGTGTAGCCACCTGGCCCATTTGTGAGCCACTTGTACTTTGGTCCCCCGCTCTGAAGCGGAGGGGCTCCCCAAAACGGCAGGGGTTATGTAGCCACTTTGCCCACAATTGGGCCACTTCTGATTGAGTCCCCGGCTCTGAAGCGGGGGAGCTCCCCGAGACGGCAGGAGTTATGTAGCCCCCTTGCCCATTTGTGGGTCACTTGTGATTTAGTCCCCCGCTCTGAAGCGGAGGGGCTCCCAAAGACGGCAGGGGCTATGTAGCCACCTTGCCCACAAGTGGGCCACTTCTGATTTAGTCCCCTCCTCTGAAGCAGAAGGGGTTCCCCGAGACGGCAGGGGTTATGCAGCCACCTTGCCCATTTGTGAGCCACTTCTGGTTTAGTCCCCCGCTCTGAAGCGGAGGGGCTCCCCTGACGGCAAGGGTTATGTAGCCACCTTGCCCATTTTTGGGCCACTTCCGAGTTATTCCCCCGCTCTGAAGCGGAGGGGCTCCCCGAGACGGCAGGGGTTATGTAGCCACCTTTCCCATTTGTGGGCCACTTCTGATTGAGTCCCTTGCTCTGAAGCGGAGGGGCTCCCCAAGACGGCAGGGGTTATGTAGCCACCGTGCCCATTTGTGGGCCACTTGTGCTTTAGTACCCTCTCTGAAGCGGAGGGGCTCCCCAAGACGGCAGGGGCTATGCAACCACCCTTCGCAATTAGGGGCCACTTGTGATTTAGTCCCCCGCTCTGAAGCGGAGCGGCTCCCCGAGACTGCAGGGGTTATGTGGCCACCTTGCCCATTTGTGGGCCACTTCTGATTGAGTCCCCTGCTCTGAAGCAGAGGGGCTCCCCGAGACGGCAGGGGTTACGTGGCCACCTTGCCCATTTGTGGGCCACTTGTGATTTAGTCCCCCGCTCTAAAGCGAAGGGGCTCCCCAGGACGGCAGGGGTTATGTAGCCACCTTGCCCACAAGTGGGCCACTTCTGATTTAGTCCCCTGCTCTGAAGCGGAGGGGCTTCCAGAGATGGCAGGGGTTATGCAGCCACCTTGCCCATTTGTGGGCCACATCTGGTTTAGTACCCCGCTCTGAAGCGGAGGGGCTCCCCGAGACGGCATGGGTTATGTAGCCACCTTTCCCATTTGTAGGTCACTTCTGATTGAGTTCTTGCTCTGAAGCGGAGGGGGTCCCCAAGACGGCAGGGGTTATGTAGCATCCTTGCCCATTTGTGGGCCACTTGTGCTTTAGTCGCCCGCCCTGAAGCGGAGGGGCTCCCAAAGACGGCAGGGGCTATGTAGCCACCTTGCCCACAAGTGGGCCACTTCTGATTCAGTCTGCTGCTCTGAAGTGGAAGGGGCTCCCCGAGACGGCAGGGCTTATGCAGCCACCTTGCCCATTTGTGGGCCACTTCTGCTTTAGTACCCCGCTCTGAAGCGGAGGGGTTCCCCAAGACGGCAGGGGTTATGTAGCATCCTTGCCCATTTGTGGGCCACTTGTGCGTTAGTCGCCCGCCCTGAAGCGGAGGGGCTCCCAAAGACGGCAGGGGCTATGTAGCCACCTTGCCCACAAGTGGGCCACTTCTGATTGAGTCCCCTGGTCTGAAGCGGAGGGGCGCCCCGAGACTGCAGGGGTTATGTAGCCACCTTGCCCATTTGTGGGCCACCTGTGATTTAGTCCCCCGCTCTGAAGCGGAGGGGCTCCCAAAGAAGGCGGGGGTTATGTAGCCACCTGGCCCATTTTTGGGCCACTTCTGAGTTAGTCCCCCGCTCTGAAGCGGATGGGCTCCCAAAGACTGCAGGGGTTATGTAGCCACCTTTCCCATTTGTGGGCCACTTCTGATTGAGTCCCCTGCTCTGAAGCGGAGGGGCTCCGGAAGAAGCGGGGGTTGTGTAGCCACCTTGCCCATTTGTGGGCCACCTGTGCTTTAGTCCCCCGCTCTGAAGCGGAGGGGCTCCCCAAGACGGCAGGGGTTATGTAGCCACTTTGCCCACAAGTGGGCCACTTCTGATTGAGTCCCCTGCTCTGAAGCGGAGGAGCTCCCCGAGACGGCAGGAGTTATGTAGCCACCTTGCCCATTTGTGTGTCGTTTGTGATTTAGTCCCCCGCTCTGAAGCGGAGGGGCTCCCAAAGACGGCAGGGGCTATGGTGCCACCTTGCCCACAAGTGGGCCACTTCTGATTTAGTCCCCTGCTCTGAAGCGGAAGGGGCTCCCCGAGACGGCAGGGGTTATGCAGCCACCTTGCCCATTTGTGGGCCACATCTGGTTTAGTACCCCGCTCTGAAGCGGAGGGGCTCCCCAAGACGGCAGGGGTTATTTTACCACCTTGCCCATTTGTGGGCCACCTGTGATTGGGTCCCCCGCTCTGAAGCGGAGGGGCGTTCAACCGCTGTTCAGGGGTGGTTCAAGGGCCCAGGTGAAGTCAGTTGAACACCGGTTGAACATAGGACATGGCACCATGGTGTGCAAAAGGGGTCACTAGGGCAGGAATTATGTAGCCACCTTGCCCATTTGTGGGCCACTTGTGATTTAGTCCCCCGCTCTGAAGCGGAGGGGCTCCCAAAGACGGCAGGGGTTATGTAGCCACTTTGCCCACAAGTTGGCCACTTCTGATTGAGTCCCCTGCTCTGAAGCGGAGGAGCTACCCGAGACGGCGGGAGTTATGTAGCCACCTTGCCCATTTGTGGGCCACTTGTGATTTAGTCCCCTGCTCTGAAGCGGAGGCGCTCCCCGAGACGGCAGCGGTTATGTAGCCACCTTGCCCATTTGTGGGCCACCTGTGATTTAGTCCCCCGCTCTAAAGCGGAGGGGCTCGCCGAGACGGCAGGGGCTATGTAGCCACCTTGCCCATTTGTGGGCCACTTCTGATTTAGTCCCCTGCTCTGAAGCGGAGAGGCTTCCCGAGAGGGCAGGGGTTTTGCAGCCACCTTGCTCATCTGTGGGCCACTTCTGGTGTAGTCCCCTGCTCTGAGGCGTAGGGGCTCCCCGAGACGGCAGGGGTTATGTAGTCACCTTGCCGATTTGTTGGCCACTTCTGGTTTAGTCCCCCGCTCTGAAGGGGAGGGGCTCCCTGACACGGCAGGGGTTATGTAGCCACCTTGCCCATTTGCCCACGCATCGGACTCTCCCGGACCAGCTATGGTGGAATTTCTCTCCAATCCCTTTATTCCTTGCAACTTGCGCCCCAAATATCTCAAAACTGGTGGCGTTTACCCCCCTATACGACGTGCTCAATGCGACCGGAGGGGGGGGCCCTTGGGCAAGCGGCCAAGCCCCGTCCCAAAGGGGTGCGGCCCTTTGCCGTTGCCCAGGGGGCAAGCCACCCTGCATTTCTGGGCGGTTGGTGGGGCCATGTTGTCCCTAACCCCCAAAAATCATATTTGAGGTTGGTTTGGCACCAATACGTGGTCGGTGGTGGGTGTGGGTGCACCCCTGTGCCGAGAAAAAAAAAACGGAGAAAACGGCAAAACAAAGTTTCCAACCCTCTCCGACCGAATTTTTGCAAGGCCCATATCTCCAAACTGGTATGCGCATCCCCGTTTTTTTTGCTTTCATTGAAAAGTCCACGTCAAATAGTACCCAAAAATGCGAAAAAAATTTTCGCATTTTTTGGACCCCCCCCCCGAAAAAAATCAAAAAAATCAAAATCACCCAAACTCAGGAGTTTTCTGTTTTCATCTCTTAAATGATGCTGAACAGCCCAAAAAACGGGGTCACATATACGCAAAACGATCGTGAGAAGTGGCGTAACACGTTTACGATGTTTGTTTTTGCTAGTTTGCATGTTTTGGTGACTGAAAAAGTCCAACAAGCCAGTACGATCACTTTGGCGCCCAGGTGCTCCACGCATGGGACTCTCCCGGACCAGCTATGGTGGAATTTCTCTCCAATCCCTTTATTCCTTGCCTCTGAAGCGGAGGGGCTCCCCGAGACGGCAGGGGTTATGTAGCCACCTTTCCCATTTGTCGGCCACTTCTAATTGAGTCCTCTGCTCTGAAGCGGAGGCGCTCCCCAAGACGGCAGGGGTTATGTAGCCACTTTGCCCACAAGTGGGCCACTTCTGATTGAGTCCCCTGGTCTGAAGCAGAGGGGGTTCCCCGAGACGGCACCGGTTCTGCAGCCTCCCCGCCCATTTGTGGGCCACTTGTGATTTAGTCCCCTGCTCTGAAGGGGAGGAGTTCCCCGAGACGGCAGGGCTTATGTAGCCACCTTTCCCATTTGTCGGCCACTTCTAATTGAGTCCTCTGCTCTGAAGCGGAGGCGCTCCCCAAGACGGCAGGGGTTATGTAGCCACTTTGCCCACAAGTGGGCCACTTCTGATTGAGTCCCCTGGTCTGAAGCGGAGGGGGTTCCCCGAGACTGCAGGGGTTCTGCAGCCTCCTTGCCCATTTGTGGGCCACTTCTGGTTTAGTCCCCCGCTCTGAAGCGGAGGGGCTCCCCGAGACCGCAGGGGTTATGTAGCCACCTCGCCCATTTGTGGGCCACTTCTGAGTTAGTCCCCCGCTCTGAAGCGGAGGGGCTCCCCGAGACGGCAGGGGTTATGTAGCCACCTTTTCCATTTGTCGGCCACTTCTAATTGAGTCCTCTGCTCTGAAGCGGAGGCGCTCCCCAAGACGGCAGGGGTTATGTAGCCACTTTGCCCCCAAGTGGGCCACTTCTGATTGAGTCCCCTGGTCTGAAACGGAGGGGCGCCCCGAGACTGCAGGGGTTATGTAGCCACCTTGCCCATTTGTGGGCCACTTCTGATTGAGTCCCCTGCTCCGAAGCGGAGGAGCTCCCCGAGACGGCAGGGGTTATGTAGCCACCTTGCGCATTTGTGGGCCACTTGTGATTTAGTCCGCCGCCCTAAAGCGGAGGGGCTCCACAAGACACAGGAGCTATGTAGCCACCTTGCCCATTTGTGGGCCAGTTGTGCTTTACTCCCCCGCTCTGAAGCCGAGGGGCTCCCCAACACGGCAGGGGTTATGTAGCCACCTTGCCCACAAGTAAGCCACTTCTGAGTTAGTCCCCCGCTCTGAAGCGGAGAGACTCCCCGAGATGGCAGGGGTTATGTAGCCACCTTGCCCATTTGTGGGCCACTTCTGACTCTACTCCCCGCTCTGAAGCGGAGGGGCTCCCCGAGACGGCAGGAGTCATGTAGCCACCTTGCCCATTTGTTGGCCACTTCTGATTCAGTCCCCTGCTCTGAAGCCGAGGGGCTCCCCAAGACGGCAGCGGTTATGCAGCCATCTTGCCCATTTTTGGGCCACTTCTGAGTTAGTCACCCGCTCTGAAGCGGAGGGGCTCCCCGACATGGCAGGGGTTATGTAGCCACCTTGCCCATTTGTGGGCCACTTCCGATTCTGGCCCCCGCTCTGAAGCGGAGGCGCCCCCCGAGACAGCAGGGGTTATGTAGCCACCTTGCCCATTTGTGGGCCACTTCTGATTCTAGCCTCCGCTCTGAAGCGGAGGGGCTCCCCGAGACGGCAAGGGTTATGTAGCCACCTTGCCCATTTGCGGGCCATTGCTGAGTTAGTCCCCCGCTCTGAAGCGGAGGGGCTCCCCGAGAAGGCAGGGGTTACGTAGCCACCTTGCGGATTTGTGGGCCACTTCTGAGTTAGTCCCCCGCTCTGAAGCGGAGGGGTTCCCCAAGACGGCAAGGGTCATGTAGCCACCTTGCCCATTTGTGGGCCACTTCTGCTTTAGTTCCCTGCTCTGAAGCGGAGGGGCTCCCCAAGACGGCAGGGGTTCTTTTTTTTTTTTTTTTTTGGTAACACAAGTCCAAAGTCCATGGCCACACGTCGGCGGCTAGGGGTTAGCCCAATATACAAAGAGCACACCCTCATCCCACTCATATATGGTCAGGGTATGGACATTTGCAGAGTTCAACTGAGAATTTACAAAGGCGGCATCAGGGAGGTGATCGCCCCATACTCCACGCCCGGGGGCAGTGGTAGATCACGTGGGGGCACCGTCCATGCGGGCATCTGCCGGAAAGACTGCAAGAAAGCAATGGAGCCCGTCATACAAACTGTATATAGAGGTTGTGGGGGGGGGGGGGGGCTGGACGCTCGCCAGCGGCAGCCGTACTGCAGTGCAGGAGGTCCAGGTAGGCCAGGAAAATAAAAAGCAGCCATTCCCAGACCCTGCGTGCACAGCTATGCATAAGCTGTCACCACAGGTGAACCGTTGGCGGCAGTTTTGTGTGGTGTGGGGTATAGGAGGAGAGGTGTGGGGATGCAGAGGGGCTCCCCGAGACGGCAGGGGTTCTGTAGCCACCTTGCTCATTTGTCGGTCACTTCTGAGTTAGTCCCCCCCTCTGAAGTGGAGGGGCCCCCGAAGACGGTAGGGGTTATGTAGCCACATTGCCCATTTGTGGGCCACTTCTGATTGAGTCCCCTGCTCTGGAGCGGAGGGGCTCCCCGAGTTGGCAGGGGTTATGTAGCCACCTTGCTCATTGATGGGCCACTTCTGAGTTAGTTTCCCGGTGTGAAGTGGGGGGCTTCCCGAGACGGCAGGGGTTATGTAGCCACCTTGCCCATTAGTGGGCGAGTTCTGGTTTAGTCCCCTGCTCTGAAGCGGAGGGGCTCCCCGAGACGGCAGGGGTGATGTAGCCACCTTGCCCATGGACGGCCACTTCTGAGTTAGTCCCCCGGTCTGAAGCGGAGGGGCTGCCCGAGACGGCAGGGGTTATGTAGCCACCTTGCCCATTTGTGGGCCACTTCTGAGTTAATCTCCCCCTCTGAAGCGGAGGGGCTCCCGAAGACGGGAGGGGTTATGTAGCCACATTGCCCATTTGTGGCCCACTTGTCATTTAGTCCCCCGCTCTGACTGTCTGAAGCGGAGGGGCTCCTCAAGACGGCAAGGGTTATGTAGCCACCTTGCCCATTTGTGGGCCACTTCTGATTTAGTCCCGCGCTCTAAAGCGGAGGCGCCCCCTGAGACGGCAGGGGTTATGTAGCCACCTTGCCGATTTGTGGGCCACTTGTGATTTAGTCCCCCGCTCTGAAGCGAAGAAGCTCTTCAAGACGGCAGCGGTTGTGTAGCCACCTTGCCCAATTTCTGGGCCATTCTGAGTTAGTCCCCCGCTCTGAAGCGGAGGGGCTCCCCGAGACCGCAGGGGTTATGTAGCGACCTTGCCCATTTGTGGGCCACTTGTGATGTAGTTCCCCGCTCTGAAGGGGAGGCGCTCCTCAAGACGGCAAGGGTTATGCAGCCACCTTGCCCATTTGTGGGCCACTTCTGATCTACTTCCCCGCTCTGAGCAGAGGGGCTCCCCGAGACGGCAGGGGTCATGTAGCCACCTTTCCTATTTGTGGGCCACTTGTGACTTAGTCCCCCGCTTTGAAGCGGAGGGGGTCCCCAAGACAGCAGCGGTTATGTAGCCACCTTGCCCATTTTCTGGGCCACTTCTGAGTTAGTCCCCCGCTCTGAAGCGGAGGCGCTCCCCGAGACGGCAAGGGTTATGCAGCCACCTTGCCCATTTGTGGGCCAGTTCCGATCTACTTCCCCGCTGTGAAGCAGAGGGGCTCCCCGAGACGGCAGGGGTTATGTAGCCACCTTTCCTATTTGTGGGCCATTTGTGATTTAGTCCCCCGCTCTGAAGCCGCGGGGCTCCCCAAGACGGCGGCGGTTGTGTAGCCACCTTGCCCATTTGTGGGCCACTTCTAAGTTAGTCCCCCGCTCTGAAGCGGAGGCGCTCCTCAAGACGGCAAGGGTTATGTAGCCACCTTGCCCATTTGTGGGCCACGTCTGATTTAGTTCCCCGCTCTGAAGCGGGGGGGCTCCCCGAGACGGCAGGGGTTATGTAGCCACCTTTCCCATTTGTGGGCCACTTGTGATTTAGTCCCCCGCTCTAAAGCGGAGTAGCTCCCCGAGACGGCAGCGGTTATGTAGCCACCTTGGCCACAAGTGGGCCACTTCTGATTTAGTCCCCTGCTCTGAAGCGTAAGGGCTCCCCGAGACGGCAGGGGGATATAGCCACCTTGCCCATTTGTGGGCCACTTCTGAGTTAGTTCCCCCACTCTGAAGCGGACGGGTTGCGCGAAACCGCAGGGGTTATGCAGCCACCTTGCCCATTTGTGGGCCACTTTTGATTTAGTCCCCCGCTCTGAAGCGGAGGGGCTGCCAGAGACGGCAGGGGTTATGTTGCCAACTGGCCCATTTGTGGGCCACTTCTGATTTTGTCCCCCGCTCTGAAGCGGAGGGGCTCTCCGAGACGGCAAGGGTTATGTAGCCACCTTGCCCATTTGTGGGCCACTTCTTATTTAGTCCTCCGCTCTGAAGCGGAGGGGCTCCCCAAGACGGCAAGGGTTATGTAGCAACCTTGCCCCCAACTGGGCCACTTCTGATTTAGTCCCCCGCTTTGAAGCGGAGGGGCTCCCCGAGACGGCAGGGGTTATGTAGCCACCCTGCCCATTTGTGGGCGACTTCTGAGTTAGCCCCCCGTCCTGAAGCAGAGGGGCTCCCCGACTCGACAGGGGTTATGTAGCCACCTTGCCCATTCGTCGACCACTTCTAAGTTAGTTCCCCGCTCTGAAGCGGAGGGGCTCCTCAAGAGGGCAAGGGTTATGTAGCCACCTTGCCCATTTGTGGGCCACTTCTGATTTAGTTCCCGGCTCTGAAGCGGAGGGGCTCCCCGGGATGGCAGGGGTTATGTAGCCACCTTGCCCATTTGTGGGCCACTTCTGATTTAGTCCCCCGATCTGAAGCGGAGGGGCTCCCCGACTCAGCAGGGGTTATGTAGCAGCCTTGCCCATTTGTGGACAACTTCTAAGTTGGTTGCCCGCTCTGAAGCAGAGTGGCTCCTCAAGACGGCAAGGGTTATGTAGCCACCTTGCCCATTTGTGGGCCACTTCTAAGTTAGTCCCCCGCTCTGAAGCCGAGGGGCTCCCCGAGACGGCAATGTTTATGTAGCAACCTTGCCCATTTGTGGGCGTCTTCTGAGTTAGTCCCCCGCTCTGAAGCGGAGGTGCTCCCCGAGACGACAGGGGTTATGTAGCCACCTAGCCCATTTGTGGGCCACTTGTGATTTAGTCCCCGGCTCTGAAGCGGGGCTGCCCTGCCGCCGGCCTTGCCCACTGTTCTCCGTGTACTTCTCTCTCTGGTCCAATCCAGGGTAGTAGTATCATTGCAGCAGTAGTAGCAGCAGCTCCACCACCAATGCCTCCTCCATTATGAGTGCATCCTCCAGCAGTAGTGCCCCGTCAGGCACTAGTGGCTATGTGCCATCGGAATCCATGTCTGATGGGCCGGCAGCCTGCCGGGGTCACAAGATCACAAGCGGCCCGCCAAAAGAAGCGTGCTTGCCCCAAGATTACCAGCAAGAGGGCACGCGACGAGTGGGAGGATGATTCCGATGCTTCAGGCCCCTCCCCTCCCTTCGTTTCTCCATATATATGTCTGTGGTTTGTGACAAGGGGAAGAGAGGGCACGCGACGAGTGGGAGGATGATTCGGATGCTTCAGGCGCCTTTCCTCCCTTGGCTTCTCTATATATATGTCTGTGGTTTGTGACAAGGGGAAGGGAAGGCCTTTGGGCGAACTCAAGGCAACATTCAGTACTGCTTTGCAGCAAAACAATCATGAGCTATGACCGGTCACACTGCTTCTTGTCATCTTTGTGTGTTTGCGCGCTTGGACGGGGCTTGACGGAAGAGGTGCTGGGTTTGGGTCACCGAAGCCCCCTGCCGCCCCTTCGGAGGCGGCCAGGGTCCCCCCCCCCCCCCTACAGCCCCCAGTCAAACATTGGCTGGCAGCAGCCCCCGTGGTAGAGACTTGGGGTGCAGGGTTCACAGCAGTCCAGTTGCCAGCTGACCCCACATGACCCCACAGATGAAAAATTTTCAGGCGTCTAGGTTCCACGCATTCCCGTATGACAGACACTGCCCATGCCCCAACCACAACTGTAAACCTGCACCCAGCCCTGTCAGACATCCCGAAACCAAATGGCAATTCACCCCCTGCACCAACTGCCTATCACCCAAGTTCCCCTGCAACAGGCATACAAAGAGCAATGTGAAGCAAACCACTGAATGTGCAATTACATGGAGTACCGTGACCTTCCATTCCCCCTCCTACCTCCATGCCTGGACAGACCACCAAGATGCACTACTGGCGAACCCGGGCATACCATGGGGGGGGAAGGGGGTTGATGGTTCTCAAGATGCACCTAATCACTCCTGGAGGATATCAAAAACACTCCCAGAAAACGTCCGACAAAAACCGGGAGAAATGTACTGAACAACCCCAGATGCGAACTTGAAACCCCCTGAATTGCAAAACCTCCCTGGTTGTTGAACCGTAAACGGTAAATGGTACCGAAAAACCCTCCCCGAGATGTACCAAAGAAAGCCCCCCAAAGTTTCCCCCCAAAATCTGCAAAATGTCCCAAAGAACCCCCCCAAAAAATATACCAAACCCCCCCCCCCGTACAACCACCCGAATGGTGCCGGGTATTTTTCGGTACATTTTGGGTTTTTTTTTGGTACCTTTTAGTCCTGGCTTTTGTGGTACATTTTGAGACAAACGGGGGGTTGTTTGGTAAAAAGTGGGGGAATTTTTAGTACGCACCACTGTACAGCTGTATTTGGGTTTTGGTGTTGGCATTGGGGTATTCCCCTGCCTTTGTTGTCATGTCCGTGCTGAGTGCATGGATATTATCCTTGACCATGTCCGTTTGGGTTTTTTGTTATGAGGGCTGTGGCGGTGATTGCACATGTTAGTGATTTGGGATGGGTTGCCCAATATGAAGACAATTTCCTGTACCCCTCATTCTATTAATTTAGATCTGTCTGTTCTTTCTCACAGGTCATTTCACAAGAACGTTCCCTGGTGGTCCCACAGCGTACAGTGGGTTCGCTTGCTCGAGGACTACAAACCCTTGCTTGCCAAACACATCTTTTGGGAACACACCTTACCATGTATCTGTCCTGTAGAGTGCGCAGTCAGGAGTTTCACAATTATCATCCATCTTGTATTCTGCAAGATCCAGTTCAGTGTTCAAGGATCACTGATCACAGGTGCAAGAGGACAGCACCTTTCATGCAATCCACAAAATGGAATGAAACACAGCTCTGTGGGCGGACCAATTTTGTGCCCTGCTCTTTTGTTGAATGTCCCCATGAGGTAAGTGTTTTCCTTGCAAGGTTTTCAGCCATCATGCTGAAATTGTGGTGGTAATGTGTTGAACGCTGACCCTTTCCCAACCCCAATGAATGTTGACCATCTTGTACATTGTGTATTTGTGCTTTTTGGTACAGTCCATGAAATACTTGCAGTGTGCTTGCAGCATGTTTATGTTGTCTCCAGATACAATAGAGCATCGTTACAGTCACCATGACAGCAACAATTTAATCTTGTTTGATCATAGATTGAACACATGTGGGAAGAGCAGTTTCCAAGCTGGTGTGACTCAAGTATCCTGAACCAAAGCAAGCGGTACGCTTTTTGAATGTGTGCCGTTATGAAGAATGCAGTTTCACACCTGCCACTGCCTGGTTGTGGGTATAAGACCACCCCCAAATGGGGGATAAAACCACCCCCAACCATTTTCTGTCTATTTCTGACCGTATGGGTGGTTTTCTGCCACCTAGGGATGGTTTTATCCCCCTGTCGGGGGGCGTGGTTTCATCCCCTCAAGAAGGTGGTTTTATCCCCGCAAAAGGGAGGGTTTTCCCCCCAAACGAGGTGGTTTTATCCGCCCATTGGGTCATTGGGTATCACCCCTTTGAGGTGATTTTATCCCCCCTTCTCGGTGACTTTATCCCCCCATTGGGCAGGGAGGGGGGGGGGGTTGTCACCCTACTAACCTGGCACTACAGTACTGGAAGGCAAATTGCCTTGGGTCTATATGTTGTTCCGTAAGGAGAACGCCCTTGAGGATTGGGGCGGGGGCTTGCCCCATCTCCATTTTTGGTATGTAGGTAGGAGAGGTGATGGAGAAGAAGAAAACAACATATGGTTTTACACTCAGTGTTTTGCTTCACATTGCTTTTTGTTATGTGTTACAGGATGTATGACCTGGCTGGGGACAATTTTACAAATGGGTTCTGAGATTTCAGACATGGTTTGGGTTTGCTATTCATCCAGTTGGACATGCCTTGCTTTTGTGGCAGCATTCCTCAGACTGCTTTTGTTTGCTGTGTTGTGTCATCGTTTGCTTTGGGGGCATAAAACCACCCCGGTTTTATCACCCCAAAGGGGGTGGTCTAAACAAGGGGGGTGGTTTTATTCCCCAAAAGGGGTGGTTGCATCCCCCAAAAGGGGTCTCTCTATCCCCCAAAGGGGGTGGTCTTATCCCCTGTAAAAGTGGGCATAAAACCACCTTGGGTCGGTTTTGGGGGGGGGGCTCATCCCCCATTTGGGGCTGGGTTTATGCCCGGGCCCATGCCACTGCCATCCAATGCTACATCCATTAGCAATCCCCACATTTCAATCTGCAAGGGCAGGTTAATAAACGATCATTGCCTTTTTTTTTTGGCAATGGGCAGCAGTGTCAAAGCCAAACGCACATGGTGCGGATGCAGATTTCACTCATTGGAGCTGGAGGAGTTGGCATGATGCATGCAGAATATCACTATTGGTGCAACGGAAAAAAGGGGTGATGTGGCAGGCAAGGCAGAGGTAGGCAGGGAACAAATGGATAATTGTTGACCGGGCTGATCAGGTTTGCACAGCACGGTTAGGCATTGTACGGGGAACGAGATTATCATACCTGAGAACAGCCATTTTGCATTCCTAGCTTTTGGTTGAATTCTTTGGCATCTTTTGGCATTCTAGTGTCGAAAAGCTTCTTCGTATATTCATGCAAGGATAAAATGTTTTGTGCATTGTGCATCTCTGCTTCCCCTGCGGTGCTGAGAGAGAATGAGATATATGCCAGAGGTGTAACCTGGTTTTCGTGTGAATTGTTTGGTTGCATCGAAAAGTGGTGCGAAACATGTTGCGGAATGTGCAGTATGAAAGTGGTTGTGTGTCAATCAATCTCAATTCTCCAATGAATCAGGTCTTCCCCTCATTCCAACCCCCGTGTCCCCATCTTTCTATTCCATACACCTCAAATTACCAACAGGTACACTTATTTACTATTTGTGGCAAACTCCTTCTTCTGCAAGCCATATATGTGCTTTGCCCCATTTTTCCTCTTGTGGAGATATGGTCAATTGTTACATTGCCCTGCTTGATATGTATTGGGATATGTGTTGAGGATTTGTATTGGTACTTTTTTTGGATTGTTTGTGTGTTTTTGTGTTGTGCATCGACAACAGGAGTATTTTCCAAATTTTTGCAGGGTTTGTTTTAACAGTTCGCCACTACATTTTTCAGTGTTGAACACATTGCGTGGTAGGGGCGAACCAAAGTGTGTTGGGACAGTGGGAGCGTGTGTCATACACCGGATATCCAAATTCCAACGACAAAGTTTGATTGCATAACAGGTAGCATATTTTTTTTTGAGTTGTTGACAAAATATGTTCAGCGGAACGGCAGCATTATTTGTTGAACATGGTACAGCATTCCACTACAGTGAAATTACAAATTGTTGGACGGGCAATGCTAGTTTTACATAGATCACTTGGATTCAGTTTGGAACTTACGTTTTTGCGAATAAATAGTCAATACAGTGATGTGTCAATGTATGTATCTGTGGTTCACTAATTTCCATTGCTGTCGATGCGCAAGATGAGGAGCAGAACGGCAGTGTGCACCTGCGGAATCAAACCGCAATCTATCTCTGGGCAAAATAATTTAATTAAAAAGTGCTCCAATTTTGTGTCACAATGCTGTATGAAAAACATTGTGAAGTTCACAATCTGTACATCGTTTGGGCGGATTTTGGGAAATGCGTCTAGCGAAAGGCAAATGTTGCACTCAAATGATTGAGGTGTTTAAGACAGAAGTTGCCAAACCTAAAAAGAACTACGAAATCCTGGTAAAACATAGGCAAGCCCTCCCTCCTCAATTTACACAATGGATCCAAGAAACAAGGAACCATCAAACATCGGAGCAAACCGTCGCCGCAGTCCTCAGCAGACAAAGTGCAACCACATGCAAACATGGAATGTAGGATGAAGCTAAAGGGCTTAGATGATAGGGATACACTTGAGAGTTTTTCATCAAAGGGAAAAAGGCACTCTTTTTTGTTAGATTGAATAGAGAAGCGCGGAATCTGGCGAAGCTTCCAAAAAATGTTGCTCCACAGTGTGGCTGAGACCGATCCACACTTTATTGTACGACTGCAGCTGAAGAGCCATTGCTCCTGACTTGAGGACCATCCCGCCCTCCGAAAACTGACTCATCATATGACCAAACAGATATGGCGCCACCTCCACTGGCCTTTCCTTGTTGACCCACAGCTCCACAATCTATTGGAAATAATCAAACTCTCCTTCATACCAAGGTAGTGTCTGAATGGCAAAGCGCGCCTTTCCTCCAAACTGCTCGACGATAGGCTGGATCTTGTCCTGGGCCAACTAGGCAAACAAATACTTGGTATTTTGTGCGTCACCGCGCGGCACTTGGTCACCACTTTACTTGTCAAGAAGCAGAACTTGGTACAGTTCCTGCAACAACGAAGTGTGAGCCTGCAGTACGTAGATATCATCCAGAAGCTCTGGGTCATGAAACAATTCCAAGGACGGCGTCACCCCTCTCTGAAAACGTTTTTTAGTCCCCATCAGAGGAGGTTTCATAGAGCCCATGCTCTGCGGTGCGAAGCGGGGGTACAAAGCATACCATGGAGTCTGCATGCCAACCGAAACCACTGTTCTGTCACTGACCATCACTGCCGCTGGATTCGGGTGAAACTGCTTCGTCAAATCTGTGTTGTGTTCCAGCAGTTGTCGCTTTTGAGTGTCAAGCACCACCACATGCACAGCAGCCAGGTTTTTCCCCAGCAACTCAATCAAGCGCGCCAGACGTTTCGATGTTTTTTCAATGTCTCTGTGGAGGCTGACCCACAGGGCGTCTGTCTCTTCACCACGGAAAACGGCATGGGCTTGCTATGAACTCTTGACCGCATCGATGGAAGTTGGAAGTTGGACAAATTGAGAGACCATTTTTCAGGCCAAGTGACAAATATCTTTACTCCTGCAACAGAAGCTCTTGGTCATTGAACTCAAAGAAATATGCCGGTTGCAAACTTTTTTTTTGACACGATTGCCTTGAGGCATGCTATGACACAAACTCATTGACGCTCGTCTGGTCAGGGAAGCAGTTCTCGATATCAGTTATGGATCAACTAGAACTGAGGCTCCACCGGCAGACGGCGCAGATGGTCGTAGAGCTTGGTACCCCAGTGCTGCAGCGGTAGATAGGTGAAGACAAGTACTGCCGCTGTGAACGCGCGGGCGAGTGGATAAATGAGAGGGATTCAACGAGGTTAGAAGAGATGAATGACTGGCGTTTGCTGAGACTTGTTACTTGACACAGACTCAGCCCTATTGCAAAAGGGGGGACAAATCAAAGAGTTGCTCACAAGTTTGGACCTTGCAAAAGTTGTCGTTAAGAAAATGAGCTCGTCTGTGGGCACGGTACGAACGAGCACCTGGGTGGTGCAGGCTCGGACTGTGAAGGATGTGGTTGGTAAAGTTGCGTCTTCTTCCAATGGTGAGGGACAACTGACGATCATTACAGATGCCGAGTACCAATTTTGGCAATCTTCGGAATGCAAACAGTCCTAGAATGCTCGTCCGACAGATGAAACATACCGGTGTACACAGGGGTACGTAGTCCGGTGCAGTGGAAAAAGAGGAGGGCTGACAAGGATTCATGATCACTCCTCCCGTAAGCCGCGGCTGTAAGGTCGAAACTTTCAACGCTAATGGCTTGAAAGCAAAGGTACAAGCCGGGTCGAAGAAGAGAAAGAGGATCAATGTCATGTTGACCTTAATGCGTACACACAACATTCAAATTTTGAGCGTGCAAGAACAACATTTCTCAACACTGGAAGAAAATTTCTCTCTGGATTGTCTTCTTAGGGAAAGGGACGGTCACCGTGTTGGTGGCACAATCACTGCGTACAGAGGGGGGATGACCCTCATTCTTTCCAAACAGTGGTGTGTAATGCGCTACGAACAGTTAGAAGCATGCATTTTAATTGTAGGTGTTATGGACAAATCCGAGCAACGATTGACGGTGTTAGCAGCTCACCTTAGTGATTTCGCGGAAGAACGCCAGCAGCAGTGGCGCCCCCTACCACAACGATCTTCATCGTTTAGAGGTCATCTTTTCACACTATGCAAACACAACTCTCTGCTATTTCTGACTTTGGGGCCTCACCACCCCATCGGAGGAATCTTCGTCGGTGCTCACAGCGATGGACTTGGACTACATGACTGCTAGTCACAGGTTCATTCTCCAACAGATGACCGAGAAAGGTCCTTTGAGTTCTTGTCACAGTGGATGTGGGGTTTCCCAGGGCAATCGAATCAAGCAGAAATGGAGAGTTGCAGAAAACGCCCAATTGATAAAATGCTTGCTACAACAACTCTTTTGCAAGCAATCAACACCATATATCCCAAAAAGCTGGACGCACAAGCGGATCACCGGTTGGTGCTGGCTGCGTTTGCACCGGCTATCTCCATACAGGGCAGTCGCCGGTACCCAATGCCGTTGTATTTCATTGATGATTGAGATGTGGTGTTTGAGGTAGCGGAATGTCTCGAACAATTGCCACAACATGTGGGTTCTTGAGAAACGGCACACCAAATACTGAGGAGAGTAGCATCATTGCATCCGATATGTTTCTCGGCCCACAACGCTTCGTTTGCGCTGGCGTGTCTTCATGCGGCTACAATGCACAGCTCTCTCAGCAGGGGAAGAACTTGCTGGCAGACATGTGATTGTATCCTCGGACTTATGGGGCGGCATACTCCATGCTTGCGGAGGTGGCAGAATATGATAGTTGGGTGCACCCGCACTTGGTGGTGCAGCCCAAGTTGGATATGGAGACCTGAAGGGGTATGATATGCCACGAAGAAATGTGGGCGTGTTTCACTGTACCCTTTCACTGCTACACGAGGCAACCCAAAACGGCCAGCGGTCCTTCCTCCCGTAGGTTTGCCGCAACTAGCAACGAGACACCTATGGATTTGAATGTTGCCAAAGACGTCGGAAGCAAAGCTTTGAATCTCCTGTGCCGCTTCATGGGGGTCATCCGGCCTGGGAGGCAAAAGTTGCTTTTTCTTCGGGCATACGTGCGGCCCCAACCTTCTGCTTTAGTCTCTGCTCATAATCCCGATGAATGTGAACATCCAAAGCAGCACACATTTGTTGATCCAGCACTGCAGCAACGGTCTACACAAGCTCACTATTCCCCACAACCATGTCCAACAACCATGGGGGAATGCCACCCCGAAAGACCCCATGAAAATCGGGAGAGCCTCGGCCTGGGCACTCGTAGCATGTGCAATGGGCTACGCATGTACCAAAAAGACCCTTCTTTTGGTTGCACACCGCACAGTCTTTCTTGGTTTGCTCCGAACTCGGAAGACCGAGCAAATCTCCAAGAAAGCCCACACTTGTCGCTCAAAATTGCGTGTCGGTGGCGTCAGGTTTCTTCGAAAATGATTCAAATCGCCGCGAAATCTCCGGCAGTGGAATGCCGGCTTGGAGATCATCCATCTACAAACATAAAGACATGTCGTTGTCTATATCATTTGGTGCCACCGTGTAGAAGAGACTTGGAGGCCGGATTAACAACATCATACTATTCATCTTCCGCATCACTGCATACCGCTCCGAAGTACCGAAGGGCACGGCTGCATGGCAAGTCCGCAACAAAGGCACGAATGTGTGCACAAGGTGTGGCGCTTCTTTTGCTTGGGGGTTTGCTTCAAATCTTCCTCAACATTGGGTGTGTTCATGGCCGTCTCAAATGCCTTCATTCGATTGGGATTGGCAGAGATGAAATTCCTAACGCTTCGCAATGTTGTGTCGCGGGAGCTTTGATTAAAGAGCAACAAATAGAGGTCGCAAGCTTCAGTAAAGCGATTATCATATTGCAACAACATGTGCCTTGTATCCACTTCTCAGACTCCACATGGCCGCATGATACCGCTGCCAAACATAAACAACGAGGGAAATGACAACGTCAAAAGGCGGTCGTTGGCCTCAAACTCTTTCATGCCAATATCTTCCCGTCGAACTATATTGTTACAACGGTCCGCTAGCATCTCCTTGGTAGATTTGGGAATTTGTGGCACATCTTTCCCATCTCGATTTAATAATGATCCATCCGACAACATAGCAGCATCCAATATTACTTGGCCATCATCCAAGTCACCTTTTCTCACTCCTGCAATGTCCGCACCGCATTGCTTTTGGGCCTTCAATCACGTCAGGATGATCACCAATTGACATATTGTCAAACACAGCACTTGGAAAATCAAGAACCTCAGGTGGTGCAACCTCCAAGATTTCGGTGTCAGCATAGTCTAGATTGTTCATTTCCAGAACTCGCAACCATTGAACCAATCCATCCCATCCCGGTGTGAACATTCGCTCTACTCATTCTTTGCAATGTTGATCACGATGCATTCCCTCCGCATCACGGCGCAGTCCCACAAAGATGACCTTTGTACCCACAAGAGCCTCTACTTCCGGTAGACATGCTGCGGACTCTTCACGTCAATCATGCGGTACAGAAGAAGCGTGCCCTCGAGCGCCCCACTGCGACGTTGCACCATCCTTGGCACTAACAAGTTTCACACTGTTTACCGTCGTCCGCACTGATTCCAATGTACGCTCTTCTGAATCCGTTAACTCCGGTATGTCACATCGCTTACTAAAATGCTTGCCACTAGCAATAGCATTTGGTGGCACTTGACCTTTCTTCGGATGGAAAAAGCTCCGATGGCACAAATTACACAATTGCATTACACCATTAGATACTGATCATGGTGCAACCAGTATAGCCATGTGTCCTGTTCAAAGAGCGCAACATACTTGCGATACTCCATGGGAATCTCACGGTACCATGAAACTTGTTCTGCGTCCATCTTAAACGTTTCAACTTGGAAACGTCCACTTCCTTCAAATGTTGGAAGTCCCTCACTCCATAGCACCCGCAAGAATGAATGTCCTCGCATACTCCCATTTTTTTGTGCCAGTCTTTGGCCAACGCCACCATATCCACGGGCTGCACTTTCTCATCCAGAATAGCTCGCGCCAAGGCCTCCAAAGACTCATAACTCTCTGAATTGGCTGCCGGTTGAACTAGGAATCCATCCATCCCGGTTTGCACCTAAAACCCTCTCACAGTCGAAGCAAGGGATGTGCCAACGTTTGATCCCGTAAACTCATCGGGTGATGGGCCTGCAACCGATTGCAGCATGGCGTCCCCTTCATCATCCACGACGGAACTGGATGGTCATATCTCATTGGTTCTCTCCCACATTTCGTGAATGAGTTGCGTCGGCTTGCCAAGGTTTCACGTGCATCATTCAAAGCACGCCGAACAGCCCCAGCTTGCGTTGCCCGTTGCGCATCCTGCTTAGTGGCTGCTTGGCCCCCAACATGCCCCGCCAGCTGCTTGTCCTCCTTAGGGCCAGCTTGTCCCGCCCGTTGTTTGTCCTCTCCGGATACTACAACACCCACCCGCTTGCCCTGCCCGTTGCTTGTTCTCCTTGGAGCCCGCTGGCCTTCCCTGTTGGTTGTCCTCTCAGGATGCCACCACACCACCCATTTGCCCTGCCCGCTGCTTGTCCTCTCGGGATGCCACAACACCACCCCCTTGCCCTACACGTTGTTTGTTCTCCTTTGAGCCCGCTTGCCCTGCGCGCTGCTTGTTTTCTTGGGAACCCGCTTGCCCCGCACGCTTTTTGTCCTTTTTATATTGTGATGTCTTACAAGTGGAGCAAACAAAGTCTCCACTCTTCTTTTTTTTTGTTGTATGTACGATCAAAGTTGGTGTTGCAATGCAGACATTGCCATCGCATCACACGAATTGAGGAAATGACGGAGTCATCTACATGCACGGCGTTGTCGAAGCCACCCAAAACCAGCTATGGGTATTGTCACCAAATGGGCTATCAGACTACAGACGTCAGATTTTTATGGACCATCACCCTCAACCCAGCACCCCCCCCTCCTCCGATGTTGGGTGTCGTTCCCCCCTTGAGAGCAGACTTTTGCTCCCTGACACGTTCACATGCCCTACCCCTATATCCCACTGTGATATGGAAAATTGGAAACTGGGAAACTTATGACATTGAAAACTCCCCCCTCGCAGTATCATACTTCTCCCACTGTCACCAACCACAGCAGACCGGGAAATTGAGGGCATATTCGCAAGAATGGCAAAAGTTGGGAAATGGAACCCCCCTCCCCTCTCTCTCAGTACCTGTAGTCTAAGACCGGGAAATTGAGGGCATGCTAGCAAGAATAAGGAAAGCGGGGAAATGGACCCCCCCCCTGTCAAGTCTAAATGTTTCTGCTGTTGTTTCAAACTCATTATGCAGAACACCCTGGAAGTGTTTTGTCTGTTTGTGGTCTAGGCCTTGGCGCCAACGACCATCTACCCCTTCAGTGATGAATACGCCGACTACAGCAGAGAGGGGGTTCGACATGTTTGTTTTTGCATCGGATCCCAATGTGCTCAAAATTTGATTATGCAGAACATCCTGGAGGTCATTTGGTTGTGTGTGGTCTTCGTTTTGGCGCCTATGACCGTATACCCCTTCAGTGATGAAAATGCTGACAACAACTGAGAAGGGGTTTTTAACATCTTCGATTTTCAATCCAATTACAATTTGCTACCCACAAGCCCCTTCAATGACGATGCATCCAGTATGACATGCTTTCTCACGCGTGGGTCACTGTAAGGACCACTGCACGGACATTTTTCTTAGGACCTGTTTTGTGCGGACTGAGCATTGGAAAAGGGAAAAACTTCGCAGCCGAGGAAAGGGACACATCCACCTGTTGCCCCCACCATCAGGCAGCTTGTCATGTCTGACAAAAAGCGCACCATGTCCTCCAATGGCCAACAACCATTTTGGAAACCCTGGTTTGTCAATGTCATGTGCAACCAACATACATCTGAGGGGGGGTTTGTAGTTGATTTTGAATTGCACTTGGTATTGTGTAATGTTTTCTTCCCCACCCTCCTACTTACCCTTCAAGCATGCTTGCCATCTGCTGAACTTTGCACCCCTCATGTTTTGTTGTTTATTTGCAAGAAATATGGAAAAGGATCTGGCAAGGACCATATACAGGGAAACCACTCCCCTCCACATGCTCTGTTTCGCTGTCCTTCCGATGTTTACATGCTTTGCCTCCCTTTGTGGTCCTTTGCCGGGTTGTATGGAAAAGCATTTGGAAAATATTACAAAGTAGGGAACTGCCCTCCCCCTACCTTGTGCGTCAGCATATGGAAAAGCGTGCCCCCCCTCCTCATATGTCATGTGTCATGTGGGCTACCATTTGTTTGATGTTTGCGTAGCTACCATGACCCTTCTATTTCTCAACCCGAATTCTATCGGTATGATTTGTGCGATTGTAGGTATCATGTATGTGTCATGTATCCACCCTTTCCCCACTGTGGTCCTCTTTGTAAGCCCTTCAGTGATGATGTTATTCAATTGTGCATCTTGTGGGGCTACTCCGCTGATGTTGGGTTTGGGCCGTGCCACAAACCCCTGAAGGGACCCTTTTGTTACGCCATGTTTCTTGTGGCCAGAGACTTTGAAAAACAGCACTGTTTTGTGCACGGAGAAGTGCCTGGGCTACCATAGCAGCCGGTGTGCCATGCCATCAGCAGGGAGAGAGGTCCACCCTACGCGGCAGCCTCTCAGTGCCTCAGAGCGGCAGCCCCAAAATGCCATCGGCACCATAGAGAGTGCCTGAGTGGTCCACACCACTCCCCACAGGGTGTATCCGACTTTATACTCCAAAAAAAAGACATCTAAGAAGGGGTTTTGCTATGTGTCACATTCTCCTTGTACCTATGTCCCTTCGGTGCTTATCTGTCCTTTGTTGTGCATGTCTCTCTTGACACAAAGGGAAATGAGTGTATTGCATAGGAGGCAAGTGTGCACTGAGCGTCTCTTATACATAGGGCACTCTTTTTTTTTCAACCCCCCCCTTTGAGGTGGGGAGATGAGTTTGGGGTCTAGAACCTCGCGTCTCTGCCCCAGCCATTTGAGTTCGCCCCAGCCTCCATTGCTGACACTGTTCCCCTCTCGCCCTTCATCGAGCCGTGCACCAACAACCTCTCCAGCGCCATTAAGTACTCCGCCCAGATGCCACGTTACCTCAACTCCATATCCCGTAGCCCTGGAAGCCGACAAGGAGGCCTTGATGTGCACTGCCGTGCCACCCCCAACCCCCCACGACCCCCCAAGTACGTACCCAAGGACCCCCCACACCCCCCAAACCCACTGTTCACTGGCCATACAGTGCCAAAACACTGCAGCTCATCCGGGAGAATCAGGGGGGTGGGGTTTAGTATTTCGTAGACGGGGTGCTGAACCGCCGAGTGATGTACCAGTTTGCGGTTCAGCGGCCCAAGAAAAAAGCCCTGCGGTTGTGGCACGAGGGCATGCGAATAAGCCGTTTACATTTCCTTAGCAAGGACTAGAAGAATGCAGCTATGGTGCTTGAAATTCTGTGTGCTACCCGAAAACCCCCCCGTATCCCCAAGCCGGCCCTAGAACCCGTGCCTCGCCGGCCACTGCCCTGTAGCGAGTGATCAGGTGACACTGACCCAGTATAGCAGGCGCCGCCGTTCCTCACTCCTCCCACACGCTCGCGCCCCAAAGCGGCTATGCCCCACCCCACAAGCGGCGAGTGTCTCAGTGCGCCCCCCCACCGAAGAGGCCGTAATTTTGGGTCATTGCTCCCTGCGCTGGCCCCCTGCAGCGACCCCAGAGTTTGGCGACACGTTCCAACTTCGAGCCCTTCAGCAAGTTTGCACAGAGCGTCTCTTACACATAGGGCACTCCTTTATTTTTAACCTCCCCCTTGAGGCGAGGAAGTGCGTCTTGGGTCTGGACCGTGGCGTCTCTGACCAAGACATTTGAGTTGGGCCTGCTTCAAGACCCATTCGTTCAGCTCACACGCACTGCGCGCCGCTGAGCCGCAGGAATTGCCCATCGGTACAAGGCCACAGCCCCCAACCCACGTACTGCGGGCCGCCCAGCCGCAGGACATGGACCTGGACAACATGCCCGACACCAAAGGCAAAGGCCGAGGGCAAGCCTGTCTGCACGGCAAAGGCCAAGGCCCTCAGCAAGGCAAAGGCCAAGGTTGTCAGCAAGGTAAAGGCCAAGGCCCTCAGCAAACCAAAGGCCAACTCCCTCCGCAGGGCAAATGCAAAGGCCCTTCGCAAGGCAAAGACCAAGGCCCTCTGCAAGGCAAAGGCCAAGGCCCTCCACAAGGCACAGGCAAACGCCCTCCGCAAGCCAAGGACAAGGCCCGGATGTTTGCTAAAACTCTTGCGAACATGGACTACAACATGGACACGAGCCCAAAAGAGGAATTCACCATCTGTACGGCCAATCGCCACGCATATGTCCAGAAGGCATCCCTTGTGCACACTGTCGCTGAGTGTGGCGCCGCCCGGAAGTAGGCATGAGAGCAAGGTGCCGCGAGGTGGCTGTGGTTTGAGAAGGCACAGCAGCACAAGATTGACAAGAATGGAAACATGGTGCACATAACAAAACGGGTTGCTGAGATTGAAGTTTGGAGCAACAATGATCTGACTGATGGGGATCTCATCCATGGATGGGACATGGATCGGTGAGACTTGGACGGCGACATCGCACCATACCCGGACTTCATTGGCAAGGTGCATGGTGATGACACCTGCAGACAAACCGCCCATTGTGAAAAAGCACAAGTATTGGTGATGTGTCCTGCCCGATGAGGCACTGTTCCGGTCGTTTCGTGAGGAGATGCGGACGGAGAAGGCATGGAACGTGTTGCTCAATGCCACTTGGCAAGAGCTCCACATCTGGCTGCCAGCCTCCCTGCCAAGGACCATCACATTGTTCGCCACCTTGTGGCGCATCATAACTTAAACCCCTCCGGAGCCTTGGCTCTCCGGCGATGTGTGGATGAGGGTGCTATTGTCTCCTCCATGACTGGTGGAGCCGGCACAGGGAAGTGGGAGACCCTTGTGGCTTGCATCAAGGCGATCATGTGGCAGCAAGGGCACTTTGACCGATGCATGCCGAATCAAAAGAAGCCAGATTTGATACACAATGGCAAAACAGGGGGGGGGGGGCACCTGACGACCACCCCCCTCGGGCATGCATCTTCGTCACTGCCCCGACAAATGCACGGATAGACAACCTGATGCGGCGGGTGATCTAGACGGGGGAACAACATCCTACCTTCACGCAGGAAGTTTTCCAGCGTCATCCCGCGCCCTGGATGCGGCTGCGTGCTGCAAGGGGCCAGACGCCCCTAGATTTGCGAGCGTACAACCAGCCAGCAATCCAAGGGACGTTGGCAAATCATCCGGAGTGCAATGGCAAATGTGTGTGTGCCCTCAACAGCTGCCGTGTTGTCTTTGCAACAACAGGTATGGTCGCCACAAGCCGAAGGTTGCTGCTTCGGGGGGCCCCCAGCACGCCACAAACTCGGTTTGCATTCAGCTTCGTGGATCAGTCCTCGAGGCATAGCATCTCAGTGGGTCAGGATTTGGCCCTTTTTTGGGGCACAGCGCATGTTTTGTGGGGATGCCGGTCAAATGCGCCCGCACAGTGCCATGACTCTTTTGGCAACGCAGCACAGTAAGGTGACGGCTAACCAGACTTCTTGGCCACAGAAAGAGCATTTGGCTAACCTCAAAGTGAACATTCACCCCGGACAAGGGATGCAATATGGTGACTCACAGCGCTTCGCCACACGTAGTGTGTTGCAGTTCGTCCTGTAGCCTACAAGGTGTACTGCTTGTGTCCTAACCCAACAGTTCCGCATGAGCCTGCCCTTGGCTATGGTGGTGCGTGGACTGTTCACTGGGGGGTCATTGGGCTGGTAGCCCCCTTCCTCACCAGCATTACCTCTCCAGTCGTTGGGAGGTCAACAGATCTGCATAGTCCGCGCAGACAATCCAGCGTGGAAACATGACCCGACACAGTATGGGATGTCGGAGGAGCAGCTGCAGAAACTGAAGTGGGAGATTATGAGAGCATGGGACTTCCTTGTCATGGACGACAAGATGCTCCGCCAAGGGAACCTGTTCAAGGACGAAGCCTGGCTTGTGCTGCATTTTCTGGAGCATGCGTACAATGCACAAGCGTACCCACCCCCCCACTCAGTGGAAATCCTCACCACACAGTATGCACAAATGCTATGGTTGCAGCACTGTGTGTGGGAAGCAGGGCGCAGACTGCATGGGAACCACACATAGGAGTGTGTGCAGGTAATCGCCACCCTGGACCCGTACCAGGGTCTGCAGGCTCCGGTTGTCCTTGCCCCCATGGTGTCCTCGGAGCCGGGGATCATGAAGGACGTCGTGCGGGGAAACCCACTAACCAGCAGGGCACAATCTGAGCTCCATCTCTTTGGGCCCTTTTTTGGTTGGGATGACTCCCCCCTCATTGCTGGTTCGCTGAGTGGGTTGCGGATTATGGCTGACCAACTGCAGCAAGGAGCATCCCAGGAGCAACTACAGAGCGTGCAGCTTCCAGCGGTTCTGTACGAACAGCCTACCCTTGCCAAACCAGAGGCAGGTGTAATTTACAAGGTCAATTGGGGGGGGGGTTGGGCAGTGGCTTTGGAAGCCCTGGAAGAGGCATGCAAAGGCCCTCGACCCTTGGGGATCCCCCCCCGAAAGTGACCAATTGTTGGATTGGGAGCGAATCATGGCCAACAAGAGGGCTGACACATTGGAGATGCGGATGCGCCTTGAAACGGGGGAAGTGAACCCAATGCACCTCAGGGTGACCCTCTCAGATTTCACGGACTGGGCATTGCTCTACATCCTCATCAAGGATGAGGACACCAACTGGGCAGTGTGGCATGAGGTTGAGCGGGTGGCGAGAGTGTGCCACACAGACGAATTTCAGGACTTCCAGAAGAGGCTTGTACAGTTTATGATCACCCAACCCCTCCAGAAGGCCCAAACGTATCCCAGCCCCCCCCGGTCAGCTGCCTACTGCACTGTGTCCCTACCTGTGTGGCAAGATGCCTACAGGCTCCTGGACACTGTAGGCTTCCTGGAGGATGACCTCTGCACACCCTTGGGGGTGTATGTCACATTTTTGGTGCATGGGGTCAGAGAGTGTGAGGGGGGGGGGGGGCCAATGTGTGTGCCCCACATGCTGTCCACCATCCACATACCCTGCACCGTGGTAGGAGGCATTGTCGGATCGTGTGAAGCGGTATGTCCTTGGGCAAGTCGCAGTGAAGGAGAAGGTTGCATCAACTGGCATTCAAATCTCAAGGAACAAACCCTGACCTGACCCTTGTGGTGACGGGCTGTGGAAGACATTTGACAGCCCCCATGGATTATTTAGGGGCACTGTGGAACTTTCCGGGGGGAGGTGTGGAACATCGAGGGTTCTGTATGGATGGTTCTGTGTCTGCATGGAACATCATGGGTTGTCCGGCGATTTTTGAGGGTCTCTATGGAGTGCTTGGGGTCTTTGTGCAATGTTTGCTTCTATGAAACAATTCAGGGTGTCATGAAACAAATCAGGGGCTCCATGGACAACCCCAACCGAGGATGGCAATGACCAGATGTCATGGCACGACAAAACCCCCGCTGCCGCACGCCCGTTTGCATAGGGAGCACAACGCCGCCGCCGCTTCCTTGTGCATGCACCCACCTTCGCTTCTCTTCACAGGTCGAAAGGACAAGTGTGTGCTCATGTTTGCGTCGTTTGTGCGTTAAAGTAGGGTTGTCTTAGACGCTTAGGCTTGTTTTGCGTTGTGCCATCGTCTCTCATTCGCCATTCCCTGTTCTCCTTTTCACAGATGACAAAACAGGCACAACAGGAAGAATCGTGCAAGCCACATGATGCAATTAGACGCTTAGGGTTGTTTATAACTCGCAATAGGGTTGTTTAAACGCTTAGGTTTGTTTTGCGTTCGCTTCACTTCGGCATTCACACGATGCATGGTGAGTAAGGTAGGTAAGCCCAGGAGGAGCTCACCTTCTGGTCGAGTCGGTGTGGTTACAGTGGTACTGATCTCCCCTCCCTTCCCTGCATGCGTGCACACGATGCATTAAAGGGACTTGACGGTAGGCCACGCGCTGTGCAGGCGGTATGAACCCTTGCCAGGTTACCCAGGACTTCGCCCTACATTCCAGAAGGGAACGGGCGAAGTCCTTAAGCTTGCTTGCTTGCAACTGGGTTCAGGAACAGTGTATTATAGGGCACACTAAGAAGCGTATAATACGTGGAGTGTGTCTTGGTTCCTCCGTCTTGAACCCAGTCCATTGGCCTCTGTTGTACAGGTGGGAGGGTCAGGGTGAACTGGTGCAGTCCCTTGAGCCGTGCTAAAATATACGGCGCTAATCACACAATCAATTGACTGCGCCTCAGCCAGGAGTGGCGAGGGCAGTTTGACTCCATCGACATCCGCGCTGTGCACGCCACCTGTGCGCCTTTCCCCTCCAAGCCCTAGCAAGGGAACGTGTTGTGACGTCCCTGTTAGGCCACATTTGCTTAGCAGCGCTGTGTTCACTTGTCTTCTTCACAGGAGGGTCATTGGGACCCACGACTTTATCTTCAACACCACCCAGTAGAGCGGGCGTGTAGGAGTGGTAGTGCTGGACAGTGTTGAGCCCCCACACCCACACACCCGCGCCCACAGCATCTTTTTGACGGACCCCAACAGCACGCCCAGGGGGTGGGCAGTCGGGGGAGGGGGAGCGCCCTACCTCAGACGCCGCTCACAGCGGCAAAAAGCACCCCCCCCGGGGACGCCATTCCGCCACTGCCACAGCAAGCAACGCCGGCCCGCAAAGGGCGCACGCTGTGGGGCCGGGGCTGGGTCCCCACGCCCGCACCGACCGCACCCGGGACACACGGGTAGCGGAGCCCCGACTGCCCGCTCCAGAGGACGGGCAGCCGGGGGGGGGACAGCGCCTGACACCAGACGCCCCTCACAACGGTGGCAGGCCACCCCCCCCCGGGGACGGCCCCCCACCACCCCCGCGGCACGCAGCCCCCACAGGGCATGCAGGCCAAGGGGACAGTGTTGGGCCCCCACACCCACACACCCGTGCCCACAGCACGTGGGTGGCAGACCCCAACAGACCGCCCAGTGGCCGGGCAGTCGGGGGAGGGACAGCGCCTGACATCAGACGCCCCTCACAATGGTGGAAGGCACCCCCCCCGGGGACGCCCTTCCGCCAGCCCCACAGCGAGCAATGCCCGCCCGCAAGGGCGCACGCTGTGGGGCTGGTGCTAGGTCCCCACGCCCGCACCGACCGCACCCAGGACACACGGGTCGCGAACCCCGGCCGCCCGCTCCAGAGGACGGGCCCACGGGGAAGGGACAGCGCCTGACGGGAGACGCTCCTCACAACGGTGGCAGGCCACCCCCCCCGGGGACGGCCCCCTACCATCCCCGCGTCACGCAGCCCCCACAGGGCATGCAGGTCAAGGGGACAGTGTTGGGCCCCGACACCCACACACCCGCGCCGACAGCACGTGGGTGGCAGACGCCAACAGACCGCCCAGTGGGCAGGCAGTCGGGGGAGGGACAGCGCCTGACCTCAGACGCCCCTCACAATGGAGGAAGGCACCCCCCCAGGGACGCCCTTCCGCCACCCCCACAGCGAGCAACGCCGGCCCGCAAGGGCGCACGCTGTGGGGCCGGTGCAGGGTCCCCACGCCCGCACCGACCGCACCCGGGACACACGGGTCGCGGAACCCTGGCTGTCCGCTCCAGAGGACGGGCGGCCGGGGGAGGGACAGCGCCTGACACCAGACGCCCCTCACAACGGTGGCAGGCCACCCCCCCGGGGATGGCCCCCCACCAACCCCCGCGGCACGCAGCACCCACAGGGCATGCAGGCCAAGGGGACAGTGGTGGGCCCCCACACCCACACATCCGCGCCCACAGCACGTGGGTGGCGGACCCCAACAGCCCGCCCAGTTGGCGGGCAGTCGGGTGAGAGACAGCGCCTGACCTCAGACGCCCCTGACAATGGTGGAAGGCACCGCCCCCGGGGACGCCCTTCCGCCACCCCCACTGCGAGCAACGCCGGCCCGCAAGGGCGCACGCTGTGGGGCCAGTGCTCGGTCCCCACGCCCACACCGACCGCATCCGGGACACACGGGTCGCGGAACCCCGGCTGCCCGCTCCAGAGGACGGGCGGCCGGGGGAGGGACAGCGCCTGACACCAGACGCCCCTCACAAACGGTGGCAGGCCACCCCCCGCGGGGACGGCCCCCAACTACCTTCGCGGCACGCAGCCCCGACAGGGCATGCAGGCCAAGGGGACAGTGTTGAGCCCCCACACCCCAACACCCGTGCCCACAGCACGTGGGTGGCGGACCCCAACAGCCAGCCCAGTGGGCGGGCAGCCGGGGGGGGGACAGCGCCCGACCTCAGACGCCCCTCACAACGGTGGAAGGCACCCCCCCCTGGGACGCCTTTCCGCCACCCCCACAGCGAGCAAAGCCGGCGCGCAAGGGCGCACGCTGTGGGGCCGGTGCTTGGTCCCCACGCCCACACCGCCCGCACCTGGGACACACGTGTCGCGGAATTCTGGCTGCCCGCTCCAGATGACGGGCAGCCGGGGGAGGGACAGCGCCTGACACCAGACGCCTTTCACAACGGTGGCAGGCCACCCCCCTTGGGGACGGCCCCCCATCACCCCCGCAGCACGCAGCCCCCACAGGGCATGCAGGCCAAGAGAACAGTGTTGGGCCCCCAGACCGACACAGCCGCGCCCACGGCACGTGGGTGGCGGACCCCAACAGCCCGCCCAGTGGGTGGGCAGTCGGGCGAGGGACAGCGCCTGACCTCAGACGCCCCTCACAATTGTGGAGGGCAGCCCCCCCGGGGACGCCCTTCCGCCAACCCCAGGGCGAGCAACGCCAGCCCGCAAGGGCGCACGCTGTGGCACCGGTGCTTGGTCCCCAGGCCCGCACCGACCGCACCCGGGACACACGGGTTGCGGAACCCTGGCTGCCCGCTCCAGAGGACGGGCGGCCGGGGGAGGGACAGCGCCTGACACCAGACGCCCCTCACAACGATGGCAGGCCATCCCCCCGGGGGACGCCCCCCCCCCCGCCCCCGCGGCACGCAGCCCCCAGAGGGCATGCAAGCAAAGTGGACAGTGTTGGGCCCCCACACCCACACACCCGCGCCCACAGCACGTGGGTGGTGGACCCCAACAGCCCGCCCAGTGGGCGGGCAGTAGGGGGAGGGACAGTGCCTGACCTCAGACGCCCGTCACAATGGTGGAAGGCACCCCCCCCCGGGGACGCCCTTCCGCCACCCCCACAGCGAGCAACGCTGGCCTGCAAAGGCGCACGCTGTGGGGCCGGGGCTGGGTCCCCACGCCCGCACCTACCGCACCCGGGACACACGGGTCGCGGAACCCTGGCTGCCCGCTCCAGAGGACGGGCGGCCGGGGGAGGGACGGCGCCTGACACCAGACGCCCCTCACAACGGTGGCAGGCCATCCCCCCCGGGGACGGCCCCCCCACCAACCCCGTCGCACGCAGCCCCCACAGAGAATGCAAGCCAAGGGGACAGTGTTGGGCCCCCACACCCACACACCCGTGCCCACAGCACGTGGGTGGCGGACCCCAACAGCCCGCCCAGTGGGCGGACAGCCCGGGGAGGGACAGCGCTGACCTCAGACGCCCCTCACAACAGTGGAAGGCACCCCCCCCGGGGACGCCCTTCCGCCACCCCCACAGCGAGCAGAGCCGGCACGCAAGGGCGCACGCTGTGGGGCCGGTGCTGGGTCCCCACGCCCCAACCGACCGCACCCGGGATACACGAGTCGCGGAACCCTGGCCGCCCGCTCCAGAGGACGGGCGGCCGGGGGAGCGACAGCGCCTGACACCAGACGCCCCTCACAACGGTGGCAGGCCACCCCCGCAGCACGCAGCCCCCACAGGGCATGCAGGCCAAGGGGACAGTGTTGGGCTCCCACACCCACACACCCGCGCCCACAGAACGTGGGTGGTGGACCCCAACAGCCCGCCCAGTGGGCGGGCAGTCGGGGGAGGGACAGCGCCTGACCTCAGACTCCCCTCACAATGGTGGAAGGCACCCCCCCCGGGGACGCTCCTCCGCCACCCCCACAGCGAGCAACGCCGGCCCGCAAGGGCGCACACTGTGGGGCCGGTGCTGGGTCCCCACGCCCGCACCGACCGCACCCGGGACACACGGGTCGCTGAACCCTGGCTGCCCGCTCCAGATGACGGGCAGCCGGGGGAGGGACAGCGCCTGACACCAGACGCCCCTCACAACGGTAGCCGGCCACCCCCGCAGCACGCAGCCCCCACAGGGCATGCAGGCCAAGGGGACAGTGTTGGGCCCCCACACCCACACACCCTCGCCCACAGCACGTGGGTGGCGGACCCCAACAGCCCGCCCAGTGGGCCGGCAGTAGGGGGAGGGACAGCGCCTGACCTCAGACGCCCCTGACAATGGTGGAAGGCACCCCCCCCGGGGACGCCCTTCCGCCACCCCCACAGCAAGCAACGCCGGCCCGCAAGGGCGCACACTTTGGGGCCGGTGCAGGGTCCCCACGCCCGCACCGACCGCACCCGGGACACACGGGTCGCAGAACCCCGGCCACCCGCCCCAGAGGGCGGGCGGCTGGGAGAGGGACAGCGCCTGACAACAGACGCCCCTCACAACGGTTGCAGGCCACTCCCCCCGGGGACGGCCCCCCACCACCTCCGCGGCACGCAGCCCCCACAGGGCATGCAGGCCAAGGAGACAGCGTTCGGCCGCCACACCCACACGCCCGCGACCACAGCATGTGGGTGGCAGACCCAAACAGCCCGCCCAGTGGGCGGGCAGTTCGGGGAGGGGGAGCGCCTGACCACAGACGCCCGTCACAACGGTGGAATACACCCCCCCCGGGAACGCCCTTCCGCAACCCCCACAGCGAGCAACGCCGGCTCGCAAGGGCGCACACTTTGGGGCCGGTGCAGGGTCCCCACGCCCGCACCGACCGCACCCGGGACACACGGGTCGCAGAACCCCGGCCACCCGCCCCAGAGGGCGGGCGGCTGGGAGAGGGACAGCGCCTGACAACAGACGCCCCTCACAACGGTTGCAGGCCACTCCCCCCGGGGACGGCCCCCCACCACCTCCGCGGCACGCAGCCCCCACAGGGCATGCAGGCCAAGGAGACAGCGTTGGGCCCCCACACCCACACGTCCGCGACCACAGCATGTGGGTGGCAGACCCAAACAGCCCGCCCAGTGGGCGGGCAGTTCGGGGAGGGGGAGCGCCTGACCACAGACGCCCGTCACAATGGTGGAAGGCACCCCCCCCGGGAACGCCCTTCCGCAACCCCCACAGCGAGCAACGCCGGCCCACGAGGGCGCACGCTGTGGGGCCGGTGCTGGGTCCCCACGCCCGCAACAACCGCACCCGGGACACACGGGTCGCGGAACCCTGGCTGCCCGCTCCAGAGGACGGGCGGCCGGGGGAGCGACAGCGCCTGACACAAAAGGCCCCTCACAACGGTGGCAGGCCGGCCCCCCCAGGGACGGCCCCCCACCACCCCCGTGGCACGCAGCACCGACAGGGCATGCAGGCCAAGGGGACAGTGTTGGGCCCCCACACCAACACACCCGCGCCCACAGCACGTGGGTGGCGGACCCCAACAGCCCGCCAAGTGGGCCGGCAGTCGGGAGAGGGGGGCCGCGTGATCTCAGACGCCCCTCACAACGGCGGAAGGCACCCCCCCCGGGGATGCCCTTCCGCGGCCCCCACAGAGAGCAACGCCGGCCCGCAAGGGCGCACGCTGTGGGGCTGGTGCTGGGTCCCCAGGCCCGCACCGACCGCACCCGGGACACACGGGTTGCGGAACCTTGGCTGCCCGCTCCCGAGGACGGGCAGCTGGGGGAGGGACAGCGCCTGACACCAGACGCCCCCCTCAACGATGGCAGGCCACCCCCCCCGGGGACGGCCCCCCACCAGCCCCGCGGCACGCAGCCCCCACAGGGCATGCAGGCCAAGGGGACAGTGTCGGGCCCGCACACCCACGGACCCGCTCCCACAGCACATGGGTGGCGGACCCCAACAGCCCGCCCAGTGGGCGGGCAGTCGGGGGAGGGACAGCGCCTGACCTCAGACGCCCCTCACAATGGTGGAAGGCACCCCCCCCGGGGACGCCTTTTCGCCACCCCCATAGCGAGCAACGCCGGCCCGCAAGGGCGCACGCTGTGGGGCTGGTGCTGGGTCCCCACGCCCGCACCGACCGCACCCGGAGCACACGGGTTGCGGAACCCCGGCCGCCCGCTCCAGAGGACGGGCGGCCGGGGGAGGGACAGCGCCTGACACCAGACGCCCCTCACAACGGTGGCAGGCCATCCTCCCCGGGGAAGCCCCCCCCACCACCCCCGCGGCACGCAGCCCCCACAGGGCACGCAAGCCAAGGGGACAGTGTTGGGCCCCCACACCCACACACCCGCGCCCACAGCACGTGGGTGGCGGACCCCAACAGCCCACCCAGTGGGCGGGCAGTAGGGGGAGGGACAGCGCCTGACCTCACACGCCCCTCACAATGATGGAAGGCATCCCCCCCGGGGACGCCCTTCCGCCACCTCCACAGCGAGCAACGCCGACCCGCAAAGGCGCACGCTGTGGGGCTGGTGCTGGGTCCCCACGCCCGCACCGACCGCACCCGGGACACACGGGTCGCGGAACCCTGGCTGCCCGCTCCAGAGGACGGGCGGCCGGGGGAGAAACGGCGCCTGACACCAGACGCCCCTCACAACGGTGGAAGTCACCCCCGGGGGGGACGCCCCTCCGCCACCCCCACAGCGAGCAACACCGGCCCGCAAGGGCGCAGCTGTGGGGCCGGTGCTGGGTCTCCACGCCCTTCCGCCACCCCCGCAGCGAGCAACGCCGGCCTGCAAAGGCGCACGCTGTGGAACCGGTGCTGGGTCCCCGTGCCCGCACCGACCGCACCCGGAACACACGGGTCGCGGGACCCCGGCTGCCCGCCCCAGTGAACGGGCGGTCGGGGGAGGGACAGCGCCTGACACCAGACGCCCCTCACAACAGTGGCAGGCCACCCCCCCCGCCACCCCCGCGGCACGCAGCCCCCACAGGGCGTGCAGCCCAAGGGGACAGTGTCGGGCCCCCAGACCCACACGCCCGCGCCCACAGCACGTGGGTAGCGGACCCCAACAGCCCGCCCAGTGGGCGGGCAGTCGGGGGAGGGGGAGCGCCTGACCTCAGACGCCCATCACAACGGTGGACGGCACCCCCCCCGGGGACGCCCTTCCGCCACCCCCACAGCGAGCAACGCCGGCTCGCAAGGGCGCACGCTGTGGGGCCGGTGTTGGGTCCCCACGCCCGCACCGACCGCATCCGGGACACACGGGTCGCGGGACCCCGCCCGTCCGCCCCAGAGGACCGGCATCAGGGGGAGGGACAGCGCCTGACACCAGACGCCCCTCCCAACGGTGGCAGGCCACCCCCCCGGGGAAGGCCCCCCGCCACCCCCGCGGCACGCAGCCCCCACAGGGCATGCAGGCCAAAGGGGCAGTGATGGGCCCCAGCACCTACACGCCCGCGCCCACAGCATGTGGGTGACGGACCCCAACAGCCCGCCCAGTGGGTGGGCAGTCGGGGGATGGGGAGCGCCCGACCCCAGACGCCCCTCACAACAGTGGAGGGCACCCCCCCCCCGGGGACGCCCTTCCGCCAACCCCACAGCGAGCAACGCCGGCCCGCAAGGGCGCACGCTGTGGAACCAGTGCTGGGTCCCCACGCCCGCACCGACCGCACCCGGAACACACGGGTCCCGGAACCCCGGCTTCCCGCCCCAGATGACGGGAGGTCGGGGGAGGGACAGCGCCTGACACCAGACGCCCCTCAAAGCGGTGGCAGGCCGCCCCCCCCCCGGTGATGGCCCCCCACCACCCCCGCGGCACGCAGCCCCCACAGGGCGTGCAGGCCAAGCCGAATAGGGAGGAACCGGGACCGGACCAGCCCCCCCCGAGCACGCCAGACGGAGCAAGGGACTGGGGCAGGACACGCGGAGGGGCACGGACCACGTGGAACGGCCCTACCAGCGCCCAGTGCCGGGACTGCGCAGGGTGCCCACGTCACACCACCCAGGGGGGGGGGGGGGGACGCCGAGGGGGCGCGAGCGCAGACACACCCAAAGGGCACGCGGGGACTACCAGAAGGGCAACCGGACCGAGCTCGCGCAATGCACAGACCGCGTGGAATGGCGTACCAGCGAGCGAGGGTAAGGACACCCGGACGGGACGGCCCGCCACACGCAGCGCGGGACAGGCGGGGTGGAAAAGGCAAAACGGGAGAGACACAACACCAGGTACCGGCCCGAGCCCCCCGAACCGGCCTCGAGCGCCGCGCACACATGGACGGGGCACTGCACTGGCCAAGGCAGTAGTGGCGCACTGCGCCACACCCCAACCCCTAGGCAAGGCAGCCTCCGCGCCAGCCCAAGGGGGTCCCACTGGCGACAAGCCAGTAGCACAGGCCCGGCGGCGCCGGCGCCCCGGGCGACCACGCATTAGGGGGGCGACACGGTGGGTAAGCACCCGCAGCCACGGCTGCGAATTGATGCACTGACCGGGGAGTGGCGAAACGGGGAAGCCGGGGAGGGACGGGGCTTCGAGCCCTGTGAACCCGGGGGACTCCGCCACCAGGCAGGAGGTGCGTCTTGGAGGGCCCCCCACTAGGACCCGGTGGGGAGGATATCACCTGGCCCGACCAGGTGGCCGCCCGGGGCCGAAAGGCGTCTAGTACCCGCAAAATCAAACATCAAACCTCAAACCTCCATGGACAACCCCCCCCAAAGATCCCATGAGGCGTAACCAGGATCCCCCAAAGGTGATCCAAGTTCGTGTGATGTCCTTGCCCTTGCGCAATGATGCGCACCCATAGAATGTTTGAGAGACTATGTGGAATATTTTGGTGGTCCAAGGAACATTTGAGGGCCTCTGTTGAATAATTTGCAGCCCCAAGGAACATTTGTGGGTTCGCTGGCAGCCAGCAGAGGTCTGCAAAACCCAAAGGAGACCACAAGCTGGAAACCAGACGCACGGGGACGAAACTCCTGCATCAACCATACAGGGTCCCAAGGGCATGCATGATAATTAGGGCTTTACCGGTGCTGACAGGGGACGGACTCACTTGTGCGGAGACTTTCCTCGACACAGGCATGCACTTAACACCGTCCGTGACCCCCACGAAACGGTGGCGACCGGTGACGGTGGCAACCTACATAACGGCCAACAATCTGATGCAGGCGGCCCAATCACTGATCATGGGAACCGTTAGGGGAATCCTGGCGCAACGACGGGTTACTGTCAGGCTGGTAGTGACATGGGCCGCCCACGTGGACATCTGCGCTAGGGTGCTCGACGTGTACGCCCAGCGCACGCAGTTCTGGTTCCACCATAGTGTCCGCGTGACGCTCTACGCGGCGCACCGTGCACGTCAGCGCCGCCTAACCACAGGGGCCCTGCGGCATACAGACATGTTGGAACTGGCGCTGCGCTCTGCGCTCGCTGACTCGGCCACGGTTGCACGGGCCAACATTAGCGACCAACAGCTGGCCCACCAGATGTTCCGCACATGGGCTGGTATGTTGACCCATAAGCCGGGGGACCGGGACACGTGGTTGACCGCGGCCATGTGCGATACCTTGCAACTCGCCCGCACCGGACAACTTAGATCCCGGAACTGATGGCGACAGGAGTCATTCGAGGAGGTGCAGGCCTGCATGAACCGGTGACTGATGGAACACCAGGCCTGGTTGGAGGAAATTGCAGAGCGGTGTAGCGTTGTCTGGGAACTGTAAAAGAGGCCTGCGAGTGCAGCCGACTTGTCAGCAGGTTCACGTTTCAAGCGCTATAGGACACACCGCTCCGACACTCCAAACTACATCCAGCTTAACGGGGACCCTGATCCGACATACCCGTGGGAGATTCAGCTGGCTTGGTCTCCCAGGACCCACCGCACGTGACCTTTGGCTCGCTACCAACACGCTTGAAACACCACACTTGACACTTCGGATTGGGCAGACAATGCCCGAGGCAGAGCACATCTGCACACCACTGTCAGCCGACTTTGGGGATAACTTGTCCCCAGTGGTGTCCTTGATGGATGTGCATAGCCTGGACGAAGCTACGGCTGGACTGGTACTAGGCGACCTGCCTATGAGTGCCTTCCCTTTCTTCAAGGCGAGACTTTGAAGTTTCAACTTATGATGCGCCGGATGTAAAAAAAAAAGAACATTTGTGGGTTCCCACTAGAACATTTGATACCTCTGTGTATTTTTGAACCCCCTCCGTGAAATATTTCATACCTCCGTGAATTATGTAACCCACTCCGTGGAATGTTTGACACCTCCGTGATTTCCTTAGCCCCCTCCGTGAAATGCTTGATACCTCTGTGAATCCTTTACCCCCCTTTCGTGGAATATTTGACCCCTCAGTGAAATATGTAACCCCCTCCGTGAATTATTTCATACCTCGCTGAGTTATTTAACCCCCTCTGTGAACCATTTCATACCTCCGTGAACTGTTTAATCCCCTCCAGGAATGATTCATACCTACGTGATATATTTAACCTCCTCAGTGGAATGTTTGATACCTCCGTGAATTATTTAACCCCCTCGGTGGAGAATCTGATACCTCTGTGAATTTTTTAACCCCCTCAGTGAACCATTTAAAACCTTCGTGAATCGTTTAAACCCCTCCGTGGAATGTTTCATACCTCCGTAAATTCTTCAACCTCCTCCATGAAATATTTCATACCTCCGTGAATTATTGAACCCCCTCGGTGGAAGATCTGATACCTCCGTGAATTTTTGAACCCCCTCTGTGGAATGTTCGATATCTCCTCGCATCATTTCCCCCCCTCGGCGGAATGTTTGATACCTCCGTGCATTTTTCAACCCCCTGCGTGGAATGTTTGAACCCTCTTTGATTTCTTCCACCCCCTCAATGAACTATTTCATACCCCTGTGAATTATGTAACCCCCTCCGTGGAATAATTGATACCTCCGTGAATCATTGAACCCCCTCTGTGGAATGTTTGACCCCTCTGTGAATATTTTCACCCCCTCAATGAACTATTTCATACCACCGTGAATTATGTAACCCCCTCCGTGGAATGTTGGATCCCTCCGTGAATTTTTTAACCCCCTCTGTGGAATGTTTGATACCTCGGTGAATTATTTAACCCCCTCCTTGGAACGTCTGACCCCTCCGTGAATTATTTAACCCCTCCGAGGAATATTTGATACCTTCGTGAATTATGTAACCCCCTCCATGGAATGTTTGATACCTCCGTGAATTATTCAACCCCCTCTGTGTAATATTTCATACCTCCATGAATTTTTTAACCCCGTCTGTGGAATGTTCGATATCTCCGCGAATTCCTTATTCCCCTTGGTGGATTGTCTGACCCCTCCGTGAATTATGTAACCTCCTCCGTGGAATGTTTGACCCCTCCGTGAATTATTTAACTCCCTCCGTGAAATATTTCATACCTGTGTGAATGATTTAACCCCGTCCGTGGAATGTTTGATACCTCCGTGAATTAGTTAACCCCCTCCGTGGAATGTTTCATACCTCCATGAATTATTTGAATCCTCTGTGAATTGTTTAACCTCCTCTGTGGAATGTTTGACCCCTCCATGAATCATTTGACCCCGTCTGTGGAATGTTAGACCCCTCCGTGAGATTTCTAACCCTCTGCGTGGAATGCTTGATACCTCTTCGAATTATTCAACCCCCTCTGTGGATTTTTCGACCCCTCCGTGAATTTATTCAACCCCACCCTCAAGTCTTTCATACCTCCGTGGAAAAATTTGACCCCCTCCGGGGAATGTTTGATACCTCCTTGAATTTTTTAACCCCCTTCATGGAATATCTGACCCAACTGTGAATTCCTTAACCCCCCCCGGTGGAATGTTTGAACCCTCCGTGAAGCATTTAACCCCCTCAGTGAAATATTTCATACCTCCGTAAATTTTTTAACACGCTCCGTGCAATATTTGTCACGTCCGTGAATTTTTTACCCCCCCTTCGTTGGAAGGTTTGACCCCTGCATGAATTATTTAACCCCCTCCGTGAATTGTTTAATACCTCCGTGAATCATTTAACCCAGTCCGTGGAATGTTTGATACCTCCGTGAATCATGTAACCCACTCCGTGGAATATTTGATACCTCCCTGAATTTTTTAACCCCCTCAGTGAAATATTTCATGCCTCCGTGAATTTTTTAACCCCCTTCGTGGCATGTTTGACCCCTCCGTGATACATTTAGTTCCCTCCGTGGAATATGTGATATCTCCGTGAATTTTTCACCCCCCTCCGTGGAATCCTTGATCCCACTGTGAATTTTTTAACGCCCTTCGTGAAACATTTCATATGTTTGTGAATTTTCTAACCTCCTCTGTGGAATGTTTGACCAATCCGTAAATTTTTTTACCCCCTCCGTGGAATATTTCATACATCCGTGAACTATTGAACCCCCTCTGTGGAATGTTTGATACCTCGGTGAATTATTAAACCCGTTGTGTGGAATGTTTGATACCTCTGTAAGTTTTTTCACCCCCTTTGTGGTGAAGCGGTACCCAGAACCTCATGGCTAGGGTAGGGCATACAACCGGTCCCCGGTCCACTAACCCCATGTACGGAAAGGAAGACGCCCGTTGACGCCCAGTGCGCGCCTGGCGGGAACGTGTTCCGTGCCGTAAAGCCCCGCATCGGCAACCGATGCGCCGCCAGCGGAGATTTATATATCAGAATATCAGGAATCAACATGGTTTTATTTTCATATTGTTTCCGTCAATTTTTACGCTTCCGTTCTGATATTCACTGTTTTGACAGCTGGCGGTTAGTTCACGACTTTAGCGTAGCCGCCAGTTTAACTGTTATATACAGATATTTTAGCGCAAACCGTGACGAAGACCCTAAAGTCTTCAGGAATTGCATTGATGCATCCGCAATTATCACATCTTACACTCGCAACCTTAATCCGAATTTTTCAGGATGTCGAAATCGGATTTCCAACTTCGACATCCCCGCACTTGATTTGACCTCTTTCGAGTGGACCTACGTGCTTCCCTATGCACGAATCAATTTTCCTTTTGTCTTGCCCTCCATTTTTCTTAGAGATATGGGCAAAACAAAGTTGATTCGTGAGGCCACCTGTGAGGGTCATATATCGTGCCGCTTGCGAGGAATGATAATAAGGAAGCGTGGAATGTATTCACAATACTCCTGACGTAATTTAGAAAGCATTATATGCCTTGCGTCTCGACACGTCCGCGCTAGCGTAATGGATCATGGTCAAGAGGGTAGAGTTTGCGTTATAACTCTTTGGCCATGATATTGCGTGCGTTAGGATAACTCTCGAGTGTAGCGCGCGAGTGTTGGTGTTGCATAGGAACTTCTCTTGAGTTCCTATGAGCGATTGACACAAAGTTATGCCCTTGGAGGGGCATGACTTATCGTGGGGGGAGCTACCTTTTTGGGCAATATGGAGTATGTGCCTTGTGGTCTGTTGCGTGCCCATTTGGCGGGTCCATCGCTCCAAGCCAAACCCGCCAATGGACCTCATATTGCGCAAGCCCCTTCTCCATACTCCCCACGATCAATTGCAAGCCTAACCTTCGTGGAGGAAAGCTTGTGTGGCGATTCCAAAGCGATGCGTTGGGAGCAAGGTGTGTGTTTCGCAATTTTCCATATTTTCATGTGCCAACTTGGGAAGTAGCGCTCGTAACCTTTCAAAGCGCCCGAAGTGGAGCACATATGTGGAATCGAGCTAATATCAGTTTGGGCTGAAACAGCCCATTTTCAGCTACCAACTCCTAGGGGATAATGGCGGGGCCATATCTCTGTCTCAGAGAGGAGTTGGGACCTGCTGTTGAGGGAGCATAGGGAGCGACTGTTGGTTGACCTTGGAGCCCCTTGGTTCCCAGGAACTCGCCTGTGGCTGGGCGAAACACCTTCCCCGTTGGCAGGGTTTCAGGGTCCGGATTGAGCAGGGCATGGGTTGTGTTTGAGCGCCTGCCCCCACAAGCCACTGAGAGGGTCGGACCTGGGATTGGGATACGGGTTGGGACTGAGTGTCTATTGTCCTGTGATGCCCTTACCCCAGTCCAGTCTTAACCCCATGTGTACATATCCTGATGTGTTGATGTACATACTTTTGTTCCATTGTTTCAGAGTGGCAAGGATCCTGAAACGCTTTGTCACATGACATGAGCGCATTGATGCCCCTGTGAGCGTAGTGCTTTGCCTGCCTGCTCACTTGCGCCTGTCCACCGCAGCGTCCCGTGGCCAGGCCCCCCACGGGAACGCGTCAAAAGCGTTTCACCGCCGCGGGGTTACCCATCCCTCGCGTGCCACTCGGGGCCACCAACCCCGAGCAGCGCGGCGCAGCAGCTCGCAGCTCACAGCTCTCAGCGCAGTGCAGCGGTCCGCAGCGCCGCCAAGAGCATCGCCCTGAGCGACCACGGAAGCGCCGCGACCGTGAAGGAGGTGGACTGACCAGGACTCCCTCATCAGCGAGTCCTATCGGCCGACCAGCAAGGCCGCACACCCAGTCGCGTCAACCACTTCAACAACCACCGGCCGACCAGCACCGGCCGCACTCCCAGTGCAGTGCTGCAGCACCCGCCTCAACAAACACCACCAGGACCAGTTCGTTGAGCGAAAGGAGTGCACACCAAGGACCTCAAGACCAACTACGCCCCCGCTGCCATGGTAAACTGGCAAGAAGCGGGTAGGACGTGGCCGCAGCCCCACCCCCATGCAGTGCGCCTACTGCGGGGGTTGGTTTGGGACCAGCACTACCGCCACAGCCCCCCCCAGTGCGAAGGCGGCATGCCCGGGAGCTTCGAGTCCCGCACGGACATGAGCCCTGACCGCCTGCAGGCCGTGGAGGACTGGCTGCGGGTGGAAGGGTTTCCCTTCCGCTTCCAGCAGAGGCGCTGGAAAACCTGGACCCGGCCGGACAGGCCCGGTGAAGGGGTGCGCCCCGACGGGATTGAGGAGGATGAGAACTCCAACGAGTACCCGTCGGGCGCCTCGATCAATGTCTCTATGTGGGACATGATCGAAAAGAACTTCCCGGAACCGGGGAGCAAGCGCAGGCTGCAGGGCAGCAGCAGCAGCGCGTCTCCGGGGAAGGAGAAGCGGTCCGCCGGGGACAGGAAGCGGGACCGGAAGTGGCGGGAGTACCAGGCATCCCTGGCCGCCGAAGCCGCCCAAGGCGCCAGGGGCGGAACCCCAGCCCACAGCCCCCAACTGGCCAATGGTGGTCACCACCCCGGCCACGCCACCCTTGGTGACTTCCTGGAAGTCGCCAAGCAGACCAAGGCCAAGCCCCGTACGCTGCTCCTGAGGAAGTCAGGCCTCAGCAGCGACGTGGAGTTGGCCCACCGTGGGAGGGTGCCGGCCGACCAGGCCAGCTCCAGCGGCAGCGTCGCTCCCCACCAAAGGGATGTGGCGCGCGCCTGCGAGCGCACCTGTGGGGTGCCCTGCAACCTTCGGGTTGCCCGGCAACGGGCCACGCAGCGGAATGCTGCCGTGGAGGGCGCCGTCGGCATCACCCATGAGGAGGCCACCAAGTGTGGCAGAGGCATTGACTACCACGCCTCGACCGTGGCAGCCATCGCGGCCGGTCTCACGGCTGCGGCCGCCCATGAGGCAGTGGCTGCCCGGATCAGGGGTGAGGTGGCGGCAACCGCCGAGGAAGCCCGCCTGACGCAGGAAGCCATTGCCTGCAAGGAGGCCGAGGTGAAGGCGCTGGAGGAGGCGCTTGCCCAAGAGAGGGCAAAGAAGGAGGCGGAGGAAAGGGCCCACGCCGAAGCAACGGCCAAGGCCCAGGCGGACGCTGCCAAGAAGGACGCCATCGAGGCCGTGCGACGGAAGGTCGCTGAGGAGAGGGCCAAGACGGAGGCGGAGCTGGCGGCGTTGGAAGCGGAGAAGGCTCAGCTGCAGCAGGCCCGGGAAGCCGAAGCCGCTCGTGCTCGGGAGGAAGCCGAGGGGAGAGCTGCCGCAGCCACCGCCGCCGCAATGGAGAAGGGAGAGGCCAAACTCCGCCGCGAGACTCTCCCGGGAGGATCACAAGTGGAGACCCTTTGAAAGCTTTTCCAAGGGGACGCCTCCTCCAAGATGACGCTGGACGAGCCCGACACGGGCAGCAGTGGGAGCAGTGGCCCCACTGCCTACCGACGGAGGAAGGGCAAGGGGAAGACCCCCGAGAGGCCGCGGAGGCCAGCGGGTGGACACCCTCACGACAGCGACCCCTTCCTCACCGCCAGCGACGGGGATGACCGAGGCCGCCGACGTTGCCAAGGAGTGGCTGGCGGAGGAGGCGGAGACGTCCCCATGTAGCCGGAGGGTGAGGATGAGGATCCCCCCCCTCCCTACCAGAGCTCGGAGTCTTCCAAGACCGAGACGCCCAGGTGGGGCGACATGGACGAGGATGACGACATGGTCCGCCTCCTGGACATGGACTTCGACATCACGAAGAAGCGCCCATCCTCGGACCCACTGAGGCGACCTGGCGGAGACCCACCAGAAACCCCCTGGCGGAGGACCATCAGGACCCCCTGGAGGACGCCCACCAAGTGGACCCCCCGGAGGCGGACCACCGGGCGGGGGAGGACCCCCTGGACCGGGCGGACCCGGCAGAGGCCCTCCTGGAGGACTTCCTGGGGACCCCGATGACCCACCAGGGGACGGCGACCCGGATGCCACCCGAAGGTGGATTGTCTACCTCCGCAGGAGGGTCCAGTTCCTCGAGCGGGAGGTAGACACGGGCAAGGGCAAGATGACTCGCATCGCCAGGGTCGCCGCGCGCGCACAGAGAGAGCTGGACATCGCCAAGATCGAGATGGTCAAGAGCGCCGGCGTCGCCACCGCCACCCAGAAGCTGCTGGTAATCGCCAGGGGCGAGACCAGGTCGCTGAACAAGGTCATCAGGGGCGTGCAGCAGAGGCTGGACGCGCTTGGCGCCTGTGGGGGCGTCGGCAGCGACCACCCACCCCTGGAGTTTGGCTCGTCGGACGACGGCTGGAGACCCAAACCAGGTCCAGGCAGACCCCACGCCCCCGGCGGAGCCCCCAGGAGTCGCCCGAGCGCCAGTGTCCCCTCTCTCAGCGCCCCCTCTCACCACAGCGCGGGCCGCCACAACGAGCGCGTGCCGCCCGGCAGTGGCAGTGAGGATTGGCGTGATGAGTGGCTCAGCGCGGAGTACCGCAGCCGCCGTGCCCCACCGCGGACACGGGTACGCCCCCGGCGCCCCGCACCAGCCCCGGAGCCAATCCCAATGGCTGGTGGACGTTATGGTGGACTCAGGGATGAGGTCCCCAGAAAAGACGTGGAGTGGGATGTCGGTGGAGGTGAGGACCTGGACCTGGACCTGGAGGAGTTCGACATCAGCCCGCCGCGTGGTGTACGACGGGAGGCCGCTGAACGCAGCCGCCGGCGCCGTGATGAGGAGGCGTACATGGAAGGAGTACGGCGTGAACATCTGGGTTCAGCGTACATGGAGGAACGGCGGCGTAGCCACAGGGATTCCATGGAGGAGATGGACGTGGCGGCCGTGGGAGTCCGTGGGCGAGGCCGATGGGAACGTCGGTCGACCTCGCGGCCGGCGTTCATGGTCTCTAAGGCCGCGGATGCCGCCGTGTGGGAAGACTTGAAGGACATCAGGCCCCCCATGTACGATGGCAACCCCCTCAACCTCGACCGCTTCTTAGAGAAGCTGGACGATTGGGGGGTGACCGTCACTGAAGACATGAATCCTGCAGATGCGGAGATATATGTCTTCAGACGGTTCAGGTACCGCCTGCCGGAAGTGCTCCAAGAGCTTTACTTCGTGGCGACCAAGGAGGGGAAAATCAAGACCCTCAAGGAAGCTAAGAAGTGGCTCAACGAGCAGGAGCGAGTGGACGCTCCGCAGGTGGCTGCCAAACGGTGGAAGTCCATCAAGCTTCAGCATGATGGACGGGAGATCCGCCTACGGGACTGGCGAGACTTCGGAGGGCAATACACCCTCTTCCGCCGCAACGTGGAGGACTGGAACGAAGGTGACGAGCAGGCTCGCCTGCTCTCCATGCTGCCGGAAGCATGGATCAAAAGGGTCACCAAGGAGGAATCCAAGCGGGCCAAGTCCAACCACACGGTCAAGATGATGCTCGCCAAGGAGTATCACTCGAACGTGGTGGCTTGGACGAGGAAGAACGTGGCCCGGGATGTCAAACGGCACTCCCTGCGGAACGCTCCCCTCATCACCGTCTCGGGCGATCGCGAGAAGACCGCGATGTGGCGCCTTGACGAGTGTGACGTGAGCGGCCAGACCATCCGTCTGCAGGCCATCCCGGCGCGGATGAGCTGCGATGAGATCCTGGGGTGGGTTGGAGAGGAAGTACTCAAGGAGTACCGGAACCTCCATCACACCCACGGGTTGAGGCCCGGCGACCGCGACGTCACCTACGTTGGCGAGGGATCTGGCGGGGAAGCTGCCATGAACCTAGCGGGAGCCGACGGCGATGAAGCTCTCGTCGTCGATGAGGACGACGATGAGCCCGCCGGGGTGGCTGTTTGTGCCTTCGTGGCCCACAACGGCTCGGGGAGCAACCGGGGAAGCTGGAAGCCCCTGCAGCCGGGCTGGAAGAAGAGGGAGAAGAAGGACCCTCGTCGCATTGGCAGCCCTCCGCCGTCCCTTGGGGAGTTCATACGAGCTCACCTTCAGGGCTGTTTCGTGTGTTATGGGAGGAAGCAAGGCTTGAACCATGACCAGCGAACATGCCCCATCCACCAGGTCGACACGGAGGCCTACAGAAAGGCGCACGGGTCGAAGAAGCGTGCACCTGCGGGTATCCGGGAGGCCAAAGTGGAGGTGGACAAGGACGAGCTCTCCAAGCTGATGTCGCAGGGGACCGAGTTAGCCAAGGAGATCCAGGAGATCAAGAGGAACTGGGTCCCCAGGTCGGACAACATAAACAAGGAGAACAACCAGAATGACCAGAACAAGGACAAGGACAAGAAGACTAGAAGGGGAAGGAAGAAGGGCGTCAATAAGGTTGATGCGGAGGAGAACACCCCTACTTCCACAACCGACGCCCCCTAGCGGAGCCCCTGCAGCCAAGGGTCCCAGCTAGGGCGGTCGCAGGATGGTGACGTGGGAAGCGCAGAACCATCCCAGTCGGGAGTCGATAAGCACAAAGGGACTGCCGCGGGCGGAAGGCCCGGTCCGGCACCCAGTCGCCGAGGCGGGGTGAGGGCAAGTGAAGGCACGAACCCTTGCACCCGTCCGTCCTTCGCGACCAAGAATGTGTTTGATGTACTTCAAGATCTATCCGAGAGTATCGGAGGATCACCCGGACCGCAGCTGGACGCTGCAGATGGGCAGCCTGAGCCCATTGTCCACGACCGGCACCAGTCGCTTGTTGAGCTTCTGGAACAGCCGGAGATCCTGAGCTTGCGCGCCGTGTGCGTGGTGGGGCGTGAGCGGCAGTTGCACCTTAAGGTCCGTGCCTTATGCGGGGAAGTGGAAAAGGTCTTCGACGTGTTGGTCGACACGGGAGCTCAAGTCAGCTTGGTCAAGGCTGGCCTACTTCCACCAGAGTGTTTGACCGACAGTCGGAAACCTGTCAGGCTGAAGGTGGCGAACGGCCAGTACATGGTGGGAGGCACGAAGGAAGCGGCCATCGGGCTGCAGTTCGTGAACCATCGTGAGCTGAGCCGCCCAGACCTCGGCAAGGAAATCCTCCTGCAAGGTCGCTTCTACAAGGCCGAGATGGACTGGGACATGATCGTTGGGTACGACTTCATGATGGAGACGGACTCCGCGTCCTCCGGGCCAAGGCCTCCATGACCCTGTACCAGGACGACCAGCTCTCGTGGCTTTCGTCACCTGAGCACCATGTGGAATGCCGAGGGGAGAGCTGCCGCAGCCACCGCCGCCGCAATGGAGAAGGGAGAGGCCAAACTCCGCCGCGAGACTCTCCCGGGAGGATCACAAGTGGAGACCCTTTGAAAGCTTTTCCAAGGGGACGCCTCCTCCAAGATGACGCTGGACGAGCCCGACACGGGCAGCAGTGGGAGCAGTGGCCCCACTGCCTACCGACGGAGGAAGGGCAAGGGGAAGACCCCCGAGAGGCCGCGGAGGCCAGCGGGTGGACACCCTCACGACAGCGACCCCTTCCTCACCGCCAGCGACGGGGATGACCGAGGCCGCCGACGTTGCCAAGGAGTGGCTGGCGGAGGAGGCGGAGACGTCCCCATGTAGCCGGAGGGTGAGGATGAGGATCCCCCCCCTCCCTACCAGAGCTCGGAGTCTTCCAAGACCGAGACGCCCAGGTGGGGCGACATGGACGAGGATGACGACATGGTCCGCCTCCTGGACATGGACTTCGACATCACGAAGAAGCGCCCATCCTCGGACCCACTGAGGCGACCTGGCGGAGACCCACCAGAAACCCCCTGGCGGAGGACCATCAGGACCCCCTGGAGGACGCCCACCAAGTGGACCCCCCGGAGGCGGACCACCGGGCGGGGGAGGACCCCCTGGACCGGGCGGACCCGGCAGAGGCCCTCCTGGAGGACTTCCTGGGGACCCCGATGACCCACCAGGGGACGGCGACCCGGATGCCACCCGAAGGTGGATTGTCTACCTCCGCAGGAGGGTCCAGTTCCTCGAGCGGGAGGTAGACACGGGCAAGGGCAAGATGACTCGCATCGCCAGGGTCGCCGCGCGCGCACAGAGAGAGCTGGACATCGCCAAGATCGAGATGGTCAAGAGCGCCGGCGTCGCCACCGCCACCCAGAAGCTGCTGGTAATCGCCAGGGGCGAGACCAGGTCGCTGAACAAGGTCATCAGGGGCGTGCAGCAGAGGCTGGACGCGCTTGGCGCCTGTGGGGGCGTCGGCAGCGACCACCCACCCCTGGAGTTTGGCTCGTCGGACGACGGCTGGAGACCCAAACCAGGTCCAGGCAGACCCCACGCCCCCGGCGGAGCCCCCAGGAGTCGCCCGAGCGCCAGTGTCCCCTCTCTCAGCGCCCCCTCTCACCACAGCGCGGGCCGCCACAACGAGCGCGTGCCGCCCGGCAGTGGCAGTGAGGATTGGCGTGATGAGTGGCTCAGCGCGGAGTACCGCAGCCGCCGTGCCCCACCGCGGACACGGGTACGCCCCCGGCGCCCCGCACCAGCCCCGGAGCCAATCCCAATGGCTGGTGGACGTTATGGTGGACTCAGGGATGAGGTCCCCAGAAAAGACGTGGAGTGGGATGTCGGTGGAGGTGAGGACCTGGACCTGGACCTGGAGGAGTTCGACATCAGCCCGCCGCGTGGTGTACGACGGGAGGCCGCTGAACGCAGCCGCCGGCGCCGTGATGAGGAGGCGTACATGGAAGGAGTACGGCGTGAACATCTGGGTTCAGCGTACATGGAGGAACGGCGGCGTAGCCACAGGGATTCCATGGAGGAGATGGACGTGGCGGCCGTGGGAGTCCGTGGGCGAGGCCGATGGGAACGTCGGTCGACCTCGCGGCCGGCGTTCATGGTCTCTAAGGCCGCGGATGCCGCCGTGTGGGAAGACTTGAAGGACATCAGGCCCCCCATGTACGATGGCAACCCCCTCAACCTCGACCGCTTCTTAGAGAAGCTGGACGATTGGGGGGTGACCGTCACTGAAGACATGAATCCTGCAGATGCGGAGATATATGTCTTCAGACGGTTCAGGTACCGCCTGCCGGAAGTGCTCCAAGAGCTTTACTTCGTGGCGACCAAGGAGGGGAAAATCAAGACCCTCAAGGAAGCTAAGAAGTGGCTCAACGAGCAGGAGCGAGTGGACGCTCCGCAGGTGGCTGCCAAACGGTGGAAGTCCATCAAGCTTCAGCATGATGGACGGGAGATCCGCCTACGGGACTGGCGAGACTTCGGAGGGCAATACACCCTCTTCCGCCGCAACGTGGAGGACTGGAACGAAGGTGACGAGCAGGCTCGCCTGCTCTCCATGCTGCCGGAAGCATGGATCAAAAGGGTCACCAAGGAGGAATCCAAGCGGGCCAAGTCCAACCACACGGTCAAGATGATGCTCGCCAAGGAGTATCACTCGAACGTGGTGGCTTGGACGAGGAAGAACGTGGCCCGGGATGTCAAACGGCACTCCCTGCGGAACGCTCCCCTCATCACCGTCTCGGGCGATCGCGAGAAGACCGCGATGTGGCGCCTTGACGAGTGTGACGTGAGCGGCCAGACCATCCGTCTGCAGGCCATCCCGGCGCGGATGAGCTGCGATGAGATCCTGGGGTGGGTTGGAGAGGAAGTACTCAAGGAGTACCGGAACCTCCATCACACCCACGGGTTGAGGCCCGGCGACCGCGACGTCACCTACGTTGGCGAGGGATCTGGCGGGGAAGCTGCCATGAACCTAGCGGGAGCCGACGGCGATGAAGCTCTCGTCGTCGATGAGGACGACGATGAGCCCGCCGGGGTGGCTGTTTGTGCCTTCGTGGCCCACAACGGCTCGGGGAGCAACCGGGGAAGCTGGAAGCCCCTGCAGCCGGGCTGGAAGAAGAGGGAGAAGAAGGACCCTCGTCGCATTGGCAGCCCTCCGCCGTCCCTTGGGGAGTTCATACGAGCTCACCTTCAGGGCTGTTTCGTGTGTTATGGGAGGAAGCAAGGCTTGAACCATGACCAGCGAACATGCCCCATCCACCAGGTCGACACGGAGGCCTACAGAAAGGCGCACGGGTCGAAGAAGCGTGCACCTGCGGGTATCCGGGAGGCCAAAGTGGAGGTGGACAAGGACGAGCTCTCCAAGCTGATGTCGCAGGGGACCGAGTTAGCCAAGGAGATCCAGGAGATCAAGAGGAACTGGGTCCCCAGGTCGGACAACATAAACAAGGAGAACAACCAGAATGACCAGAACAAGGACAAGGACAAGAAGACTAGAAGGGGAAGGAAGAAGGGCGTCAATAAGGTTGATGCGGAGGAGAACACCCCTACTTCCACAACCGACGCCCCCTAGCGGAGCCCCTGCAGCCAAGGGTCCCAGCTAGGGCGGTTGCAGGATGGTGACGTGGGAAGCGCAGAACCATCCCAGTCGGGAGTCGATAAGCACAAAGGGACTGCCGCGGGCGGAAGGCCCGGTCCGGCACCCAGTCGCCGAGGCGGGGTGAGGGCAAGTGAAGGCACGAACCCTTGCACCCGTCCGTCCTTCGCGACCAAGAATGTGTTTGATGTACTTCAAGATCTATCCGAGAGTATCGGAGGATCACCCGGACCGCAGCTGGACGCTGCAGATGGGCAGCCTGAGCCCATTGTCCACGACCGGCACCAGTCGCTTGTTGAGCTTCTGGAACAGCCGGAGATCCTGAGCTTGCGCGCCGTGTGCGTGGTGGGGCGTGAGCGGCAGTTGCACCTTAAGGTCCGTGCCTTATGCGGGGAAGTGGAAAAGGTCTTCGACGTGTTGGTCGACACGGGAGCTCAAGTCAGCTTGGTCAAGGCTGGCCTACTTCCACCAGAGTGTTTGACCGACAGTCGGAAACCTGTCAGGCTGAAGGTGGCGAACGGCCAGTACATGGTGGGAGGCACGAAGGAAGCGGCCATCGGGCTGCAGTTCGTGAACCATCGTGAGCTGAGCCGCCCAGACCTCGGCAAGGAAATCCTCCTGCAAGGTCGCTTCTACAAGGCCGAGATGGACTGGGACATGATCGTTGGGTACGACTTCATGATGGAGACGGACTCCGCGTCCTCCGGGCCAAGGCCTCCATGACCCTGTACCAGGACGACCAGCTCTCGTGGCTTTCGTCACCTGAGCACCATGTGGAATGCCAATGGATCCACCCCGGACGCGATCAGCTCGAAGTAGCCGCACTGGGCACTGAGCCAACTGGGCCAGCAAACCAGGAGTACGGCGTAAGGCCGGAAGTGGCGGGCCGAGTGGTTGCGGACCTCGGAGCTTCGGATCTGGCCCTGGATGCGTTCTCTTCAGGAACCTCGGCCCATCTTCGGGTTTGTGAGAAGTACTGGAGCGCCCAGGACTCCGCGTGGAAGAAGCACTGGGGTCCGCATCAGGGATTGATGTGGATCCATTGCCCCCGTTGGGACATTCCAAGAGCGATAGCGAAGATTCGCAAGGACCGCTCCAAGGCAGTGCTGGTTGTTCCTATGGGATGCACCGAGAAGGAAAGTACCCGACATTGGGTAGTCTCATTGACCAACATGACCTTAAACAAGGTCGTCCTACCGGCTGGAGAGAGTGTCTATCAGGACGCTAAGGGACAGCCCATGCCACCCCAGAGATGGCCAACGGAATTCCACTATGTGGATGGGGGCCTTGATCAGGCCGATACCACGGATTTCGTGTGTGTCAACCGCATCATAGCAGAGCCATGGCGGCAATGCTTTGCGGTTCCCCCCGTTGACATCAGAGAATCGGAAGACCCCCTCACTGAAGAGGAGTGGGATCTGGTTCAGGGGTATATGGATCAGCCCTTTCACGACTGGGGAAACCAGCGTGAGGGCAAAGGCCAGGACAAAGCCTGGTGGGAAGTGGACTCGATCGTCTCTGGTTCCTATGACGGGAACACCTTCGTGCAGAGGGTGCCGGACCACCTATCCAGCCAGGACGAGCCAATCGGGGGTAACCCACCCACCCAACTTCCGCGATCCATTCAGAGGCAAGACCAGAGATGGCCCTTTGGGCCACCTCGGAAGACCGCCTGAGCCAAAACCGAGCGGGGTCGCTACCCCCCAAGTAAGCTCCGTGGTTCAAGTGCCCGGAAAAGCCAAGGCGGAGTCTGACGATTGCCCCAAGATCCAGGCATTGAGGGCCAGGCTGAAGCAGAAGTATGGTGATACTCTCTGCAGCGGTAAGCCTGTGTTTCCCCCACCGGTGCGTGGACCGTATGGCGAGGCCAAGATACGACTGAAGCAGGACCCCCGTGTGTATCGACACCGGGAGTTTGCCCTGAGGGGCGAGAGGAAGGAAGCCATGGAGAAGATCCTCCTCGACTTCATCATGAGAGGCTGGCTCGAGCCGTGCCACTCCGGATGGGCCTCTCCATGCTTCGTCGTCCCGAAGAAGGTGGCCGGTGAGTGGCGGCTCGTGGTCGACTACCGCGGCCTGAACGCCCAAACGCAGCACGACAGCTATACGCTGCCCCTCATTGAGGACATGCTGCAAGGGCAACACCGGCAGAGGATCTTCACGGTGATTGACCTGAAACATGGTTATCATCAGATGCCTCTCGCCGAGGAGTCCCGTGCCTGCACAGCCATGAGCACCCCACTTGGACCTCTCCAGTGGAAGGTGATGCCCATGGGCGTTACCAACGGCAATGCAGCTTTTCAGCGGATGCTGGAGAACCTGCTTGAGCCGGTGCGTGACTGTGCGGACCCCTTCGTGGACGACGTGATCATCGCGTCCGGGGACCCCAGTATGAGCTATGAGGAGCTCCTGGAGGCACATGAGAGGGACGTCACTCGAGTGCTGGACCTTCTGGTTCGGCACAAACTCACGGGCAGCAGTGACAAGGCCACCATTGCGGTAAGCGAGGTGGTCTTCGCTGGCCACGTAGTCGGGAACGGGCAGCGAAAGCCCATACCTGGCAAAGACGGTCTCGGAGCTACGGGCGTACTTGGCATTCTGCAATTACTACTCGGGGTATATCAAAATGTATGCCGAGTATGCAGCCCCCATGACGACCATGCTCAAGGGCAACCGAGAGGAGACCAAGAAGGGGTCCAAGAAGGCTCTGGTCTGGGATGCTGATTTCGACCGTGCCTTTGAGGGGATGAAGCAGGCGCTGCTATCCGCAGTGGGTCTGCACCTCGTGGATCCCGACCGAGGGTTCCTCCTGCGCACCGACGCTCCGGACTAAGCCGTTGGCGCTGTGTTGGAGCAAGTGCTTGACGATGGGAGGCACGTGCCCGTGGCCTTCTGGAGCCGAGTCCTGGCGGAAGGCCAGAGACGGACGTGGACGCCCCGAGAAAAGGAGGCGTACGCCATCGTCATGGCTCTCAGGAAATGGGCTGGGTACATAGCCCTCCATCCCGTCACCGTCTGCACCGACCATCAGAGTCTGCAGTCGTGGCACAAGGAGCACGTGGACACCCCCTCTGGTCCCGGGTCCCGACGGGCAAGATGGCATGAGACGTTGGCCAAGTTCGACCTCACGGTTGTGTATATTCCTGGAAAGGATAACACCGTGGCGGACTGTCTCAGCAGGTGGGCCTATCCCGCCACCAAGGGCATGACGGACATCTCTGCCCATGGCGATGAGGCTGAGACCGCTGAAGCCAAGAAGATCATCGAAATGGAGCGCCTGATGGAGGAGGAGGGTGTAAAATGCTTCGTCGTCATGGCTGCGGATGCCCCCCTCGGAACGAGGATGGGCAGAGCGGTCAGAGTACTCGCCCCTGAGGGAGCTGAGTCCGACAAGCACGTCTTCCCGGAGTCTTGCCTCCAGGACGACTCGACCGACGATTACGCCAAGTCTGAGGCCTTTGCGGCCGAGTATAGGGCTGTGACCGACCCTGACGACGAGCAGAAGTGGCCAAAGGGGCTGACTGAGGAAGATGGCAAGCTCTACCGGAATGGTAAGCTGCTAGTACCGGAGTCCCGGGTGCTCGAGCTTTGTGAAACTTGGCACCACCACATGCTGCACCCGGGGGTCAAGAAGCAAGCCCTTGACATGCAGCGCCGGTTCGAGATCGACCATATCGGTCTCTACACCGCCATCAAGAAGGTCAGCAAGGGTTGCTCGGTCTGTCAGGCCTGCAATCCCGATAACCGGAACGTCAAGGGGGAAGCCCCATGGACCCCGGTTCCTGACCAGCCCATGGAGAGCGTGGCCATGAACGTCTTCTCCATGCCCGAAGTGCACATTGGCAAGGAGACCTTTGACTGTCTGGTTCTTTGTGTGGATCGCCACAGTGGCTACGTAGTAGCCGTTCCGGCACGCAAAAAGGGGTTGCTTGCCAAGGAAGTGGCAGTCATCATGATTCGTCATTGGTTGACTGTCTTTGACATCCCCCGCACCGTTTGCAGTGACCGAGGGCCCCAGTTTACTGGTGGCTGGTTCAAGGCTATGTGTTCCCTCATGGGAATCCGACATGACAAGAGCGTCGCCTATCTCAGCCGGTCTAACGGCCGTGCTGAAGTGGCTGGACGGCAGCAGTTCGAGAAGCTGCGCAAGATTCACATCACCAATCCACGTCCGAACTGGTTCGAGGAGATGTGGCCTGCTCTGAAGGCCCATCATGACACCCCCACCCCGGGTGGTTTGTCCCCTCACCAGATTCTGTTCGAAACGAACCCCCTGGGTCGGGGACTTCCCTTGTCTGTTGATGGCATGGCTATGGACGCCAAGGAATTCTTCGCGCGGGAAGAGCAAACGGCGCGGGACATCCGCCAGCAGCTCGAGAAGGAGCATGCTGAGCGTCAGAAGTCCGCCCCGAGCTCAACAGCGCAGAAGTTCAGGGTGGGAGACCCAGTGTGGGTGATCAGACCCCGCCCTATGGGCACCCACAGCACCAAGACCAGGTTCACACCCGGAGAGGTGGTCCGCAGAATTGGTCAGGACACCTACCGCATCAAGGTGGGTCACGGACAGTTCCGGGAGCGCCACGAGAGTCAACTCCGTGTGCGGGAACCCGACCTCCGTGGCCAGCATGTGTCCCTGAGCTACGCCGCACATGAGGCCGACTCGGACGACGACTATGCTGAGCAGGACAACTATACAGTCGAGAAGATCCTTGCTCAGCGTCCGAACGCCTCCGCACCCGGAGGCCTGGAGTTCAAGGTTCGTTGGCGAGGCTATGGGCCGTCCCACGACACCTGGGAACCGGTCTCCTCGTTCGTGCCGCGGGTCAATACTCCCTTCATGGAGTACATCCGCAAGCACAAGACCAAGATCCATGTCTCGGACTTGGCGGCACTCACACGGGCGATTGCAGCCAGGGGTGCCTGATCAGCGCCCTGAGCTCTCCCCTGATGCATTTTGAGCGCTTGTGAGGTCGGCGGATCGTCCCTTACTTGCTTGCTCTCTTACATCTTCCGGTGACCTGCCATCAGAGTGGCCATGCGACCCCCCTGCTGAATCCAGAGGAGGATGGCCCCTCTCTTTCAATTCTATTCGTCACTCCCCACCTGCTGAATCCTTGGGAAACCAGGTAGGGCGACTGACCTTCATATTTTCTGAGCTCTTGGGGCCTTGAAGCCCATACGACGTTGCGCAACGGATGCCGCTGTCATCGGCATTGCGATTTTTTGTCGTGTGGTCTGGTCCCATGGCACTTGCGGGATCCAGACCAGTCTATGTGTGTCAGCTGACTATATATGGCCTGAACTCAGGCGTTTTCCTGTCCACCCTCCTGCACAAGCCTTATCCTAACCAGGGCGTGGTTTGGCGCTCTGTCGAGAGTGTGTTTACACGCCTATTTACCCCGCTTATTGCTTGTTTTTCTGCCCCTCCGGGATATGTGCATCTGTATGTTGTCAGCCCATCACCGAGTTTGGACTGTTTTTCCCCCCGACGGGATGCGAATCGACTACGAAGTCGCCCTGAGTCGCCGTATACATGGTTTTACATAAGGTCCATCCACGACCATTACCTAAGTACAGATTCTTCTGTTTAAGTGCCCGTGATACCGTGTGCCCTATTCGCTGTGATGTGTGGAGATCCTGATGGCGCCAGGCGGGAAGCCCAGTTGCCTGACTACACTCCCAGCGGTCCGCCGCTGTCAGTCCCAGTGTGAGCCTGCCGACTCGCAGACGCACTTGCAGTCGGATGGGGAAGGTTTGCCTGGGAAACTGGTGGTTTGAGGAGTCGACGCCTCCGCCCACACTGCATGAGGACTCCCTCATGTATGGCCTTCGTGGTAATAGGGCGAGGGAAAAGACGGCCTTGATGCCCGATCCCTTAAGGAGGAGCTCGTTCGGCTGTACCACTCCGGACTGGCGTCGTGGGTATGGACATGGTGCGCCCGAGGAAGGACCCGTGGGGACTCTCCCCCAGCCAGCGGGCCTTGGGAAGCTTGGGGTAGCCTGATGGATCTTTGTGGTCGCTTTCGACCTGTGGGACCACCTCGGTCGTCCTGTGACGCCTATGTTGGCCGTGTATGCCACTGCCACCGTGGCAGTAACTGTCGCAGCCGGCACCCGGTGTGCCTGGTATGGGTTAACGGGTCCTTTGGATGCCGAACAATCGCCGCCAGGACCCGGGACTTGATACTTGATACTATACTTTCAGTTACTAACAGCTACAGCACCGTACCTGTCTTACTGTGGGATTTGGGCAGCCTAACCTGCGAATCAGCCTTAAGTGAGGATGTGACACCCCCCCCCCTTTCAGGAAATGGTCCTGGGTACCCGCTGCCATGCGTGGGTGTTATCGAGCCCCCCCAAGGGTTTGCTCTAAGGAGGGGGGTGAAGCGGTACCCAGAACCCCATGGCTAGGGTAGGGCATACAACCGGTCTCCGGTCCACGAACCCCATGTACAGAAGGGAAGACGCCCGTTGACGCCCGGTGTGAGCCCGGCGGGGGCTTGTTCCGTGCCGTAAAGCCCCGCATCGGGAACCGATGCGCCGCCAGCGGAGATTTATATATCAGAATTTCAGGAATCAACAGGGTTTTATTTTCATATTGTTTCCGTCAATTTTTACGCTTCCGTTCTGATATTCACTGTTTTGACAGCTGGCGGTTAGTTCGCGACTTTACCGTAACCGCCAGTTTAACTGTTATATACCGATATTTTAGCGCAAATCGTGACGAAGACTCTAAAGTTTTCAGGAATTGCATTGATGCATCCACAATTTTCACATCTTACACTCGCAACCTTAATCCGAATTTTTCAGGATGTCGAAATCGGATTTTCGACTTCGGCATCCCCGCACTTGATTTGACCTCTTTCGAGTGGACCTACGTGCTTCCCTATGCACGAATCAACTTTCCTTTTGTCTTGCCCTCCATTTGTCTTAGACATATGGGCAAAACAAAGTTGATTCGTGAGGCCACTTGTGAGGGTCATATCTCTTGCCGCTTGCGAGGAATGATAATAAAGAAAAGGTGGGATGTATTCACAATACTCCCGACGTAATTTAGGAAGCTTTATATGCCTCCCGTTCCCACACGTGCGCGCTAGCGTAATGCATCATGGTCAAGAGGGTAGAGTTTGCGTTATAACTCTTTGGCCATGATATTGCGTGCGTTAAGATAACTTTCGAGTGTAGTGCGCGAGTGTTGGTGTTGCATAGGAGCTTTCGTTGAGTTCCTATGAGCGATTGACACTGAAGCGGTACCCAGAACCCCATGGCTAGGTTACGGCATACAACCGGTCTCCGGTCCACTAACCCCAAGTACGGAAGGGAAGACCGGTCTCCGGTCCACTAACCCCATGTACGGAAGGCGCCCGTTGACGCCCGGTGCGAGCCCGCGGGGAGCGTGTTCCGTGCTGTAAAGCCCCGCATCGGCAACCGATGCACCGCCAGCGGAGATTTATATATCAGAATATCAGGAATCAACAGGGTTTTTTTTTCACATTGTTTCCGTCAATTTTTACGCTTCCGTTCCGATATTCACTGTTTTAACTGCTGGCGGTTGGATCGCGACTTTACCGTAACCGCCAGTTTAACTGTTTATAATGGAAATTTTCACGCTATCCGTGAAGAAGGCTCTAAAGTCTTCAGGAATTGCGTTGATGCATCCGCAATTTTCACATTCTACACTCGCAACCTAAATCCGAATTTTTCAGGATGTCGAAATCGGATTTTCGACTTCGACATCCCCGCACTTGATTTGACCTCTTTTGAGTGGACCTACGTGCTTCCCTATGCACGAATCAACTTTCCTTTCATCCTGCCCTCCATTTGTCTTAAAGATATGGGCAAAACAAAGTTGATTCGTGAGGCCACTTGTGAAGGTCATATCTCGTGTTGCTTGCGAGGAATGACAATAAAGAAACGTGTGATGTATTCACAATACTCCCGACGTAATTGAGGAAGCATCATATGCCTTGCGTCTCCACACGTGCGCGCTAGTGTAATGGATCATGGTCAAGAGGGTAGAGTTTGCGTTGTAACTCTATGGCCATGATATTGCGTGCGTTAAGATAACTTTTGAGTGTAGCGCGCGAGTGTTGGTATTGCATAGGAACTTTTCTTGAGTTCCTATGAGCGATTGACACAAAGTTATGCCATTGGAGGGGCATGACATATCGTGGGGAGAGCTACCTTTTTGGGCAATATGGAGTATGTGCCTTGTGTTGTGTTGCGTGCCCATTTGGCGGGTCCATCGCTCCAAGCCAAACCCGCCAATGGACCTCATATTGTGCAATCCCCTTCTCCATACTCCCTACAATCAATTGCAAGCCTAACCTTCGTGAAGGGAAGCTTGTGTGGCGATCCCGAAGCGATGCGTTGGCAGCAAGGTGTGTGTTTTGCAATTTTCCATATTTTCATGTGCCCACTTGGGAAGTAGCGCTCGTAACCTTTCAAAGCGCCCCAAGTGAAGCATATATGTGGAATCGAAGGTCATTGGTGTCAAGTCATTGTGTTTAGAAGGATTAGTTGATTGCACGATCCAATCCGAAGATATTAGGATATAATTGTGCACCTTTCAAGGCACTTTCGTGTGTCTTTGTACCAATTTTGCCGTTTTTGGCCCGTCATGATGTCAAGTGGCGACCGTGTATCTCAAAGTTGCGCCCAATTGACATCATGACCCAAGTATGTTTTATGGGTACATACTTCGGTGCCCAACATATCTTGGACCCGGCGAATAACTCCTCGTGGACTTGGCATACAGTGGCCGCCATGTTGGCGATTTGGGACCATCCCAACTCATGGGCTCACTTGGCGACCCTGCCATTCCGGAAACCAGAGGAGTTGGGCGAAGCCCAAAAGATATGTTGGACACACATAACTTGATACCAATCCTCTGGCACACTCAGGTCCAAGTTGGGCATGTGCCTCATTTGCCCCAACCATGAGTGTGCGCATTTTTGGCCATTTTGTGCAATTTTCCACTTTTGCTGCCCGCCGTGCACTATGTTGAGCCCACCCGTGCACGCCGGACGCATGGACCAATGGACCATATATGACGTGGGTGTTATGCATATTGTTTCCCATGGTTCACACACCACGTGGATGAAGCGGAGCAACCTTCGTTAAGGCGCTAGTCCGAAATAAGTGTGGGCAATTTTGCTATTTTGGCATTTGTGGACCCAACTGGGATCGTCACAACGCCAAATGGCATGAAGATTTTCGAGTGCCAAGAGCATGGGAGTCTCTGTTAGACTCTCGGTGGACCGCGTATGGAATGGGGGATCCGATGTCCAAGCCGGCGTGGAGATATACTATTGGGAGCACCCCAAATTTTGGCTCATTTCGAGCAGCCAAAATGACCCAAGTTTGGGACCCCAATTTCCCCCTTCCGTGTGGTCAATTGGCGGCCCCATATCTCTATGCCCACAGCGAGCCCGGACCCAATTCCAGGTTGTACACTCAGATAAAAGTCCTAGGTCCCGCCCCCTAACCTGTGAGTCATTGGCCTCGCCCTGGCCGGGCGAGCCCCGCGTAGGAATGACGCAAATTTTTTTGATGTTGGCATCATGACCCCACTTGACGAACACGTGGTGCCCTGATGCCGGGACCTCAGAGGGAACCAGGTTGGGTGAGGGCTTCAGGGAGTTTGTACTCGAAGGGCATAGGGTCAGTTGCCTCGTCCCTGCCTCTGGCGGGTCCAGACGAGGGGTCGATTTTGGAGAATTTGGAGCTAATATGAGTTTGGGCTGAAACAGCCCATTTTCAGCTACCAACTCCTGAGGGATAATGGCGGGGCCATATCTCTGTATCAGAGGGGAGTTGGGACCTGCCGTTGAGGAAGCATGGGGAGCGACTGTCAGTTGGCCTTGGAGCCTCTTGGTTCCCAGGAACTCGCCTGTGGCTGGGCGGAACCCCCCCCGTATTGGCAGGGTTTCAGGGTCCGGAATGAGCAGGGCATGGGTTGTGTTTGAGCTTCCCCCAACACCAGCCACTGAGAGGGTCGGACCTGGGATTAGGATACGAGTTAGGACTGAGTGTCTATTGTCCTGTAATGCCCTTACCCGAGTCCAGTCTTAACCCCATGTGTACATATCCTGATGTGTTGCTGTACATACTTTCGTGCCCTTGTTGCAGAGTGGCAAGGATCCTGAAACGCTTTGTCACATGACATGAGCGCATTGATGCCCCTGTGAGCGTAGTGCTTTGCCTGCCTGCTCACTTGCGCGTGTCCACCGCAGCGTCCCGTGGCCGGCCCCCCACGGGAACGCGTCAAAAGCGTTTCACCGCCGCGGGGTTACCCATCCCCCGCCTGCCACTCGGGGCCACCAACCCCGAGCAGCGCGGCGCAGCAGCTCGCAGCTCGCAGCTCGCGGCGCAGCGCAGCAGCTTGCAGCGCAGCGCAGCGGCTCGCAGCGCCGCCCAGCGACAGCGCTGAGTTCGTCACGGAGCCCGCAGCGCCGTCCAAAGCATCACCCTGACCGCGCCGCGACCGTGAAGGAAGTGGACAGACCAGGACTCTTTCATCAGCGAGTCCCATCGGCCGACCAGCAAGGCCGCGTCAACCACCTCCACAACCACCGGCTGACCAGCACCAGCCGCACACCCAGTCCAGTGCTGCATCACCCGCCTCAACAAACACCACCAGAACCAGTTCGTTGAGGGCAATGAGTGACCACCAAGGACCTCAAGACCAACTACGCCCCCCGCTGCCATGGTAAACTGGCAGGAAGCGGGCAGGACGTGGCCGCGGCCCCACCCCCATGCGGCACGCCTGCTGCGTGGGTTGGTTTGGGACCAGCACTACCGCCACAGCCACCCCCAGTGCGAAGGCGGCATGCCTGGGAGCTTCGAGCTCCGCGAGGACATGGGGGAGGACCGCCTGCGGGCAGTGGAGGAGTGGCTGCGGGCGGAAGGGTACGAGTACCGCTTCCGCCGCAAGCGCTGGAGGACCCCGACCAGGCCGGACAGGCCCGGCGAAGGGCTGCGCCCTGACGGGATTGAGGAGGACGAGGACTCCAACGAGTACCCGTCGGGCGCCTCGATCAATGTCTCCATGTGGGACATGATCGAAAAGAACTTCCCGGAACCGGGGAGCGAGCGCAGGCTGCAGGGCAGCAGCAGCGCCTCTCCGGGGAAGGAGAAGCGGTCCGCCGGGGACAGGAAGCAGGACCTGAAGTGGCGGGAGTACCAGGAGTCCCTGGCCGCCGAAGCCGCCAAGGCGCCAAGGGCGGAACCCCAGCCCCCAGTCCCCAACGGGCCAATGGTGGTCATCGACCCGGCCACGCCACCCTCGGCGACTTCATCCAAGTCGCCAGGCAGACCAAGGTCAAGCCCCGTCCGCTGCTCCTGAGGCCCAAGCAGGCCCCAGCAGGCCCCAGCAGCGACGTGGAGTCGGCCCACCGCGGGAGGATGCCGGCCGACCAGGCCAGCTCCAGCAGCAGCGTCGCTCCCGACAGGGACGTGGCGCGCGCCTGTGAGCGCGCCTGTGGGGTGCCCTGCAACCTTCGGGTTGCCCGGCAACGGGCCAGGCAGCACAGCGCTGCCGTGGAGGGCGCCGTCGGCATCGCCCAGGAGGAGGCTGCAGAGTGGGCGCATGGCATGGCCATCCACTCCCAGACTGTGGCGGCCATTGCGGCCGGACTCACGGCCGTAGCCGCCCATGGGGCAGCGACTGCCCAGGTCAACGGTGAGTTGGCGGCAGCCGACGAGGAAGCCCGCCTGACGCAGGAGGCCATTGCCTGCAGGGAGGCCGAGGTGAGGGCGCTGGAAGAGGCACTTGCCCAAGAGAGGGCAAAGAAGGAGGCGGAGGAAAGGGCCCACGCCGAAGCGACGGCCAAGGCCCAGGCGGACGCCGCCAAGAAGGACGCCATCGAGGCCGCGCGACGGAAGGTCGCTGAGGAGAAGGCCAAGACTGAGGCGGAACTGGCGGCGTTGGAAGCCCAGAAGGCGCGGCTGCAGCAGGCCCGGGAAGCCGAGGCGGCTCGTGCTCGGGAGGAAGCCGAAGTGAGGGCTACTGCAGCCACCGCCGCCGCAATGGAGGAGGCAGAGGCCAAACTCCGCCGCGAGACTCCCCCGGGAGGATCACGAGTGGAGACCCTTCGAAACCTTTTCCAAGGGGACACCTCCTCCAAGATGACGCTGGACGAGGCCGACACGGGCAGCAGTGGGAGCAGTGGCCCCACCGCCCATCGACGGAGGAAGGGCAAGGGGAAGACCCCCGAGAGGCCGCGGAGGCCAGCGGGTGGACACCCCCACGACAGTGACCCCTTCTTCACCGCCAGTGACGGGGATGAACGAGGCCGCCGGAATCGCCAAGTGGTGGCTTGGACGGGCGGAGGAGGCGGAGACGTCCCCATGGAACCGGAAGGTGAGGATGAGGATCTCCCTCCTCCCTACCGGAGCTCGGAGTCTTCCGAGACCGAGACGCCCAGGTGGGGCGACATGGACGAGGATGACGACATGGACTTCGGCATCACGAAGAAGCGCCCATCCTCGGACCCACCGAGGCAACCCGGCGGAGACCCACCGGGACCCCCTGGCGGAGGACCATCAGGACCCCCTGGAGGACGCCCACCAAGTGGACCCCCTGGAGGCGGACCACCGGGCGGGGGAGGACCCCCTGGACCGGGCGGACCCGGCTGAGGCCCTCCTGGAGGACCCCCTGGGGACCCCTACGACCCACCAGGGAACGGCGACCCGGATACCACCTGGCAGTGGATTGTCTACCTCCGCAGGAGGGTCTTTTCCCTCGAGTGCGAGGTAGACACGGGCAAGGGCGAGATGGCTCGCTACTCCAAGGTCGCCGCGCGCGCGCAGAAAGAGCTTGACATCGCCAGGGCCGAGACCAGGCAGCTGAACACGGTCATCAGCGGCCTGCAGCAGAGGCTGGACGCGCTGGAAGCCCGTGGGAGCATCAGCAGCGACCACCCACCCCTGGAGTCTGGCTCGTCGGACGACGGCTGGGGACCCAGACCAGGTCCAGGCAGACCCCACGCCCCTGGCGGAGCCCCCAGGAGTCGCCCCAGCGCCAGTGCCCCCTCTCTCACCGCCCCCTCTCACCACAGCGCGGGCCGCCGCAACGAGCGCGTGCCGCCCGGCAGTGGCAGTGAGGATTGGTGTGATGAGTGGCTCAGCGCGGAGTACCGCTGCCGCCGTGCCCCACCGCGGACACCGGTACGCCCCTGGCGCCCCTCACCAGCCCCAGAGCCAATCCCAATGGCTGGTGGACGTTATGGTGGACTCAGGGATGAGGTCCCCAGAGGAGACGTGGAGTGGGATGTCGGCGAAGGTGAGGATCTGGACCTGGACCTGGAGGAGTTCGACATCAGCCCGCCGCGTGGTGTACGACGGGAGGCTACTGAACGCAGCCGCCGGCACCGTGATGAGGATGCGTACATGGAAGGAGTACGGCGTGAACATCTGGGTTCAGCGTACATGGAGGAGAACAACCAGAACGACCAGAACAAGGACAAGAACAAGATGACTAGAAAGGAAAAAAGGGAAAGGGAGAAGGGCGTCAACGAGGTTGATGCCGAGGAGACTTCCCCTACTTCCACAACCGACGCCCCCTAGCGGAGCCCCTGCAGCCAAGGGCCCCAGCTAGGGCGGTCGCAGGATGGTGACGTGAGAAGCGCCGAACCATCCCAGTCGGGGGTCGATAAGCACAAAGGGACTGCCGCGGGCGGAAGGCCCGGTCCGGCACCCAGTCGCGGAGGCGGGGTGAGGGCAAGTGAAGGCACAAACCCTTGCACCCGTCCGTCCTTCGCGACCAAGAATGTGTTTGATGTACTACAAGATCTTTCCGAGAGCATCGGAGGATCACCCGGACCGCAGCTGGATGCTGCAGATGGGCAGCCTGAGCCCATTGTCCACGACCTGCACCAGTCGCTTGTTGAGCTTCTGGAACGGCCGGAGATCCTGAGTTTGCACGCCGTGCGCCGTGTCGGTCGCGAGCGGCAGTAGCATCTTAAGGTCCGCGCCTTATGCGGGGAAGTGGAAAAGGTTTTCGACGTGTTGGTCGACACGGGAGCTCAAGTCAGCTTGGTCAAGGCTGGCCTACTTCCACCAGAGTGTCTGACCGACAGTCGGAAACCTGTCAGGCTGAGGGTGGCGAACGGCCAGTACATGGTGGGAGGCACGAAGGAAGCGGCCATTGGGCTGCAGTTCCCGAACCATCGTGAGCTGAGCCGCCCAGACGTCGGCAAGAAAATCCTCCTGCACGGTCGCTTCTACGAGGCCGAGATGGACTGGGACATGATCGTTGGGTACGACTTCATGATGGAGACGGACTCCGGCGTCCTCCCGGCCCAGGCCTCCATGACCCTGTACCAGGACGACCAGCTCTCGTGGCTTTCGTTACGTGAGCACCATGTGGAATGCCAATGGATCCACCCCGAACGCAATCAGCTCGAAGTAGCCGCGCTGGACACTGAGCCCACTGGGCCAGCAAACCAGGAGTACGGCGTAATGCCGGAAGTGGCGAACCGAGTGGTCGCGGACCTGGGAGCGTCGGATCTGGCCCTGGATGCGTTCTCCTCAGGAACCTCCGCCAATCTTCGGGTATGTGAGAAGTACTGGAGCGCACAGGACTCCGCGTGGAAGAAGCACTGGGGTCCGCATCAGGGCTTGATGTGGATCCATTGCCCTCGATGGGACATTCCAAGAGCGATAGCGAAGATTCGCAAGGACCGCTCCAAGGCAGTGCTGGTTGTTCCTATGGGATGCACCCAGGAGGAGAGTACCCGGTATTGGGTAGCCTCATTGACCAACATGACCTTAAATAAGGTCGTCCTACCGGCTGGAGAGAGTGTCTATCAGGTTGCTAAGGGACAGCCCATGCCACCCCAGAGATGGCCAACGGAATTCCACTATGTGGATGGGGGCCTTGATCAGGCCGACGCCACGGACTTCGTGTGTGTCAACCGCATCATAGCAGAGCCATGGCGGCAATGCTTTGCGGTTCCCCCTGTTGACATCGAAGAATCGGATTCAAAAGACCCCCTCACTGAAGAGGAGTGGGATCTGGTTCAGGGGTATATGGATCAGCCCTTTCACGACTAAGGAAACCAGCGTGAGGGCAAAGGCCAGGACAAAGCCTGGTGGGAAGTGGACTCGATCGTCTCTGGTTCCTATGACGGGAACACCTTCGTGCAGAGGGTGCCGGACCACCTATCCAGCCAGGACGAGCCAATCGGGGGTAACCCATTCACCTACGGCGATCCATTCCGAGGCAAGACCAGAGATGGCCCTTTGGGCTACCTGGGAAGACCGCCTGAGCCAAAACCGAGCGGAGTAGCTACCCCTCAAGTAAGCTCCGTGGTTCAAGTGCCCGGAAAAGCCAAGGCGGAGTCCGATGATTGCCCCAAGATTCAGGCATTGAGGGCCAGGCTGAAGCAGAAGTATGGTGATACCTTCTTCAGCGGTAAGCCTGTGTTTCCCCCACCGGTGCGTGGACCGTATGGCGAGGCCAAGATACGACTGAAGCAGGACCCCCGTGTGTACCGGCACCGGGAGTTTGCCCTGAGGGGCGAGAGGAAAGAGGCCATGGAGAAGATCCTCCGTGACTTCATCCAGAGAGGCTGGCTCGAGCCGTGCCACTCCGAATGGGCCTCTCCGTGCTTCGTCGCCCCCAAGAAGGTGGCCGGTGAATGGCGGCTCGTGGTCGACTACCGCGGCCTGAACGCCCAAACGCAGCATGATAGCTATACGCTTCCCCTCATTGAGGACATGCTGCAAAAGCAACACCGGCGGAGGATCTTCACGGTGATTGACCTGAAACATGGTTATCATCAGATGCCTCTCGCCGAGGAGTCCCGTGCCTGCACAGCCATGAGCACCCCACTTGGACCTCTCCAGTGGAAGGTGATGCCCATGGGCGTTACCAACGGCAATGCAGCTTTTCAGAGGATGCTGGAGAACCTGCTTGAGCCGGTGCGTGACTGTGCGGACCCCTTCGTGGACGACGTGATCATCGCGTCCGGGGACCCCAGTATGAGCTACGAGGAGCTCCTGGAGGCACACGAGGGGGACGTCACTCGAGTGCTGGACCTTCTGGTTCGGCACAAACTCACGGGCAGCAGTGACAAGGCCACCATTGCGGTAAGCGAGGTGGTCTTCGCTGGCCACGTAGTCGGGAACGGGCAGCGAAAGCCCATACCTGGCAAGGTGGCTGCGATTGAGCACTGGGAAAAGCCCAAGACGGTCTCTGAGCTACGGGCGTATCTGGGGTTCTGCAACTACTACTCGGGGTATATCAAAATGTATGCCGAGTACGCAGCCCCCATGACGACCATGCTCAAGGGCAACCGAGAGGAGACCAAGAAGGGGTCCAAGAAGGCTCTGGTCTGGACAGCTGAGTCCGACCGTGCCTTTGAGGGGATGAAGTGGGTCTGCACCTCGTGGATCCCGACCGAGGGTTCGTCCTGCGCACCGACGCTTCCGACTACGCCATTGGCGCTGTGTTGGAGCAAGTGCTTGACGACGGGAGGCACGTGCCCGTGGCCTTCTGGAGCCGAGTCCTGGCGGGAGGCCAGAGACGGACGTGGACGCCCCGTGAAAAGGAGGCGTATGCCATCGTCATGGCTCTCAGGAAATGGGCTGGGTACATAGCTCTCCATCCAGTCACCGTCTGCACCGACCATCAGAGTCTGCAGTCGTGGCACAAGGAGCACGTGGACACCCCCTCAGGTCCCGCCTCCCGACGGGCAAGATGGCATGAGACCTTGGCCAAGTTAGACCTCACGGTTGTGTATATTCCTGGAAAGGATAACACCGTGGCGGACTGTCTCAGTAGGTGGGCCTATCCCGCCAGCAAGGGCATGACGGATATCTCTGCCCATGGCGATGAGGCTGAGACCGCTGAAGCCAAGAGGATCATCGAAATGGAGCGCCTGATGGAGGAGGAAGGTGCTAAATGCTTCGTCGTCATGGCTGCGGATGCCCCCCTCGCTTCGAGGGCGAGCAGAGCGGTCAGAGTACTCGCCCTGGAGGGAGCTGAGTCCGACAAGCACCTCTTCCCGGAGTCTTGCCTCCAGGACGACTTGACCGACAATTACGCCAAGTCTGAGGCCTTTGCGGCCGAGTATAGGGCTGTGACCGACCCTGACGACGGGCAGAAGTGGCCAAAGGGGCTTACCGAGGAAGATGGCAAGCTCTACCGGAATGGTAAGCTGCTATTACCGGAGTCCCGGGTGCTCGAGCTTTGTGAAGCTTGGCACCACCACATGCTGCACCCAGGGATCAAGAAGCAAGCTCTTGACATGCAGCGTCGGTGCGAGATCGACCATATCGTTCTCTAAACCGCCATCAAGAAAGTCAGGAAGGGCTGCTCGGTCTGCCAGGCCTGCAATCCCAATAACCGGAACGTCAAGGGGGAACCCCAATGGACCCCGGTTCCTGACCAGCCCATGGAGAGCGTGGCAATGGACGTCTTCTCCATGCCCGAAGTGCACATTGGCAAGGAGACCTTTGACTGTGTGGTTCTCTGTGTGGACCGCCACAGCGGCTACGTTGTAGCCGTTCCGTCACGCAAAAAGGGTTGCTTGCCAAGAAAGTGGCAGTCATGATGATTCGTCATTGGCTGACCGTCTTTGACATCCCCCGCACCATTTGCAGTGACCGAGGGCCCCAGTTTACTGGTGGCTGGTTCAAGGCTATGTGTTCCCTCATGGGGATACGTCATGCCAAGAGCGTCGCCTATCTCAGCCGGTGTAACGGCCGTGCTGAAGTGGCTGGACGGCAGCTGTTCGAGAAGCTGCGCAAGATCCACATCACCAATCCACGTCGGAACTGGTTTGAGGAGATGTGGCCTGCTCTGAAGGCCCATCATGACACCCCCACTCCGGGCGGTTTGTCCCCTCACCAGATTCTGTTCGACAGGGACCCCCTGGGTAGGGGACTTCCCTTGTCTGGTGATGGCATGGCTATGGATGCCAAGGAATTCTTCGCGCGGCAAGAGCAAACGGCGCGGGACATCCGCCAGCAGCTCGAGAAGGAGCATGCTGAGCGTCAGAAGTCCGCCCCGAGCTCGACAGCGCAGAAGTTCAGGGTGGGAGACCCGGTGTGGGTGATCAGACCCCGCCCTATGGGCACCCACCGCACCAAAACCTGGTTCACACCCGGCGAGGTGGTCCGCAGGATTGGTGAGGACGCCTACCGCATCAAGGTGGGTCACGGACAGTTCCGGGAGCGCCACGAGAGTCAACTCCGTGTGCGGGAACCCGACCTCTGTGGCCATCATGTGTCCCTGAGCTATGCCGCACATGAAGCTGATTCGGATGATGACTATGCTGAGCAGGACGACTATACTGTCGAGAAGATCCTGGCTCAGCGTCCGAAAGCCTCGGCACCCGGAGGTCTGGAGTTCAAGGTTCGTTGGCGGGGCTATGGGCCGTCCCACGATACCTGGGAACCTGTCTCCTCGTTAGTGCCGCGGGTCAATACTCCCTTCATGGAGTACATCCGCAAGCACAAGACCAAGATCCACGTTTCGGACTTGGCAGCAATCACCCGGGCGATTGCAGCCAGGGGTGCCTGATCAGCGCCCTGAGCTCTCCCCTGATGCATTATGAGCGCTTGTGAGGCCGACGGATCGTCCCTTACTTGCTTGCTCTCTTCCATATTCCGATGACCTGCCATCAGAGTGGCCATATACCCCCCCCTGCTGAATCCAGAGGAGGATGGCCCCTCTCTCCTTCTATTGGTCACTCCCCCCCCTGCTGAATCCTTGGGAAACCAGGTAGGGCGACTGACCTTCATATTTCTGAGCTCTTGGGGCCTTGAAGCCCATACGACGTTGCGCAACGGATGCCGCTGTCATCGGCATTGCGAATTTTTGGTGTGTGGTCTGGTCCCCTGGCACTTGCGGGATCCAGACCAGTCGACGTGTGTCTCGAGACTATATATGGCCTGAACTCAGGCGTTTTCCTGTCCACCCTCCTGCATATGCCTTATCCTAACCGGGGCGTGGTTTGGCACTCTGTCCAGAGTGTGTTTACACGCCTATTTACCCCGCTTATTGCTTGTTTTTCTGCCCCTCCAGGATATGTGCATCTGTATGTTAGCCCATCACTGAGTGTGGACTGTTCTTCACGGAATCAGATACGAAGGCGCACTGAGTCGCCGTATACTTGCTATTACTTGAGGACCAGCCTGGACCAGTACCTACATACAGTTTCTTCTGTTTGAGTGCCTGTGATATCGTGTTGCCCTATTCGCTGTGATGTGGAGATCCTGATGGCGCCAGGCGGGAAGCCCAGTTGCCTGACTACACTCCCAGCGGTCCGCCACTGTCAGCCCCAGTGTGAGCCTACCGACTCGCAGACGCACTTGCAGTCGGATGGCGGCCTCCGGTGCTCCTGACCTCGGTCAGTCTGCCTGGGAAACTGGTGGTTTGAGGAGTCGACGCCTCCGCCCACACTGCATGAGGACTCCCTCATGTATGGCCTTCGTGGTAATAGGGCGAGGGAAAAGACGGCCTTGATGCCCGATCCCTTAAGGAGGAGCTCGTTCGGCTGTGGCACTCTGGACTCGCGTGGTATGGATATGGACATGGTGCGCCCGAGGAAGGACCCGTGGGGACTCTCCCCAGTCGGCGGGCCTTGGGAAGCTTGGGGTAGCCTGAAGGATCTTTGTCGTGACTCTTGACCTGTGGGACCACCTCGGTCGTCGTGTGACGCCTATGTTGGCTGTGTATGCCACTGCCACTGTGGTGGTGACCGTAGCAGCCGGCACCCGGTGCGCCTGGTATGGGTTAACGGGTCCTGTGGATGCCGAACAATCGCCGCCAGGACCCGGGACTTGATACTTGATACTATACTTGAAGTTGCAAGACCCTACAGCACGGTACCTGTCTTACTGTAGTTTGGAGCCTAACCTGCGAATCAGCCTGAAGTGAGGATGTGACACCCCCCCTTCAGGATATGGTCCTGGGTACCCGCTGCCATGCTTGGGTGTTATCGAGCCCCCCCCAGGGTTTGCTCTAAGGAGGGGGGTGAAGCGGTACCCAGAACCCCATGGCTAAGTTACGGCATACAACCGATCTCCGGTCCACTAACCCCAAGTACGGAAGGGAAGACCGGTCTCCGGTCCACTAACCCCATGTACGGAAGGCGCCCGTTGACGCCCGGTGCGAGCCCGGCGGGAGCGTGTTCCGTGCCGTAAAGCCCCGCATCGGCAACCGATGCACCGCCAGCGGAGATTTATATATCAGAATTTCAGGAATCAACAGGGTTTTTTTTTCACATTGTTTCCGTCAACTTTTACGCTTTCGTTCTTATATTCACTGTTTTGACTGCTGGCGGTTGGATCGCGACTTTACCGTAACCGCCAGTTCAACTGTTTACAATGGAAAATTTAACGCTATCCGTGACGGAGGCTCTAAAGTCTTCAGGAATTGCGTTCATACATCCGCAATTTTCACATTCTACACTCGCAACCTTAATCCGAATTTTTCAGGATGTCGAAATCGGATTTTCGACTTCGACATCCCCGCACTTGATTTGACCTCTTCCTAGTGGACCTACGTGCTTCCCTATGCACGAATCAACTTTCCTTTTATCCTGCCCTCCATTTGTCTTAAAGATATGGGCAAAACAAATTCGTGAGGCCACTTGTGAAGGTCATATCTCGTGTTGCTTGCGAGGAATGACAATAAGGAAGCGTGGGATGTATTCACAATACTCCCGACGTAATTTAAAAAGCATTATATGCCTTGCGTCTCCACACGTGCGCGCTAGTGTAATGGATCATGGTCAAGAGGGTAGAGTTTGCGTTGTAACTCTATGGTCATGATATTGCGTGCGTTAAGATAACTTTCAAGTGTAGCGCGCGAGTGTTGGTGTTGCATAGGAACTCTCTTTGAGTTCCTATGAGCGATTGACACAAATTTATGCCATTGGAGGGGCATGACATATCCTGGGGGGAGCTACCTTTTTGGGCAATATGGAGTATGTGCCTTGTGTTGTGTTGCGTGCCCATTTGGCGGGTCCATCGCTCCAAGCCAAGCCCGCCAATGGACCTCATATTGTGCAAGCCCCTTCTCCATACCCCCTACGATCAATTGCGAGCCTAACCTTCGTGAAGGGAAGCTTGTGTGGCGATTCCGAAGCGATGCGTTGGGAGCAAGGTGTGTGTTTTGCAATTTTCCATATTTTCATGTGCCCATGGTTCACACACCACGTGGGTGAAGCGGAGCAACCTTCGTTAAGGCGCTAGCCCGAAATAAGTGTGGGCAATTTTGCCATTTTGGCATTTGTGGACCCAACTGGGATCGTCACCACGCCAAGTGGCATGGAGATCTTTGAGAGCCAAGGGCATGGGAGTCTCCGTTGGACTCCCGGTTATGCCCTTGGAAAGGCATGACATATCGTGGGGGGAGCTACCTTTTTGGGCAATATGGAGTATGTGCCTTGTGTTGTGTTGCGTGCCCATTTGGCGGGTCCATCGCTCCAAGCCAAACCCGCCAATGGACCTCATATTGCGCAAGCCTCTTCTCCATACTCCCCACGATCAATTGCAAGCCTAACCTTCGTGGAGAAAAGCTTGTGTGGCGATTCCAAAGCGATGTGTTGGGAGCAAGGTGTGTGTTCTGCAATTTTCCATATTTTCATGTCCCCACTTGGGAAGTAGCGCTCGTAACCTTATTAAAACGCCCCAAGTGGAGCACATATGTGGAATCGGAGGTCATTGGTGTCAAGTTATTGTGTATAGAAGGATTGGTCGATTACTGAATCCAAGCCGAAGATATTACAATATATTCGTGCGCCTTTCAAGGCACTTTTTGGTGTTTTTTTCGCCAATATTGCTGTTCTTCGCCCGTCATGATGTCAAGTGGCGGCCGTGTATCTCAACGTTGCGCCCAATTGACATCATGACCCAAGCATGTTATGGGGGTACATACTTCGGTGCCCCACATATCTTGGACCTGCGGAATAACTCGTCTTGGGCTTGGCATACCGTGGCCGCCATGTTGGCAATTTGGGACTATCCCAAATCATGGGCTCACTTGGCGACCCTGCCATTCCCAAAACCGGAGGAGTTGGGCGACGCCCAAAAGATACGTTGGACACACATGACTTGATACCAATCCTATGGCACACTCCGGTCCAAGTCGGGCATGTGCCTCATTTGCCCCAACCATGAGTGTGCGCATTTTCGGCTATTTTGAGCAATTTTCCATATTTTCTGCCCGCTGTGCACTATGTTCAGCCCACCCGTGCACGCCGAACGCATGGACCAATGGACCATATATGACATGGGTGTTATGCATATTGGTCCCCATGGTTCACACACCACGTGGGCGAGGCGGAGCAACCTTCGTTAAGGTGCTAGCCCGAAGTGAGTGTGGGCAATTTTGCCATTTTGGCATTTATGGACCCAATTGGGATTGTCACCACGCCTGATGGCATGCGGATCCCTGGGAGCCAAATGCATGGGAGTCTTTGTCAGACTCCTGGTGGATCGCGTATCGAATGGCAGATCTGATCTCCAAGCCGGCGTGGAGATATACTATTGGGAGCACCCCCGAATTTTGGCTCATTTCGAGCAGCCAAAATGACCCCCTTTTGGGACCCTAATTTCACCCCCCCGTGTGGTCAATTGGCGGCCCCATATCTCTATGCTCAGGAGGAGCCGGGACCTAATTTCAGGTTGTACACTCGGATGAAAATCCTAGGTCCTGCCTCCTACCCTCTGAACCATTGACCTTGCCCTGGCCGGGCGAGCCACGCGTGAGCGTGATGCCAATTTTGGTGATTTTGGCATCATGACCCCACTTGACGAACCCGTGGTGCCCTGATGCCGGGACCTCAGAGGGAACCAGGTTGGGTGAGGGCTCCAAGGAGTTGATACTCGAAGGGCATAGGGTCAGTCGTCTCGTCCCTACCTCTGGCGGGTCCAGACGAGGCGTCAATTGTGGAGATATTTGAGCTAATATCAGTTTGGGCTGAAACAGTCCATTTTCAGCTACCAAGTCCTAGGGGATAATGGCGGGGCCATATCTCTGGCTCAGAGAGGAGTTGGCACCTGCCGTTGAGGGAGCATAGGGATGGACCTTGGTTGGTTGGTTGACCTTGGAGGTCCTTGGTTCCCAGGAACCCGCCTGTGGCTGGGCGGGACACCTCCCCCGTTGGCAGGGTTTCAGGGTCCGGACTGAGCAGGGCATGGGTTGTGTTTGAGCGCCTGCCCCCACCAGCCACTGGGAGGGTCGGACCTGGGATTGGGATACGGGTTGGGACTGAGTGTCTATTGTCCTGTGATGCACTTACCCCAGTCCAGTCTTAACCCCATGTGTACATATCCTGATGTGTTGCTGTACATACTTTTGTTCCCTTGTTTCAGAGTGGCAAGGATCCTGAAACGCTTTGTCACATGACATGAGTGCATTGATGCCCCTGTGAGCGTAGTGCTTTGCCTGCTTGCTCACTTGCGCGTGTCCACCGCAGCGTCCCGTGGCCAGGCCCCCCACGGGAACGCGTCAGTGGAATATTGGATCCCTCCGTGAATTACTTAGCCCCCTCCGTGAAATATTTCATAGCTCCATGAAATCTTCAACCCCCTCTGTGGAATGTCTGATACTTCCGTGAAATATTGGACCCCCTCCGTTGAATGTTTCATACCTCCGTGAATTATTCAACCCCCTTCGTGGAATATTTGATACCCCCGTGAATTATTTAACCCCCTTCGTGGAATGTTTGACTCCTCCGTGAATTATTTAACCCCCTCTGTGAAATATTTCATACACCTGTTTAACCCCCTCCGTGGAATGTTTGATACCTCCATGAATTCTTCAACCTCCTCCGAAGAATGTTTGATACCTTCGTCAAATATTTAACCCCCTGCGTGGAATGTTATCTACCTCTGTGACTTATTTAACCCCCTCCGTGGAAAGTTTGATACCTCCGTGAAATATTGAACCCCCTCCGTGGAATGTTTGACCCCTCAATGATTTTTTTGACCCCCTCCTTGGAGTTATTGACCCGTCCGTGAATTCTTTCAACCCCTCTGTGGAATGTTTCACGCCTCCGTGAATTGTTTAATCCCCTCCGTGGAACCTTTCACCGCAACGAGAATTTTTTTACCCCTCTGTGGAATCTTTGACTCCTCCGTGAATTATTTAACCCCCTCCGTGGAATGTTTGATACCTCGGTGAATTTTTCAACACCCTCTGTGAAATATTTTATACCTCTGTGAATTATTCAACCCGCTCTGTGGACTATTTGTTACCTCCGTGAATTATTTAACCCCACCTCGTGGAATGTTCGACCCGTGCATGAGTTTTTTAACCCCCTCCGTGGAATGTTTGATGCCTCCGTGGAATATTTAAACCCCTCCGTGGAATATTTGATACCTCCGTGTATTCTTCAACCCCCTCTGTGGAATATCTGATACCTCCGTGAATTCTTTAACCCCCCCTATGAAATATTACACATCTCCGTGAATTATTTAACCCCCTCCATGGAATGTTTGATACCTCCGTGAATTACGTAACCCCCTCCGTGGAACGTTTCATGCCTCCGTGAATTCTTTAACCCCCTCCATGGAATATTTGATACCTCCGTGAATTTTTGAACCTGCTCCGTGAAATATTTCATACCTCCGTGAATTCTTTAACCTCCTCTGTGGCATTTTTGACCCCTCTGTGAGTCATTTAACCCCCTCTGGGGAATCGTTGACCCCTGGAAGAATCATTTAACTCCCTCTGTGGAACGTTTGATACCTCCCTGAATTTTTTAACCCCCCCCGTGCAATATTTCATCCCTCTGTGAAGTTTTTCACCCCCTCGGTGGAATGTTTGACCCCTCCGTGAGTTTTTTAACCCCCGTCTGGAATATTTCATACGTCCGTGAATTCTTTCACCCCCTCTGTGGAATAATTGTTACCACTGTGAATTATTTAACCCCCCCCCGTGGAATGTTTGATACCTCCGTGAATTATTAAACCCGTTGTGTGGAATGTTTGATATCTCCGTGGATTATGTAATCCCCTTCAGGGAATATTTGATCCCTCTGTGAATTCTTTCACCCCCTCGGTGAAACGTTTCATACCTCCATGCATTCTTCAACCCCCTCCGTGTAATATTTGATACCTCCGTAAGTTTTTGAACACGTTGTGTGGAATGTTTGATACCTCCGTGAACTTTTCAACCCCCGTCGTGGAATATTTCATCCCTCCGTGAATTTTTCACCATTCTCCGTGAAATGTTTCATACCTCCGTGCATTCTTCCACGCCCTCTGTGGAACTTATGATATTTCTGTGAACCATTTGACCCCCTCAGTGGAATGTTTGATACCTCTGTGAATTATTTACCCCCTCCGTGAAATATTTCACACCTCTGTGGATTTTTTAACCCCCTCCGCGGAATGATTGATACCTCTGTGAATTGTTTAACCCCCTCCGTGGAATGTTTGATACCTCGATGAATTTTTCAAGCCCCTCCGTGGAATGTTACATACCTCCGTGAATTTTCTAACCCCCTCCGTGAAATGTTTGATACCTCCATGAACTTTCTGACCTCCTCAGTGAAATGTATGACCCCTCCATGAATTCCCTGACCCCCTCTGTGGAATGTTTGACCCCTCCGTGGAATATTGGACCCTCGGTGAATTGGTTTACTCCCTCTGTGAAATATTTGATACCTCCGTGAATTCTTTAACCCCCTCCGTGAAAAATTTCATACCTCCCTGAATTTTTTAACCCGCTCGGTGGCATGTTTGACCCCTCCTTGAGTCATTTAACCCCCTCGATGGAACATTTGATATCTCTGTGAATTATTTACCCCCCTCCGAGGAATGTTTGTTACCTCTGTGAATTATTAAACCCGTTGCGTGGATATTTTGATACCTCCGTGAATTACTTAACCCCCTTGGTGGAATGTTTGACGCCACCATGAATTATTTGACCCCCTCCGTGTAATGTTTGATACCTCCGTGAATTACTTAACCCCCTCTGTGGAATGTTTGATACGTCCGTGAATTATTTAACCCCGTCCGTGGAATGTTTGATACCTCCATGATCTATGTAACCCCCTCCGTGGAGTATTTGACCCCCTTTGTGGAATATTACATACCTCAGTGAATTCTTTAACCCCCTCTGTGGTATGTTTGACCCCTCCATGAATTATTTGACCCCCTCCGTGGAATGTTTGACCCCTCCGTGAATTATGTCATCCCCTCCGTGGAATATTGGAACTGTCCGTGAATTACTTAACCGCGTCCGTGAAATATTTCATACCTCCGTGAATTATTCAACCCCCTCCGTGGAATGTTTGATACCTTCTTGAGTTATTTACCCCCCTTCGTGGAATATTTGACCCCTCCGTGTTTTATTTAACCCCCTCCGTGGAGTGTTTGAAACCTCCGTGAATTGTTTGACCCCCTTCAGGGAATATTTGATACCTCCATGAATTCTTTAACCTGCTCCGTGGAATATCACATACCTCCGTGAATCATTTAACCCCCTCCTTGGAAGGTTTGACCCTTTGTGAATTTTGTAACCCCCACTCTGAAATATTACATACCTCCGTGAATTATTTAACCCCCCTCATGGAATATTTGACCCCTCTGTGTATTTCTTAACCCCCTCCGTCAAATATTTCATACCTGCGTGAATTATTGAACCCGCTCCGTGGAATATTTGATACCTCAGTGACTTCTTTACCCCCCTCCGTGGAACGCTTGACCCCTGCATGAATTATTTCTCCCCCTCGGTTAAATAGTTGATACCTCCCAGAATTTTTTAATCGCCTCCGTGCAATATTTGATACCTCCGTGAATTATGTAACCCCCTCCGTGAAATATTTGATACCCCTGTGAATTAGTTAACCCCCTCTATAAAATATTTCATACCTCCGTGAATTATTTAACCCCCTCCGTGGCATGTTTGACCCCTCCTTGAATCATTTAACCCCCTTCGTGGAATGTTTGATACCTCTGTCAATTTTTCTATTAACCCCCTCCTTGGAACGTTTGACCCCTCCGTGAATTATTTAACCCCCTCCGTGGGATGTTTGATCCCTCCGTGAATTTTTTAACCCCCTCCTTGGAATGTTTGACCCCTCTGTGAATTTTTTAAACCCCTCCGTGCAATATTTCATACCTCTGTGAATTTTTTAACCCCCTCCCTGAAACATTTCATACCTCCGTGATTTTTTTAACCCCCCACGTGGAATGCTTGATACCTCCATGAATTATTTACCCCCTCCCCGGAATATTTTACCCGTCTGTAAATTGTTTAACCGCCTTAATGGAATATTACATACCTCCGTGAATTATATAACCCCCTCCGTGGAATGTCTGACCGTCCATGAATTATTTGACCGCCTCCGTGGAATGTTTGACCCCTCCGTGAATTATTGAACCCCCTCCGCCGAATGCTTGATACCTCTTTGAATTTTTCGACCCCCTCCGTGGGTATTACATACCTCTGTGAATTTTTTAACCCCTCCCATGGAATATTTGACCCCTCCGTGAATTATTTACCCCCCTCCTTGAAATATTTCATACCTCTGTGACTTATTTAACCCTCTCTGCGGAATGTTTGATACCTCCTTGGATTCTTTAACCCCCTTCGTGGAATATTTGATACCTCCCCGAATTATGTAACCCCCTTCGTGGAATATTTGGCCCCCCAGTGAATTCTTTAACCCCCTCCGTGGAATGTTTGACCCCTCCGTGAATCATTTAACCCCCTCTGTGAAATATTTCATACCTCTGTAAATTATTTAAACCGCTCCGTGGAATGTTGGATACTTCCCTGAATTATTTAACCCCCTCCGTGGAACATTTGATACATCCGTGAACTATTTGACCCCCTCCATGGAATATTTGATACCTCTGTAAAATAATGTAAGACCCTCCGTGGAATATTTGATACCTCCCTGAATTTTTTAACCCCCTCCATGGAATATTTGATACCTCCGTGAAGTATTTGACCCCCTCCGTGAAATGTTGCATACCTCCGTGAATTATTTAACCCCCTCCGGGGCAGGTTTGATACCTCCGTAAATTCTTGAACCCCCTCCGTGAAATACTTCATACATTCATGAATTTTTTAACCCCCGTCATGGAATGTTTGACCCCTCCGTGAATTCTTCCTCCCCCTCCGTGCAATGTTTCCACTTCCGTGATTTATTTGACCCCCTGCGTAAAATGCTTGATACCTCTGTGAATTATTCAACCCGTTGAGTGGAATGTTTGATACGTCTGTGAATTCTTTAACCCCATTCGTGGAATATTTGATCCCTCGGTGAATTCTTTAACCCCCTCTGTGAAATATTTCATACCTCCGTGAATTCTTCAACCCCCTCCGTGCAATGTTTGAAAGTTCGGTGAATTATTTGACCCCCTCCGTGGAATGTTTGATACCTCCGTGAATTTGTGGACCCCATCTGTCAAATATTTCATACCTCCGTGGATTTTTGATCCCTGTCCGTGGAATATGTGATACCTCTGTGAATTCTTTACCCCCCTCCGTGGAAGGTTTGACCCCTGCATGAATTACTTAACCCCCTCCGTGGAATGTTTGATACCTCCTCAATGTTTCAACCCCCTCCGTGCAACATTTGATACCTCCGTGAATTATATAACCCCCTCCGTGGAATATTTGATACCCTGCGTGAATTTGTTCAGCCCCTCCGTGAAATATTTCATACCTCCGTGAATCATTTAACCCCCTCCGTGGAACCTCTGACCCCTGCGCGAAATTTTTAACCCCCTCCGTGGAATTTGTGATACCTCCGTGAACTATTTAAAACCCCCCGTGAAATATTTCATTCCTCTGTGAATTATTTAACCCCCTCCGTTTGATACCTCCGTTAAGTATTTAACCCCCTCCGTGAAATCCTTCAGACCTCCGTGAATTTTTTAACCACCCCTGTGAAATATTTCATACCTCCGTGACCCCCTACGTGGAATGTCTGATACCTCCATGAATTTTTAACCCCCTCCGTAGAATATTTTACCCCTCTGTGAATTGTTTAATCGCCTCCATGAATTTTTTGACCTTCTCCGTGGAATGTTTGACCCCTCCGTGAATTTTTGAACCCCCTCCGGGGAATGGTTGATACCTCTCTGAATTATTTGACCCCCTCCGTGGAATATTACATACCTCCGTGAATTTTTTAAACCCCTCAGTGGAATGTTTGACCCCTCCATGAATTTTTTGACCCCCTCTGTGGAATATTTGACCCCTCCGTGACTTTTCTAACCCCCTCCCTGAAATATTTCATACCTCCGTGAATTTTTTAACCCCCTCCGGGGAATGTTTGATACCTCCTTGAAGTATTTAACCCCCTTCGTGGAATATTTGACCCCTCCGTGAATTCTTTAACCCCCTTCGTGGAATGTTTGACCCCTCCGTGATGCGTTTAAACGCCTCCGTGAAATATTTCTTACCTCCGTGATTTATTTAACCCTCTCTGTGGAATGTTTGATACTTCTGTGTATTTTTTAACCCCCTCCGTCGAATGTTTGATACCTCCGTGAACTCTTTCACCCCCTCCGTGAAATATTTCATACCTCGTGAATTATTTAACCCCCTCCGTGGCATGTTTGACCGCTCTGTGAGTCATTTCAGGCCACTCCTTGGAATATTTGATATCTCCGTGAATTATTCATCCCCCTCCGTGGAATCTTTGACCCCTGGACGAATTCTTTAACCCCCTCAGTGGCATGTTTGATACCCCGGTGTTCTTTTGAACCCCCTCTGTGAAACATTTCATACATTTATGAATTTTTCAACTCCCTCCGTGGAATGTTTGACCCCTCCGTGAATTCTTCAACCCCCTCCGTGGAATGTTTGATACTTCCGTGAATTATTTGACCCTTTCCGTGGAACGTTTGATACCTCCGTGAGTTCATTAACCCCCTTCGTGGAATATTTGATCCCTCCGTGAATTCCTTAACCCCCTCCGTGAGATATTTCATACCTCCGTGAATTCTTCAACCCCCTTCGCGAAATGTTTGATACTTCGGTGAATTTTTCGACCCTCTCTGTGGAATGTTTGATACTTCGGTGAATTTTTTGATGCCCTCCGTGGAATGTTTGATACCTCCGTGAATTCTTTAACCCCATCCGTGAAATATTTCATACCTCCGTGGATTATTGATCCCCGTCCCTGTAATGTTTCATACCTCCGTGAATTTTTAAACCCCCCTCAAGGAATATTTGACCCCTCCGTGGAATGTTTGACTCCTCTGTGAATTATTTACCCCCCCTGCGTGAAAAATTTCATACCCCTGTGAATTATTTAACCCCCTCCGTGGAATGCTTGATACCTCCGCGAATTGTTTCACCGCCTCCGTGGAATGTTTGATACCTCCATGAATCATTGAACCTCCTCTGTGGAATATTACATACCTCCGTGAATTATTTCACCCCCTCCGTGCAATGTTTGATACCTCCGTGAATTATTTACCCCCCCCCTGTGAATTATTTCATACCTGTGTGAATTATTTGACCCCCTCCGTGGAAGGTTTGACCCCTGCGCGAATTTTCTCACCCCCTCCGTGGAATGTTTGATACCTCCGTGAATTATTTCAAACCCCTCCGTGAAGTATTTCATACCTCCGTGAATTATTTAACCCCCTCCGTTTGATCCCTCCGTTAAGTATTTAACCCCCTGCCCGGAACACTTCAGACCTCCGTGAATTATTGAACCCCCCCCCGTGAAATATTTCAGACCTCCGTGAATTTCTTAACCCCCTCTGTGAAATATTTCATACCTCCATGACCCCCTACGTGGAATGTTTGATACCTCCATGAATTTTTTAACCCCATCCGTGGAATATTTTACCCCTCTGTGAATTGTTTAACCGCCTCCGTGGAATATTACATACCACCGTGAATTTTATAACCCCTCCATGGAATGTTTGACCCTCCATGAATTATTTGACCTTCTCTGTGGAATGTTTGACCCCTCTGTGAATTATTGAACCCCCTCCGGGGAATGGTTGATACCTCTTTGAATTATTTGACCCCCTCTGTGGAATATTACATACCTCCGTGAAATTTTCAACCCCCTCCCTGGAATGTTTGACCCCTCCATGAATTATTTGACCCCCTCTGTGGAATATTTGACCCCTCGGTGAATATTTTTAACCCCCTCCCTGAAATATTTCATATCTCCGTGAATTTATCAACCCCCTCCGGGGAATGTTTGATACCTCCTTGAAGTATTTAACCCCCCTCGTGGAATATTTGACCCCTCGGTGAATTCTTTAACCCACTTCGTGGAATGTTTGACCCCTCCGTGAAGCATTTAACCCCCTCCGTGAAATATTTCATACATCTGTGAAATATTCAACCCGCTCTGTGGAATGTTTGATACTTCCGTGTATTATTTAACCCCTCTGTCGAATGTTTGATACCTCCGTGAACTCTTTCAGCCCCTCTGTGAAATATTTCATACCTTGTGAATTATTTAACCCCCTCCGTGGCAGGTTTGACCCCTTCGTGGGTCATTTCACCCACTCCGTGGAATATTTGATATCTCCCTGAATTATTTATTCCCCATCGTGGAATCTTTGACCCCTGGGCACATTTTGTAACCGCCTCAGTGGCATCTTTGAAACCCCCGTGTTCGCTTGAACCGCCTCTGTGAAACATTTCATACATTCATGAATTTTGTAACCCCTTCTGTGGAATGTTTGACCCCTCCGTGAATTCTTCAACCCCCTCGGTGGAATTTTTGATACTTCTGTGAATTATTTGACCCCCTCCGTGGAACGTTTGATACCCCCGTGAATTCACTAACCCCCTTCGTGGAATATTTGATCCCTCCGTGAATTCTTTAATCCCCTTCGTGAGATATTTCATACCTCTGTGAATTATTCAGCCCCCTTCGCGGAATGTTTGATACTTCGGTGGATTATTTGACCCCCTCCGTGGAATGTTTGATACTTCGGTGAATTATTTGATGCCCTCTGTGGAATGTTTGATACCTCCGTAAATTCTTTCACCCGGTCCGTGAAATATTTCATACCTCCGTGGATTATTGATCCCCGTTCCTGTAATGTTTCATACCTCTGTGAATTATTTGACCCCCCTCGAGGAATATCTGACCCCTTCGTGAAATATATAACCCCCTCCGTGGAATGTTTGAATCCTCCGTGAATTGATTAACCCCCCCGTGAAAAATTTCATACCTCCATGAACTGTTTAACCCCCTCTGTGGAATGTTTGATACCTCCATGAATCATTGAACCTCCTCCGTGGAATATTACATACCTCCCTGAGTTATTTCACCCCCTTCGTTGAATGTTTGACCCCTCCGTGAATTTTTTAACCCCCTCCGTGGAATGTTTGACCCCTGCGCGAATTCTTTAACCACCTCCGCCGAATGTTTGATACCTCCGTGAATTTTTTAACCCCCTCCGTGAAATATTTCGTACCTCCGTGAATTATTTAAACCCCTCCGTGGATCGTTTGACCCCTCCGTGAATTCTTTAACCCGCCCCATGAAACATTTCATACCTCAGTAAATTATTTAACCCCCTTTGTGGAATGTTTGACCCCTCCGTAAATTTTTTAACCTGCTCTGTGAAACATTTCAGACCTCTGTGATTTCTTTCACCCCTCTGTGGAATATTTGATACCTCCGTGAATCATGTAACCCCCTCTGTGGAATGTTTGATACCTCCTTGAATTGTTTAACCCCCTCCGTGGAATATTTCATACCCCCGTGAATTTTTTGACCCCGTCTGTGGAATGATTGATACCTCCCTGACTTTTTAAACCCTCTTCGTGGAATATTTGACCCCTCCGTGAATTTTTTAGCCTCATCCGTGGAATGTTTGACTCCCCCGTGAATTATTCAACCCCCTCCCTGAAATATTTCATACCTCCGTGAATTATTTAACCCTCTACGTGGAATGTTTGATACCTCCATGAATTATCTAACCCCCTCCGTCGAATATTTTACCCCTCTGTGAATTGTCGAACCCCCTCCATGGAATATTACATACCTAAGTGAATTATATAACCCCCTCTGTGGAATGTTTGACCCTCCATGAATTATTTGACCCCCTCCGTGGAATGTTTGACCCCTCCGTAAATTTTGTAACCCCTTCCGGGGAATGCTTGATACCTCTTTGAATTCTTTTACCCCCTCCGTGGAATATTACATACCTCCTCGAATTTTCTAAGCCCCTCCGTGGAATGTTTGACCCCTCCATAAATTTTTTGACCCCCTCCGTGGAATATTTCACCCCTCCGTGAAGTTTTTAACCCCCGGGGAACGTTTGATACCTCCTTGAAACATTCAACCCCCTTCGTGGAATATTTGACCCCTCCCTGAATTTTTTAACCCCCTCTGTGAAATATCTCATACCGCTGTGAATTATTTAACCCCCTCCGTGGAATATTTCATACCCCCGTGAGTAATTTCACCCGCTCTGCGGAATATTTGATACCTCCTCGAATTATTTAACCCCCTCCGTGGAATGTTTGATACCTCCGTGGATTATTTGACCCCCTCCGTGGAATATTTGATACCTCCGTGAATTATGTAACCCCCTCCATGGAACATTTGATATCTCTGTGATATATTTAACCCCCTCCAACAACTGGACACAGTCCACAAGCCGCTCCAGGGACATCAAGCGGCCACCAAAACCGACCAGAAATGACACCACGACACTGTTCGTAGGGTGGACGCAGGGCGCAGGAGACGTCATGGCAAAGGTCGTGGCATCCTTCTTCGGATGCTGGAGCAGCTGGAAACCGGAACCCAACATGTGGAGCGATGCGGGCTACACCTAAGCCTCGCTCCAATACCAACACGCCACGGCAGTGGCCCTCAGCGCCGGACAATACATTGGAGTGGCACCCGTTGAATACGTCCACATCACGCTAGGGGAGGACAACACGGACGCACCGGTGACAGATCGCATTGACCAGATGCTCCCACACAAAAAGTTCACAAGAAACAGGCAACGACGCGGCCTTCCAGAGACGAATGAAGGCAGGAAAACAGCTGGGCTCAGACATGATGACTGAACGTGTCATCAAGGAAATCAACAGGGAAAAGTAGCTGCTCGCACAGCCTGAACCCATCAACGTGGCGGACTGGGAGGAGACCATCCTGAACGAACTCGGCCATACCACCAACGACAGCACACCAACGGACACCCACTCACACTTGGCCACCATGGACACGGATGAAACGCCGTCCAGCAACCAGACAAGCCGGCAAAACCCACCACAACACACGCACGACAGTCACACCAAGCGCAGAAAAGCAAGGCCCACAACAAAACACGACAGGAAACGCCCACAAAAACAACGCCACCACTAAAAAAGAAGAAGGCAACACCTGGATCACCACAAACCAACCAACAAGCAGACGGTACGGCTGCTCTCACCGCGGACACCAAACAGGAGGGGAAAGGGAAGGGGCTGCCAAAAAACCCGCAGGGCAAAGGCAAAAAGTGAGGTGCCTGTTCCTCATGCCCTGCATCGCCATCATGGCCCTCCTCCTACTCCTGGCCCCCACGTATACAGAGGGGCATCTGCAGACAATACACCCCGCCGCTACGGCACCGACACGGTTACTCACGGGGCCCCAACCCCCACAATTACCGTATATCGCGGCCTGACCTACTCCTCCCCTATATTACCTGTTTCTTCCACACCCCGCCGCCCCTATCACGGGAGCGCCAAGCCGCTACTACCACGCACCTCTGTCCATTACCACGGTAACCAGCCCGCATAACACGCGGTATAACACCAACTGGGTCCTTGAATGCGGAGATGTACACTCCAACCCTGGACACCGTAGATATACCAGCTCTGGCGCGGATGCCGGGATGTGCGGGGACCCCCCATTCCGTTGCTTGACATTGAGGTGTATGCACAACACCTGGTGGTCAATACAAATTGACGGTATGACAGCGTAGACGACGCAACCATCACAAAGGACCGGGACATGAACTTGGCTTCCTGGAACATACAAGGAGCACAAGGCTCCGTCAGCCTACAACGCTGGACCAGTACCCTCCACCTGATCAGCCGGTGCCGTATTGACCTTTGCGGCATCCAGGAATATAACCCGTGTTTTCCTAAACCACGGGCAGCCACAACAGCACTCAACAACGACTACAAGTGCTACGCTGCGCCTTGGACCGAACGACGGGTAGCATTCATTGTCCGCAACCCTGTGGTCCCTCACATACTCGAAACCTTATATTCACCCAACGGTTTAGCTGCGGCAATCAGGATCCAGCTCCCCAACCGCCCCCGCCACACAATTGCGTGTGTGTACTCCAAATTCCACCGCCAGGACAAGCAGGAGGTAGACCAATTCCTGCAGTCCCCGAAACCCTACGACATCATTATGGGGGACTACAATGATGACATTTGGTCACCCAACCCGACACGCCCGTGGCAGGAAGACCTGGCCAATGGAGTGTTCCTCGACCAATTGCACACGAGTAGCCAGCCCCCGGAGCCCGGGCAGTACTCTACCCGCATCCCTAGGCATGGACGCCCGCGTCGCCTGGACGCCATATTGATTAGGCAACAAATACCAAACATACCCTGGACCTACTACGACACCATACAAATGCCCATATCGGATCATGCTCTGGTCCTACTTGGGGTCTGATGGAGGATAGGGGCCCCCGACCCATCTCGCAGAAGACCACACCCCACAGTCACGAAGTGGTATACCACACACTTCCAACGGTTTACCAACACCATATCCACACCATCCGTAAAGAACGACGACCCACCCCTACACACGGCACGAAGTATACTATTGGCATTAGCTCACGCGGCGCGACCCTGACAACCCACGCGCGCCAAGACAGCGGCCGCCGCAACTTGGTCGGATACAATGGACCCGAAAGCACGGTTACAAGAATACGGGGAGACACAAGAGCAACACATACGAAGACCAATCAGCAAACTGCGCCGAGCAGCTGTGCACAGATCAGGCTACTTCTATAAAATGGTCAAGAGATGGCGCACTGGACTCGAAGCCCAAGACACACCGCAGCCCCCGATAGCAGGGACACAGTACACCCTCAACCACTTTGCGGGGGACCCAACATACGACGAGGACGCGTGCCGACAACTTATACCGAAACATGGCACCGCACGTGGGACACCACAACCCCTACATACGAGGAGTACTTGCGGTTCGTTCGTGCATCAAGGAATAAATTAGCCGGGCCTGACGGTGTTCCCCCGCACCTGCACCGGCACCTACCGGACCAGATACAACAACAACATTACCAGGCAATCATTGCAGTCTAGAACGGACAACACATCCCAGTGGCTTGGCTACAGTCCAGGGTGGTGCTCATCTATAAAAAAAAGGATCCCCAGGACCCAAGAAACTACCGACCAATCTACCTATCCACAGCCATATATAGCATACTCACACGCCTCTTCCTGACGCGTATATCGAGGGCCATGACCCCGGGACTACTAGACATACAACACGGCCCATCACAGGTCCAAAATACCACAACGGTAGCCAGAAAACTGTTGATTGACCTACACACAGAGGACGGGTACGTGGCCCTATCCGATGTGGTGAAAGCCTTATCTTCAGTCCCCCCACCCATGCTGACTGGGATCGTCAAGGAGGCAGGGGCGCCAGAAAACATCATACGGATGTTGGGGGAAATATACAATCATACACCGGCGGTACTAACCCTACACGGAACAGACCCCCCAAAGGACCTACCAGGGGTATGAAGGAGGAGTGCCCCCTCTCCCAGACATTATTTTTACTATACTACGACATACTAGTACGCGAAACCAAAGAAAGATGCCGGGGAGCCCGACTATACATGTTCGTTGACGACATAGCTGTGCGTGCACCAACGAAGGAAGCATTGCTGCGCACCTTGGATACACTCCACGAAGTGGCCTACACAATGGGGTTACGCTTCAATAAGGACAAAACTGAAGTGTGCGACTGGGCTAAGGACTACGACCTAACACCCATCACTTGGCACCACCAGCTCATCCCCATACAACCACCGGTAATGGCGTACCTGGGGCACGTGCTTGCCCACCCCATACAAGAAGACACAGCATGGGACATGGTCACTACACAACTACACCACGAGGTAGCGGCATACAGGACCCTGCCGCTCAACGTCTACGAAAGGGTTGCCATCATCAACGCCGTCCTCATCCTGGGTGGACTTACAGGGGGCTTTTCCTCGGACACAGGACACGAATGGCGCACTGGGACGACATACTGCTGCAGTTCGTCAGGAACACAGCCGGGATAGAACAACAAATGAACAAACACCGGCTGACCACCAACCTCAGCCGAGGGGGACTTGGCCTACGCCAGTTGTGGTGGTCCTACATCACCCGGTGGGTCACAATTGGCCGACAAAAAGTGCAGCACACCAGCCCTACACAACAACTCACCGCAACCCAATATAAATACATTGACGCCGTCCGAGCCCTGGGGGGCACGGTGGGGCAACGTATATCCCAACCCAGGCAACATCGACCCTTGTGTGCGGGACTGTATGACTCGGAGATCTCAGAGGAGGACCAAGAGTCGCATGCAGGGAAGACACAGCCGGCTACCAACCGCTTAGACTACAGCTGGATGAGCCCTCCAGATGAGCCAACCCCTGAGGAAGCCCACGAGGTATGTCAGGCACTCCCCCGCCAGCAAACAATCCACGGAATCACTGTACACTACACGGGAGAACCCAGCACCACCCGGTAGTACACAGATGGGTCGAAACAACACGGACGAGCAGGATGGGGCATCTACAACGGGACTTACTGTGCGACCCTCAGAGTGCACGAGCCACAACAGGTGTATCGGGCCGAGACGATCGCTTGCGCCTTAGCCTCTGAGCTGGCCAAGCTTTGGGACGACATTATACTAGACAACCGGACTGTGGTGAAAGCCACACCTATAAAACGCAAAGGAGTGGTCAAGGACGAGGATTACCGTGGTATAGGGTATCTCAACTCCTCCTCGAAACGACTGACAATTCGATGGACACCAGGACACCGTCATCTAGAACAAGCCACCACATATAAAGACTACCAGGACATACAGGGGAACAACCACTCTAACGTCCTTGCAAATATGGGTGACAACCTGTCCATGGACTTCCAACAACCACAACCCCATGATATTGTCATCACAGGACAAATCATCCCCACGTCTGCCAAGGCATGTATCATGCAAGTGTGTAGACAAAAACAAACACCAGAGGTACACTGGGTGAGCTGGCTCCCCATGAAGCATTACAGACGGAACGCGTGGACACCCTGGCTGTGGGGGCAGGTACGATGGTGGTGTTGGGTGCCCCCTGGGAACGAACACCCCGCCTCTGCTCCCAGTGTGGTTAACAACACGGACCATCAGTGCAGTCGAGACTGGCTTACTGTCCCGCCTGGAGCGACTTGTGGGAGCTGTGGCGCAAGAGCTGGACTGATTGGGCCCCATACACGTACCAATGGCAGCAAGCGGCCAACAACCAAGAACTATGGCTCTGTGCCAGACTGCTCGTACCACTATCCCTCATAGACGCTATACCCACTACAGAACGACATAAACTGCGGACAGAGGTGGGCCTGATTCCAGTTTCGCATGTCACAGTCCGTCCAAACACTAAGACGAAAGTACGCCAACCCTACACCACAACAACCAGCGTCGCGCCTGTGACTCACTAAATACGTCCCTCAGACGCTTCCGCCGCATGAAGCGCCACAAAACCAACGGAACCACATCGGAGCGCCCATGTGGTGCGGCGCAAAACGCAAGCATAAGGCGAGGTCGCAACGGCTGAGCCCATCGGCCCTGACCAATGGTTACATGATGCGCGCGACGCAAGCGACAGTGAGGCAGTGGCATGGTTCGCCACACGAGCAACTAAGACAGCACAAGACGACCGGACCGAGAAACGTCAGCGTCTCAACGTTGGCGCACAGCAATGGGAACAGTACAGGAAGAGAACAGACAGGTTGGCACACGAACACGCACAGCAACCATGTGACATATACCACAAAGCACACGTGGCGGCTGTGGCGAGACAACACCTGCGCACCCTGCACATGTGCTACACCAACGCACTGACGGAAAAATCTGACTACCACAGCACGGGGGGGAAGTAAAAACGATCCGCATTTTTCCACATTTTTCTGCGTTTTTTCCCGCATTTTTTCCCCTGCCAGGTCTTTGCTTGCCAAAGAGGAGATGCATTGTACGTTTGTGCTTGTTTATTGATTCCATCGACTCTCTGACTGGTAGTATTCCGTTTCCCTGTGTATGAGTTGCAATTCCCTCTCCTCTTAGACACCATGATTGCTAATACTGAATTTGAATCTGATGGCTCTGGCACCGGTTCCCCTGGTCCTGAAAAGAAGCGGAAGGGTGTATTGCACCATGTCTGTGGCGGCACGCATGGCGCAGTTTCCAGATGAACCTTTTGAGGAGTGCTTGGAGTTGCTGAACCAGCCAATGATGTGGTGCTTGGCATGTCGAAAGCCTGTGGCACACCAAATAAAGAGTTTTGTGGCATCTCATCTGACCAGACAGTGCCACATCACAGGCAAGGCCCACATAGCCAAGCCTGACTGGTTTGTGAGCATGTGCAAGCCCCGGTGTTCATTTGTGCATGCTGAGGCAGTGCGCCACCCATGGAAGGGGGAAGCTGATGCACGGCCAATTTTGCATCAAATTGATGAAGTCATGCAAAAGCGGCCATCAGGAACCTTCATTCCTTTGAGCTTTGTGATAGATCACACCACCTGTCTAATGAAGTGCCTGAGCTTTGCACAAGGTGAGGGCCCCACTGCATGCTACATGTATGACAAACTGATGGATCTTGTCCAGGATTGGAAGGACACACTGCAACAAGCAAAATTGTCTCCAAGGATTGAGGACAGTTTAAAGGTCCTGAAAAATGGGGAGAATCTGCGCACCTGCTTGCTTTCTATTGTGCAGGAAATGGCAACGGCCCTGGATGAGCGGCTTGTTAAGGGGGGATTGCAATTGGAGTTCTGAAGGCAGGTGAGGGTATTAAACCCAGCGAATCTGCCTGATATGAGCAAAAGCCTGGCAGATTACCCTTTATTAGGATTGGAAAACATTCCCAATGTGCAAGAGGAATAGAACATCTATACACGTACAAAGCAACGTGATATTGCCAATGGTGAGGCACTTGTGGAATGGTGGGAGGGGCGTCCTGAGTCCGAAATTTGTGAAGCTGTCCTCTTTCTGACCCTCACCCCCACTTCAAGTGGTGCCGTGGAGCGTTTTTTTCTCCATGACAGGCACCGTGACTGCAGCTCACAATGCACTCTCAGACAAGATCCGGCACATGCGGTTTATGGCTCAGTTCAATGGTGATATTGCGAATCGTTTGGTTTAGAACACTTCCTGACCCTCTCTTGACAGTCCTGAAACATCCTGACACTGTCCTAGCACCAGACTTGCATCGCTTGCAGGTCTATGTTTGAAGTCCGGCAACGTTTTGTGCATTCTTCTCTTGAGGGAGGCGTTGTTTGTGCATTCAAAAAAAAATTTCCCATCAGTGTGTTTGGAGCCTGGGACCAAGGGCCTGGTCACTGGGAAGCTGTGTTGCTGAAAAACCACATACAATGCAAGACGTAGTTCTGTTCGGCTCATCGCTTCGTTTCGCCGCATTTTCCCGCATTTTTCTGCTTTTTTTCCGCACTTTCCCGCATTTTCTCATTCTGCGTTTCACCGCTTTCCCCCCCCCCCCTGCCACAGGCTCGTCACAAAACTAGTCAACGAACAAATACAAGCGCAACAACTGCAGGACACACACGCACACCTCTGCCAAATACCTAGGCAATGGTATGAACAAGCAAAGTATGACACAAGGATATGGTATGGTGACGCTAAACTGCTGCTGATGATCAACGACCGATACCGGAGGCGGAGTGCTGGCACCGAGAAGCTACTTGACCTGCACTAACGACAAGCGACCTACATGCGGCAGCAGCAGACACACCTGACAACCATGGCACAGTGCTACAACGGCGCCTGCAAGCACAGGACAACACACTACTGGCAAACAACCTGACCAGCCCGACAGACAATATACATGATACGGAAGCGGCCGCCAGAAAATTGGGGCCCCACCTTGTGGGAAGTCCCGTTGCAACCGCTACCAGAACGCCACAAAAGGCACTGGGACCCAAATGAGTGGGAGGTACCAATGAAATGACCACACCAACCTCAATGGGAAACCATGGGGGTACAGTCACGAGCTGCAGCCCGTATGCACACCCTGGCTTTGCCAAAATCTGTATCTTACGTCGAACTTGGTCCACAGTGCACCTTGGCACTTATGAACTGGCCCTTTTGATAAACAAAAAAATTATTTAACCCCCTCCGTGAAATATTTCATACCTCCGTGAATTATCTAACCCCCTCCGTGGCATGTTTGACCCCTCCGTGAGTCATTTCACCCCCTCCGTAGAATATTTGATATCTCCGTGAAATATTTACCCCCCTCCGTGGAATCTTTAACCCCTGGGCGAATTCTTTAACCCCCTGCGTGGCATGTTTGATACCTCTGTGGAATTTTATCCCCCTCCGTGAAACGTTTCATACCTCTGTGAATTTTTTAACCCCCTCAGTGCAATGTTTGACTCCTCCGTGAATTCTTCAACCCCCTCCGTGGAATGTTTGATACTTCCGTGAATTATTTGACCCCCTCCGTGGAATGCTTGATACCTCCGTGAATTATTCAAGCCGTTGTGTGGAATGTTTGATACCTCTGTGAATTCTTTAACGCCCTTCGTGAAATATTTGACCCTCCGTGAATTATTTCACCCCCTCCGTGAAATATTTCATACCTCCATGAATTCTTCAACCCCCTCCGTGGAATGTTTGATACTTCGGTAAATTTTTTGACCCCGTCCGTGGAATGTTTGATACTTCCGTGAATTATTTAACCCCATCCGTGAAATATTTCATTTCTCTGTGGATTATTTAACCCCGTCCGTGGAAGGTTTCATACCTTCGTGAATTATGTAACACCCCTCGTGGAATATTGGACCCCTCCGTGAATTATATAACCCACTCTGTGGAATTTTTGACTCCTCCGTGAATTATTTACCCCCCCGTGAAATATTTCATACGCCGGTGAAGTATTTACCACCCTCTGTGAAATGTTTGATACCTTCGTGAATTGTTTAATTCCCTCCGTGGAATGTTTGAAACCTCCATGAATTTTCTAACCCCCTCCGTGGAAAGTTACATACCTCCGTGAATTCTTTAACCCCCTCTGTGGAATGTTTGACCCCTCCAGGAATTCTTTGACCCCCTCGCTGGAATGTCTGACCCCTCCATGAATTCTTTGACCCCCTCCGTGGAATGTTTGACCCCTCCGTGAATTCTTTAACCCCCTCCGGGGAACGCTTGATACCCCTGTGAAATATATAACCCCCTTCGTGGAATATTTGACCCCTCCGTGATTTTTTTAACCCCCTCCTTGAAATATTTCATACCTCCGTGAATTATTTAACCTCCTCAGGGGAACGTTTGATACCTCCTTGAATTATTCAACCCCCTTCGTGGAATATTTGACCCCTCCATAAATTTTTTGACCCCCTCCGTGGAATGTTTGACCCCTCCGTGAATTATTTAACCCCCTCTGTCAAAGATTCCATACCTCTGTGAATCAATTAACCCGCTCTGTGGAATATTTGATACCTCCGTGAATTTTTTACCCCTCTCCGTGGAAAGTTTGACCCCTGCATGAATTATTTAACCCCCTCTGTGGAATATTTGATACCTCTGTGAATTATGCAACCCCCTCCGTGGAATTTTTCACCCATGGGTAAACCATTTAACCCCCTCCGTGAGATTTTTCATACTTCCGTGAATTATTTAACCCCCTCCGTGGAATGTCTGACCCCTTCGTGAATTAGTTAACCCCCTCCGTGAAATGTTGGATACCACCTTGAATTTTTTAACCCCCTTCGTGAAATATTCCATACCCCCGTGAGTTTCTTAACCCCCTCTGTGGAATTTTTGACCCCTCCGTGAGATCTTTAACCACCTCCGTGAAATATTTCATACCTCTGTGAACTTTTGAAACCCCCTCCTTGGCATGTTTGACCCCTCGGTGAGTCATTTAACCCCCTCTGTGGAATATTTGACCCCTCCGTGAATTTTGTTACCCCCTCCGTGGAATGTTTGATACCTCCTTGAAATATTTCACCCCCTTCGTGGAATATCTCATACCCCCGTGAGTTATTTGACCCCCTCTGTCAACCCGCTCTGTGGAATGTTTGTTACCTCCGTGAATTACTTACCCCCATCCGTGGAATGTTTGATACCTCTGTGATTTTTTAGACCTCCCCGTGAGTTATTTAACCCCCTCTGTCAAATATTTCATACCTCCGTGAATTTTTTAACCCCTCCGTGGAATATTTGCTACTTCCGTGAATTACGTAATCCCCTCCGTCGAATATTTGATACCTCCGTGAATTATTGAACCCCCTCCCGGGGCATGTTTGACCCCTCAGTGAGTCATTCAACCCCCTCCCCGGAATGTTTGATACCTCGATGAATTGTGTAACCCGCTCTGTGGAATGTTTGATACCTCCATGAATTATTGAAACCCCTCCGTGAATTTCTTAAGCCCCTCCGTGGAATGTTTGACCCCTTCATGAATCATTTGACCCCCTCCGCCGAATGTTTGACGCCTCCGTGAATTCTTCCACCCCACTGTGGAATGCTTGATACCTCTGTGAATTATTTAACCCCCGCCATGGAATATTTGACCCCTCCGTGAATTGTTTAACCCCCTCCTTGATTTTTTTCATACCTACGTGAATTGTTTAACCCCCTCCGTGGAATGTTTGATACCTCCTTGAATCGTTTAACCCCCTCCGTGGAATGTATGACCCCTCCGTGAATTATTCAACCCCCTCTGTCAAATATTTCATATCTCTGTGAAATTTTTGATGCGCTCCGTGGAATATTTGAAGCCTCTGTGAATTATTTACCCCCCTCCGTGGAATGTTTGACCCCTGCATGAATTTTTTAACCCCCTCCGTGGAATATTTGAAACCTCCGTGAATAGTTTAACCCCTCCGTGGAATGTTTGACCCCTGCATGAATTTTTTAACCCCTTCCGTGGAATATTTGATACTTCTGTGAATTTTTTAACCCCCTCCATGGAATATTTGATACCTTCGTGAATTGTTAAACCCCCTCCGTGAAATATTTCATACCTCCGTGAATTTTTTCACCCCCTCCATGGCATGTTGAACCCCTCCATGAGTCATCTAACCCCCTGCGTGGAATCTTTGGCCCCTGGGCGAATTATTTAACCCGCTCCGTGGAATGTTTGATACCTCCGTGAATTTTTTAACACCCTCCGTGGAATATTTCATACCTCCGTGAATTATTTAACCCCGTCTGTCAAATATTGCATATCTCTGTAAATTTGTTGACGCGCTCCGTGGAATATTTGAAACCTCCGTGAATTATTTAACCCCTCCGTGGAATGTTTGACCCCTGCGTGAATTAGATAACCCCCTTAGTGGAGTATTTCATATCATGCGATTCATTGCCACCCCTCTGTGGAATGTTTGATACCTCCGTGAATTAGTAAACCCCCTCCGTGAGGTTTTTGATGCCTCTGCGAATTTTTGAACCCCCTCTATGGAATGTTTGATACCTCCGTGAAGTATTAAACACCTTGTGTCGAACGTTTGATACCTCTGTGAATTCCTGAACCCCCTCCGTGGAAGATTTGACCCCTCCGTGAATTGTTTAACCCCCTTCTTGAAATATTTGGTACCTATGTGAATTGTTTAACCCCCTGCGTGGAATGTTTGATACCTCCTTGAATTTTTTAACCCCCTTCCCGGAATATTTGAACCCCTCCGTGAATTTTTTAACTCCCTCCGTGGAATGTTTGATACTACCGTGAATTTTTTGACCCCCTCCGTGGAATATTTGATACCTCCGTGAAATTTTTGACCCCCTCCGTGGAATAATTGATACCCCTGTGCATTATTTAACCCCCTTCCTGGAATATTTGATACCTCCGTGAATTTTTGAACCCCTGCGTGGAATATTTGATACCTCCGTGAATATTTTAACCCCCTCCGTGGAATATTTGATACCTCCGTGAATTATTTAACCCCCTCCGTGGAATGTTTGACCCCTCCGTGAAATATGTAACCCCCTCGGTGGAATGTTTGATACCTCCGTGAATTGTTTAACCCCCTCGATGAAATATTTCATAGCTCTGTGAAATTTTTAACCCCCTCCGTGGAATGTTTAACCCCTCCATGACTTTTTTAACCCCCCTCTGTGGAATATTTGACCCCTCCGTGAATTTTTTAACCCCCTCCGTGAAATATTCCATACCTCCGTGAATTATGTAACCACTTCGTGGAATGTTTGACCCCTGCTTGAAGCGTTTAACCCCCTTCGTGGAATATTTCACCCCACTGTGAATTTTTTAACCTCCTCCGTGGAATATTTGACCCCTCTGTGAATTCCTTAACCCCCTCCGTGAAATATTTCATACCTCTGTGAATTATGTAACCCCCCTACCTGGCATGTTTGACCCCTGCTTGAAATATTTAACCCCCTCTGTGGAAAATTTGATATCTCTGTGAGTTCTTTACCCCCCTCCGTGGAATATTTTACCCCTGGGCGAATTTTTCAACCCCCTCGGTGGAATGGTTGATTTCTCCGCGAAGAATTTTATTCCCTTTGTGGAATATTTGATACGTCCGTGAATTATGTAGCCCCCTCCATGGAATAGTTGATAACTCCGTGAATTATTTAACCCCCTCCATGGAATATTTGATACCTCCGCTAATTTTTTAGCCCCCTCCGCGAGGCATTTCATACCTCCGTGAATTTTTTAGCCCCCTCCGTGGCATGTTTGACCCCTCCGTGAGTCATTTAACCCCCTTCATGAAATATTTCATACCTCCGTGAATTATGTAACCCCCTCCCTGGAATATTTGATATCTCCGTGAATTATTTACCCACCTCCGTGGAATCTTTGACGCCTGGGCGAATTATTTCACGCCTCCCGTGGAATGTTTGATACCTCTGTGAATTTCTTAACCCCCTCCGTGGAATGTTTGACCTCTCTGTAGATTATAGAACCCCCTCTGTGGAATGATTGATGCCGCCATGAAGTATATAACCCCCTCTGTGGAATATTTGATACCTCGGTGAATTACTTAACCCCCTGTGTGGACCTTTCAAAACCTCTGTGAATTTTTTAATCCCCTCCGTAGAATATTTGATACCTCCGTGAAGTATTTGACCCCCTCTGTGGAATGTTTGACCCCTTCGTGAAATATGTAACCCCCTCTGTGGAATGTTTGATACCTCCGTGAATTGTTTAAGCCCCTCAGTGAAATATTTCATACGTGGTGAATTATTTGACCCCCTCCCTGAAATGTTTGATACCTGCGTGAATTATTTAACCCCCTCCATGAAATATTTGATACCTCCGTGAAACATTTCATACCTCCGTGAATTATTGAACCCCCTCAGTGGCATGTTTCACCCCTCTGTGAGTCATTTAATCCCCTCCGTGGAATATTTGATATCTCCGTGAAATATTTACCCCCCTCCGTGGAATATTTGACCCCTGAGCGAATTATGTAACCCCCTCTGTACACCAGGGGCACGCGCAGGGGGCGGACCGGGGCACATGCGGCACGGAGCAGGGACGCAAACACGGGCGAGGCGCCGAGGCCAGCAGCAGCGGAGGGGGACAGAGCGTGGGCAGCGGACGGCGCAACGCGGGGCAGCAACCCAGGAAGGAGCCAGGGCACAGGAAGGGCGCGCAGGGGCGCGGGCAGGGCGCCCAGGCGGGCGGCCACGGAACTCATGGAGTGGAGCGAGGGATGGTGAGCGAGCATGGGCGCAGCCAAGGGCATGGGCACGGGCAGGGGACGGGCACGGGTGCCGGCAGTGCAGGCCAGGGCGCGGCTGACAGGGGGCGGGCCCCACGGCAAGGGCAGGGGGAAAGAGGCGCGGGGGCCGGAAGGGGACCCAATGGCAAGGGCAAGGGCGCCGTGGGCCCCCGGGGACAGACAGGACGGGGCATGGCAGCCCAGGGGGGAGGGCGGGGCCAAGGGAAGGGGGGGGCGGGGCTGGGCGCCCCCGCAGCCAGACGTGCAGCCGGTGCCGTGCATCCCCCTTGGCATCCAACAAATGCCGGCGCACCCCACCCAACACCACCACCACCACCACGCCCACCTCTAGAACATCGACCCCGACGCCGGGGAACTCATCCCCCCCCAACCCCCACGACCCCAGCACCAGCCAGCCCCCCCCGCGCCAAGGGCGGAGCCGGCGCGGATGGCCTTGGCAGGGGGGGGGGGCGGGGCGCGGCGCCGGCGCCGGCGCCACAGGCACAGGGGCCGCGGAAGGGGCCGGCGCGAGGGGCAGGGGGGGCCAGGCCCTGGGACCGGGACTGAGGCACAGTCCCGGACCCTCTAGGGGATGAGGCCCTCCCCCTGGTGGTGGAGGTGTACGGGTGGTTGTGCTGGGCCTGCTCAGGGACCGCCAGGGGGATGAGGAACCGGCCCTTCGATGCCGTGCTCCTCTGGAGGGACAGAGGGAACCAGGAGGTACCCCCTGGGGGGTCGGGCAGCCCCAGAGGACCATGAGAGGGTCCTCTGGTCAGTGATCCGGGGGGCGTGGCCCGACAGGGAGCCGACGTGGCCGGCCTTCCTGGAGGCGGGGGCAGTGCTCCGAATCCCGGATGCGGACGCCAACAACTGGCTCCCCTGGGCCTTGCGCAACGCCCTCACCCACTGGCGCTACTGCCGGCAAAACCCGCCACCGCCGCCGCCCCAACCTCCAGACAAGCGGCGGCGCAGGTGACGGCCCAGACGACGGGCGCGAGAGAGGGGGGGGGGGGGACAGTGCCGCGGCACGCCCACCCCGGCGGAGCCGAGCCCCCCGACCCACGCCCCCCCCACGATACAGCGCAACGGAGAGGCGCGCGCCACCTCCCGCGGCAGGGGGGGCAGGGACAACGAGCGCGGGGGGGAGCCCACTGCCCCGCAGCCCACTAACTGCCGACCGCTGACCCTCACGCCCGCCCCGAGCGAGCCAGGCCGCGCGACGACCGCAGGGGGAGCAGGGGGCCCAAGCGAGGGCCTGCACGAGGGTCCGGCTCTCACAGGGTTGAGGGGGGCGGGGGAAGAGTGCGCCCCCCCAGCCAACGGCTGGCCCCCCGGGGCCCGAGCTGCCAGGCCGCCTCCCCGCGGCCGTCGGGGGGCGGCGGCAGGGGACCAGAGGGCCCCCCCGTCTCCCCCCCCGCCCCCGGCCGAAGAGCGGACAGAGTCCAACCGGAGAGACAGCGGCCCCGCATCCCCATGGGGAGGCCGCTGCGCCCAGGGGGGGGGACACCGTGGCCGCGGCAAGCGCAGCCGCACGCCAAGCGCCCCCGGTGAACCGCCCGCACGCTCCCGCATTACCCGCTACCGACCGAGCACGGAACGGCAGCACCAAGGACGGCGCCAACGGAGCGGCCCACACAGAAGCAGGACTGAGGAAGGCGATGGCGCGAACCATGGCCAGGAGATCACCCCCCCCCTCCCTCCCCCCCCCCCGCCGCATTGACCCACTGGCGGCCGACCGGGCCGCGCCCGAAGCCCACCGCCGCCCGCCAACTCCTACGGCACGGGTATACTCCGAGGGGGCGCGCCGGAGACAAAGGATGGCAGGCCAACACGTGACGGGGCAGGGGGGCGGGGAGCGGCGGAGCGGCCCCCCCTCCCCCCCCCCCCCCGCTCCCCCCCCGGCCTACGGGCCGCAGGAGCGCCGACCCTCCGCCCCCCGGAGCCGACGGGACGCCCCCCCTGCCCCAGAAGGAACCGCGGCGCGGGGGAGGGGACGCAGCTGGACCCGCACGCCGCGCGCCCGAGCGCCCCCAGCCGCCTGCTCCCGCGGGGGTCGCGGCTGACGGGCGAGCCCGCACCAGCGTGCCAGGGCGGCGCGCGGACCACGCCCGGGGGCGGCATGCGGCGACGAACCAGAGCAGTATGGGGGCCGCGCCCCCCATGGCCAGAGCATTGCCGGAGACACCCGCAACGTGCTTGGGTCAGACGGGGCCCCTGGGCGAGCGTTTCACGGGCCGCCCCCCCCCCCCTCCTCCCGCCAGGCCGGCCGCACCCGACGCACGGGGCGGCCTCGCGACCCCGACGGATTGTGCACGCCAGGGGGGGATGCGCCGACGACGAGAGGGGGGGCAGGGTAGGCAACCACGGGCCACCCCCCAGAGGGAGAGCAGGGAGGCCGCGGTGCGACCCCCCCGAGACGGAGGGGATGATCCCCCCTCCCCCCGGCGAGACCGCGGCGCCCGAGAGGGGGGCCGGAGCAAGGCCCGCCCCCCCGCCCCAGCCGCCTGCTCCATCAGGAACAACGAGGAACAAGCGAACCCGCACCAACGGGCCAGGGCGCCGCACGGGCCGCGCCCAGAGACGGCAAGCAAGACCAGAAAGACGCCAGTGACACCCGCTTTATGGCCTGCCCAGAGAAGGCAGAGGGACGGAACGAGGCAGAGCGACCCCCCGCCCCACTGGCCCCCCCGGCCGCACAAAGGGGGGGCGCGGCGCACAGGCCCCCCCCCCCCCCCCCCCCACCACAACCCCACCCCCCGGCGTGGGAACGCCCCGGACACGCAGACCGGCCCCACGGGCGGCGCGCAACCCCAAGCCAGGTAGGGGGGAAACGGTACTGGGCCGCCCCCCCCCCAAGAACGCCAGACGGAGCAAGGGACCGGGGCAGGACACGCAGAGGGGCACGAACCACGTGGAACAGCCCTACCAGCGCCCAGCGCCGGGACCACGCGAGGTGCGCGCGCCACACCACCCAGGGGAGGGGAGGGGGGGAAGCGGACGCCGCGGGAGCGCGAGCGCACACACACACAAAGGGCACGCGGGGGATACCAGAAGGGCAACCGGACCGAGCTCGCGGAACACACAGACCGCGTGGAATGGCGTACCAGGGAGCGAGGGTAAGGGACACCAGGACAGAACGTCCCGCCACACACAGCGCGGGACTCGCGGGGCGGGAAGGGGGAAACGGGGTGGACACAACACCAGGTACCGGACCGGGTCCCCCAAACCGGCCGCGAGCGCCGCGCACACACAGATGGGGCACTGCACCCGCCAAGGCAGCAGTGGAGCACAGCGCCACGCCCCAACCCTCAGGCCAGGCAGCCACCGCGCCAGCCCAAGGGGGTCCCACTGGTGACAGGCCAGTAGCACGGGCCCGGCAGCGCCGGCGCCCCGGGCGACCACGCATTAGGGGGGCGACGCAGTGGGTAAGCGCCCGCAGCCACAGCTGTGAATTGATGCACTGACCGGGGAGTGGCGAAAAGGGGAAGCCGGGGAAGGACGGGGCTCCGAGCCCTGTGAACCCGGGGGACTCCGCCACCAGGCAGGAGGTGTGTCTTGGAGGGCCCCCCACTTGGGACCCGGTTGGGAGGATATCACCTGGCCCGACCAGGTGCCCCCCCCGGGGCCGAAAGGCGTCTAGTACCCGCAAAATCAAACCTCAAACCTCAAACCTCATGAAGAGCGCGTGGGGTGCCCATGTGAGGACCCCAGAGGAGGAGGACCTCTCGGAGGAATGTGTATGTGAACCCCCTCGAGCGTGCCTATGTTGCCATCGTCCACCGGAGATGGTTGAACGAGACCTACTATATGCCTACCACGGGTTGAAGGATACTACCAAGGGCGAAGAGTCGGTGGAGAATCACCTCCCCGCGTCTATCACTCAGGGGGCAAGCAACTTACACTCTGACGAAGACATGGAGGACAAGGTCAAGCTATTGGACCCGCGGGTGCAGAAGCTTATACGGACCTATCTGGAGGTTTTCGGGGAACTACCACCCCCGGCCTCATGTGACAAGCTCGTACAGATGGACCTCAAGCTGAAACCTGAGTTCGCGGGTCACAAGATCCGGAGGAGACCCTACTTGGCTCCTAAAGAGCAGGCCGACGAGATTGAGCGACAGATCCAAGAATGTATCGACGCTGGCCTAGTCCTGGAGTACAAGGACGGGGGCCACCCCGAACACTGCAGCCCCTGTTTCCTGGTGGCTAAGCCTGGGTCTGCAGCCAAACGGCTGGTAGTGGACTATGGAGAGCTGAACAAGAAAGCGTTGAACCACTCAGGATCCATTCCTAATATGGAGTCTACCCTTGAGAAGATAGCCTCCTGTCGCTACAAGACCAAGATGGACAAGAGGAGCGGATTCTGGCAGGTGGACCTGAAGCCCAGCGCTCAGGAGCTATTAGCCTTCATCACCCCTCAGGGGAGGGTGTTCAAGTGGAAGGTCATGCCCTTTGGCGTGGCCAACGCACCCGCTCTATTCCCAGAGCTGATGAACAAGATCTCGTCCATCCTACGACGAAGACCCAAGGTGCAAGAACTCATATCCCGTGGGGCCCAGATGGAGGCGCACATCGACGATGTATGCCTCGGGACCAATACCCAGGAGGATCACCTAATCCTCTTGGGTGAGTTCTTTGCGGTCTGCAAGGAGAACCACACACGACTCAAGCTGCAGAAGTGTGAGTTAATGCAGGAGACCATGCAGTACCTGGGGCTTGACGTTGGCTATGGCTGGTGGACCCCAGCGGCCTCTAAGGCCGAACCCCAAATGGATGCTAAGGTACAACATGAAGACCCCAAGAAAGGACTCCATGATGTATGCAGTTTCATTGGGGCGGGCAACTTCTACCGCCGCCATATCAAGAACTTCACCTACACCAGCGCCATTCTGACGGACTTGATCAAGAAGAGTACTACTTGGCGCTCGAGCCAACAAGAGCAACAAGCGTTCGACGAGCTCAAAGACAAGGTGGCCAACGCTAAGTGCTTGGGCGTGCCTGGAGCACAGGGTGAGATTCTCCTGGTGACCGACGCCAGCAATGTGGGCGGTGGTGGAACGTTGTTCAAATGGCAAGCACTAGAGAAGAAGGAGTTCAACTTGGCTATTTCCCAATGGGGGACTGAAGGTCTCAACCCAGATGGAACTCTCAAGCACAGCTACCCTGACGACAAGTGGATCCTAGTATTCCTAGGCCACTTGAACTGGAAATGGAACCAGGCCAGGGGGAACTACTCCACCTATGAGCAGGAGTTGCTCGCGGGTTTGCTGGTGCGATCCTCTCAGGCACGACTGTTGGGGAGTAACCCTGTGGTCTGGCTGTGCGAGCAAGAGCCAGTCTGCACTTTCCAGAAGGGACCCCCACCGCAGAAGGCCAAGCTACGGCGCTGGTGGACCTACCTCAGCCAACTACGGCTGACGGTACACCATATCCAGGGAGTGTAGAACGAATCCGCAGACTATATTAGCCGCAACAGCTTCGACGCCCTGATGGGTGCCCGGTCTGAAGCGCTGGCTAATGAGGCGCTCAGCCAATTGGACGTGCACTCGGACTCAACATGACTATGATACACCCCCTAGATGGACTCCAACAAGCGGAATACCTGAAGGAGTCTGGGGATATCTACAAGCGCCTGGAGAAACGCCTTGAACCCCTCCTGGTCAACCAAGAGCAGTGAAAGAGGGACAAGAGCTACCTCCCGCACGAGGACTGCATCGTGGTACCCAGTGACAGAGTCCCAGCGCTGCTGAAGTGGACCCATGAGTCCAGTGGTCATGTGGGTGCTGACCATACCCTGAGGCTATTCAAGCAATGGTTCCACACTACGTGGACTGATGACCAACTGCGGAAGACCCTCCAGCCTATCGTGGACAAGTGCCCGTGTAGGTCCTGCAAACCTGGGGATATCAGGGACAGGGGTCTCTACTCGACCCTGCCCATCCTGCACTGTGCCAACAGTGTTCTCTACGTGGACTACACGGAGATCCCGAAGTTTGGGGGCTACGACTTTGCCCTCGTGGTGACCTGTGGGTTGACCAGGTTTACCAGGGTGTTCCCATGTACCAAGCACATTGACGGAGAGGAGACTATCAAGATATTCCTGGAGGAGTGGTTGTGTGTCTATGGGACGCCCAAGGAGAGCAACTCCGATGAGGACGTACGAGTACGCTCAGTCACCGGATGGTACAAGAGGGTCCTGAGATCCCTCAATGTGCAGGTGTCTACGGGAATCCCCTACTCTCACACGAGCAACCCCCTATGTGAGCGACAGATTCCAGTCCTCAAGGAGAATGTAAGGATATGGTACAAAACTGAACGCACCAGAGACTGGGTGAGATACTCCCCGTCATATCCTTCATGATGAAATGCCAAAAGAGTTCAGCGACTGGCTACTCGCCCAATGAACTATTCCTAGGGCGCCCAGCGTGGTTCCTACATGCTCCCTATCCAGAGGATACCCATTCTTCTGTGGGTGAGTGGGTCCAGGAGCAACAAGCGAAGGTGGACAAGGCCAAGGCTATGCTCCAGAGGGAGAGGGAGCGTCAGTGGAACAAGAAGAACAAGCACTGGGTGCCCGCTACCTACCAAGAGGGGTACTGGGTGCTGGTGCACTAAGCCTACTACCCGCCTGGCCACGCTCTACCAGCAATGACCTCTACTTCGGGCCCTACAAGATTCTATCTGTGGATGGACTGACGCAGAATCAGACCCTTGGTCTGTCCTGCCTCGATGGCTACTCGAAGAGCCGCCCCGACAGCGTCGAAGAACACGCGCGCACCGCAGAATACAGGCGCACGCTCCAGCGCTTGCGTGTCGTGATCAGGACTCTGAATCGAGATTGTACGAAGTATTGCGTGAAATATAGCGTGCATTATGCATTATTATTATTATTATTATGCATTATTGTTTTGTGTGCACACAGCTCAGATTGTGTCATGGAGCAGCAGGACTTGGCAAAAGTCCTTGAACTTTTGGTAGCTGGCAATACGATTTCAGTACGATGACAGTCTGATGGAGCAGTATGGTGCAACGTGTTCTGTCGCTACTGCCGTGTGCTCTGCTGATTTGCTTTTCTGCTGATGCGTCCCCCAAGCAGGATTAAGTGAAACTCTGGCAGCGTGACTCGAGATCATCGGCTTCAAAAATCATGAACAGCAGGACTTTCGGGTTTTTGCAGTGGTGAAACTGAGGTTCTTTTGCGGAGGCGGTACTTTTGGGGTGTTTGGAAAACCCACAGATGGAAACCAAGGACCCAGGAGAAAATTATTTCCATAAGTATCCGTAGACGCAATCCCCGGTACCCTTGACCTGCTTCAGAAAAGTTCAAATATATTGCCATTTCCGCCTCAACAACTGACTGAAGATCGTCCGGAACAGCACGCTTGGACGCCAGAAGATCGCCGTTGGGTCCATCATGGTGCGCCGACAACTTCAACTGCGACGCCGGTTGGCGCTGAGAGGACTTTTGGCGGCACAGTGTGACCAGCGTGCAGGTTCGTGGATTTTCGCCTAGAGCACGGTTCAGCGCGTGAGGTAGGACCTGACAAAGGAAACGGCGCCCGCCGTGGAGCCAGCCGGGCCTGGTTGACCCCCGCGAACCGATGGGGCCTGGATGCAACCGAAGGCGAACATCGACCCCGAAGCCACCAGCAGCGCCTCGATCCACCAAGAGCTGTCACCGACGTTGCCGACGCATCCTCTTGGCTAAACCTATGTCTGGGATTTTAATTATCAACTTTGGTCTGCAGCGCGTGCGGACTAGAGTTCAGTCTGTTCCCTGATGCAAGTTTTTTTTATTATATTATATATTGCGCTTTTGTTCATCTGTCGCAATATACAGCATGTGTGCAGCCTCCCACGGCTGACATTCCGCAATGACCACACACCACGCCGCAAGGTAACCGACAGCCTTGAGGAGCGAGAGCGGCGCCATGGTCGGTGCTGTGAGGTGTATACTATGGCATGTGGGTGTCAGGTCGGCCGGTAGGGAGTTCGGAGCGACCTGCGGACCCTGCAGTTCGTTCCTGAGAGGGGGGTGACGCAGAATCAGACCCTTGGTCTGTCCTGCCTCGATGGCTACTAGAAGAGCCGCCCCGACAGCGTCGAAGAACACGCGCGCACCGCAGAATACAGGCGCACGCTCCAGCGCTTGCGTGTCGTGATCAGGACTCTGAATCGAGATTGTACGAAGTATTGCGTGAAATATAGGGTGCATTATGCATTATTATTATTATTATTATGCATTATTGTTTTGTGTGCACACAGCTCAGATTGTGTCATGGAGCAGCAGGACTTGGCAAAAGTCCTTGAACTTTTGGTAGCTGGCAATACGAGTTCAGCACGATGACAGTCTGATGGAGCAGTATGGTGCAGCGTGTTCTGTCGCTACTGCCGTGTGCTCTGCTGATTTGCTTTTCTGCTGATGCGTCCCCGAAGCAGGATTAAGTGAAACTCTGGCAGCGTGACTCGAGATCATCGACTTCAAAAATCCTGAACAGCAGGACTTTCTGGTTTTTGCAGTGGTGAAACTGAGGTTCTTCCGCGGCGGCGGTACTTTTGGGGTGTTTGGAAAACCCACAGATGGAAACCAAGGACCCAGGAGAAAATTATTTCCATAAGTATCCGTAGACGCAATCCCCGGTACCCTGGACCTGCTTCAGGACACAGTTGTAACCGCTGCATAGTGGCAGATCTTTCTTGTAATTGCGAAGCCTGTAGCCTTGATGCCCCAGGGGTCGTAACGCCCGACACTGCCCCTGATATCTCCGAACCCAACTGACCCTCTTCAGACCCATATCCAGCCTCGGGGAGCGACATATGCGACCCACTTGTAAGTCCATTGAACTCCATGGTGGAATATGAATAGTCAGAAAACCCGGTCTACAAAATTGCAGCAGACATAGAATCTCATTGTGCATCCATCGCACATAATGACACAACGTGAAATCATTCGAAATAATTTAAAAAAATCCGATTGGGAAATGACGAAAGACAAATGCGACTCGGCGCGCGCTCACAGGCAACATCTGGCGGCGAACGGAAAACATGAAAACAAGCGGAAAATTTCCTGCACTAATGTACATCTGAGCATCATTGAAATTCTGATCACATTGATGTATAGTCTGCGTGCTGTCACTGCTGCCGTTACACTCCCCCTCTGAAAACATACGCCAGTATGTCAGGCCGGGTCAAGTGAAGTGAACGAAACGGCGAAAGTGACCAAAAACCGACTAATCTAAGGCAAAATGTGAGAAAATGAGCTGAATTGAGCAAAAATGTGCTGAGATATGTGCTTCGCGATGGCCATCGACTTGAATGAAACGCATAGGTACCTTAGGGCACACAGAAATAGCTTCGTTCAAGCTTGAAAAACCGAAAATTGAAAGTGTGAGTGAAGAATGTACATGCATGATCAAGATCCATGATCCATGATGAAATCAGGATCTGACATCCCACTGCCGGAAAACAGAAAACGAGTGTCGCCATGTCGTAGAGCGTCCAAAAAATAGGGTATCCCTTCATGGAGTCCAAGATATGTGAAACTGGTCGGTGACATTTGCAGTCATGAGACCAGATGCCAGATTATGGTACAAAATGTGACTGAATTGAGACCAAAATCAGTGAATCGAGTAAGAAAAAGTGCTTTTCCTTTGCTTTAGGACATACTCTAGTTGTATTAGAGATGCACTGAGCAACCATGCATTTTTATCTTAGTATTGGTCCAGCCAAAAGCGGTGAGAACACATTTTGACCTATGGAACCAAACACCCAATCAGGATATGGAGTGGACCCCTTAATCCCCTTTCAATCAGAAGTAAAACATCTTTTCTTGAGTTGACTGAGCACTGACATACCTAAGGTAGAGCCTATGAATTTATCTATGTTTTTCCATGAATACTTATCTGCCCTAGTGGTATGCACCATAGGGGGTTAGGCACCTCTTTTTGAGAGGTCCTGGGTTCAATTCCCGGTCAGCCTAACTAAGTAGGAAGATCCCAACTGAGTAGGAAGATCCCATGTGACATGGCAGTGACCTCATCGCCACATACCATGCCACCTCAGCACATATGGGACCCAAAACAAAGAGTGCACATCTCCTAAGATGGCACTATGGAGAGAGAGTGATCCTGAGGCAGTTTTCTAACTCTTTTCCCAAAACATTTCAGCTATCTCTGTGAATATGCATTCATTTGTATCCTGAGTTGCAGTTTCTGTGAATATCTAATCATCTTTCACTGTTTACACTGCAGCCCTTCATGCTTTGATCCTGAATTACCTTCTCCTTGCATACTATTGGCTTGGGCTATCCTGGACTGAGTTGGCTTTACTGTATTTCAACAAACAAAAGCTTTTCATCATCCAAAACCAGCAGCAGGACACCCTACAGCAACAACAAGCAGCAGGAGAAGCAAAAACACAGTGCTGAAAACACTATAAACGTTTCTGGTAGCAGAGGCAGCCTGTCTCTGTGCACCGGCAGCGACCCCGCGCCGTACAACCAGTGCTCCGAGCAGGCAAACATAAGCAGAAGGGTGGATTAAGATGGATCCAGGAAGAGTGGACGCCGAGGTGAACACAGCGCCAGCGCCAGAGACACCGGCAAGGCCGGCGCCTGACGCTGTACCTTCGGTGGAGCCCTTACATGGGCCAATGGATACGGCGGAGGACTCCTTGGATGGCCTCCAGACGGCCTTTGGGGCCCTGTCGGTGAAGGAAATGGTCTCTCAGCCTCAGCCTGTGAAGAGGAAGAGAGGAAACGAGAGCGAGAAGGATGCTGGAGAAGGAGCAGACGAAGGAGAGGAGCAAGGGCAAGACCCGACGGATGTCCCTACCTTCGAAGGCGCACCAAGCGCTTCTGGTCTCCATGCATCACCCTCTCCCATAACCACCACACTCCCAGCCGCCGCTACATCCACTTCCACAACCAACCAGCCTATGGCAGAGGGCACAGGCTTTACTGGCATGCCTCACTACCCCGCCTATGGCATGGGCCCACCTACCACTGCGCTCCTTGAGGCAACTACTGCCAGTGAGCCGGTGGCTTCCAGCTCTGCGCCGCGTTGGTATGCGGCTGACCATCCCCATCCACTCCACGCCACGGGAACCTACATGGAAGTTCCTGGGTATGCTCCTGGGTGTACACCTGGGTATGCACCCCTGAGTGGGTTGAGGAGAGGACCAGAGTCTCTGGGAGGCAGGAGTAGAGGATCGGGAAGATCCTCCAACAGGTCCCTGACGCGGTCGGAGATCAACGAGATGCTCCAAGGAGCCACTTCGAAAATCGTGAGCGACCTCACGCAAGAGATCAGGGAGAAACTGCAGCCCCTGATGATCCCGTCCCATGCGTCACCTACGACAGTGGGGATGTCACCCCACCGAGTACAGGCTAACCACCTGGCGGCAGGGTTGACGAATACCCTGGGGAGCCTGAGGAGCCGACCGATGCCGACTCCTGCAGCAGTACCAAGAAGCCCATTCGTCCCAAGGACAGCCCAGCCGCCCTACAGTCACGTGACGAACTCGACGAGGGCCGAGCTGGACCAGCTGGGGCTGACAGCCCTAAGGGCTATGGTGGACGTGGAGCCTTATGGCTCCAGTGATCTAGGCGGAGACCCCTCCGATGATGGGCCGCCTTCGATGACTTCTTCTTCGCCATCGGATGACGAAGACCCTGAGGACCCCGAGGACTCCAAGGGTAAGAAGAAGAAGAAGAAGAAGAAGAAGACCCGACGCCCTGAAGGACGCCGAGCTCAGGAGGCGAAGGCTATTGCCACCTCCAAGATAGTGGTGAACCTGCCTGAATTCACAGGCAAGGACCTCAGCGAGTTCGCTGAGAACTTTGGCCGGTTCCTACGACTGACCGGCCAAACCCACGCGAGTGGGCGAGTGAAGTGCGACCTGCTCCTGCAGTGCTGCAAGACGAAGTACCTGGAGAAGCAGGTCCGGCAGATCGTCACCAACTCCGCCACCTTTGCCGACGTGTTGGTTGCCCTGGAGAGGCAGTACCCAACCTACGAGACCGACCTCTCCATCAGGGCCGAGATCCAGAACCTGCCCGTGCTGCCGAACAACCCCAAACCCGGCAGGGTCTCCGAGCTGTTGGCGGACCTGGACCACTGGGCTGGGCGACTGACGCCCGGTTCCTACAGCAGCGACGACCTGCTGTTTTGGTTGTGCTCCAAGCTCCCCCGTGAGCTATGGGACGAGTGCCGTCTGACGGCTGAGCGCAAGGCTAGATCCCTCCGCTACGAGGATCTATGCGTGCTGCTCCTGGAGATGGCGCTGGAGAAGGAGAGCGACCAACACCTGAACCACTACCGTCCTGGTGGTGGAGGTTCTGGAGGCAAAGGGTACCAAGGGTCCCGACCTGGGCAGGGGACTACCCCCAAACACGCCCACGCCCGCCTAATGGAGAACGTGAAGGAGCTATTCTGGTGTGATGCCAGAGATGAACAGGGCCACCTGCAGCATGCCTCCGACTGCGAGCAGCGAGACTGCTTTGTTGTCCAGGGGAAGAAGCAGGAAAAGATCACCGGCGCCAAGGTGAAGATGCCGGATCATTACCGCTGCACCATCACGTGTGCATTCTGCGGTAAGCGGAAGCACTATGAGGACGAGTGCTACCATAAGCAACGCCTATCGGCGAAGCTTAAGGGGGAAGATCCTGGCAAAAGCTCAGGCAAAGGTGGAGGCAAGGCCAAAGGCAACGACTCCGGCAAGGGCAAGTCGAAAGGACGTGGTCAAGGTGGTCAAGACAAGGGTCAAGGCGGACGAGGAGGAGGCGCTAATCGCCAGAACGACAACAAGAACAAGGACAAGAACGGAGGTAACCCCAACCCTAATCCAGGGGGGAACTCCGAGCCCTGTGGAGGGCAGTCTGGACCTACCACACGCTCACAGACGCAGGCCCAGCAAGAACAAGGAGCCAAGCGTGAGCATGAAGGTGGTGACGACGGCAACGCCAAGAAGAGAAGCCGTTTCATGAGGATGGCCCGCAAATTGCGGAACAAGGGGTTCGAGGTGACCTGTCCCGCGGAGTTCTGACGGGGACGCTCTGGTGGCACCCAAGACCTGGTGTTTTGGGTACGTATCCGACTAGGGGGACGTGAATACCTGGGGGTACTGGATACTGGAGCCACAATATCGATAGTGGCTAAGAAAATTTTACCTTGTGGGAGCCTGAAGAACACCATGACCACCGCCGCTATACAGATGGGGGATGGACATGTGGTGCACAGCTGCGGGGACTGCGAAGTGGAGGTACCTATGGGCTCCAAGACTATCGCCCATCGGTTCTATGTGATGGACACTGATGCCTTCGACTTTGTACTGGGTACTGACTTCTTCGTGCAGCACTCCCAGATACAATCCCTGACGCTGCAAGCGCCCTACCTCCTGTACGTGGACCACGGCAGTGGCAGAGAGTCTGTGCCACTGGAGCAGTCGGAACATACCTCGAGTTACCTGAGACTATCGAAGGAGGAGCCCTCGAACATGATGGCGGCCTCCAAAACTGAGGACTATCAACTATTGGGGGAAGTCCTAGACCAAGGTCTGAAGGAGTTGGGTTACTCTCGAGAAGACCTAAGTGTGGAACTGTTCGCCAGCAACAAGCAGCATGTACTGGACCTATACTGCAGCAAGGGGAAGAACTGCAGCTACAAATTTTACTGGCCCTCTTTCGGGATGGCCTACGGGAACCCCAGATTCAGTGAACTGGGGAAGGTGCTGACCAAGGTGGCCTTGGAACGTTCCCGTATGGTCCTGTGTTCCCCCGATTGGGGAGCCCATGGGGGCAACGAGTACTGGCGAACCCTCCTTGACAAGCTGACTATCAGCTCTGTGCGGTTACCTGATGAGGCCATCTACGTGCCTCTGGGACGCAAGACGCCCATTGGGAAGCCCGGATGGGGGAGTATGCTCAGCGTGGTGGACGGAGGTCTTACCACCATCCCCTGGGAAGACCCGGACCCTACTCTGGTCCAGGCTATACAACGAGAAAGCGATGGACTCGCCTTGGGTGACTTGGAGGATTGCCTACGACCTCAAGATGCTGTTGAAACTACACCCGGAGGAGATGAGTACGTCGTGACTGACACTAACGCCCCCAACTCTCCCTGTCATGTACCTGTTCCTGATGGAGTCCCTGAGTGTGGACTGTCTGAGCTACCTAGCTCTATCCACTCAGACGACGAAACTGAGCACGACGCCTTCTTCGTGCAGACTGCGGTGGAAGAAGTGGAGAATGCCGAGTACGTCGCCCCACTAAAACCCCTACTCTCCATGAGGGTGGAAGACCCCGTGGATGAAGAGCTGGACCCTCGATCCAGGCTCAGGGAGTATGTGGATTCCAAGAGAAAGTTGGTGGCGAAAAAGCTATGCTACGCGAAGCCTACCCGCAGCTCGTGGCCACTGAAGCAAGGACGTATGGGAGACCTATCCCAACTGAAGGAGGACCTCGAACAGAAGATCACCACCTGGCAAAGGGAGGTAGATCTCAAGCTCATGAAGAGCGTATGGGGTGCCCATGTGAGGACCCCAGATGAGGACGACCTCTCAGAGGAATGTGTATGTGAACCCCCTAAAGCGTGCCTATGTTGCCATCGCCCACCGGAGATGGTTGAGCAAGACCTTCTGTATGCCTACCAAGGGCTGAAGGATGCTACCGCGGGCGAAGAGTCGGTTGAGGACCACCTCCCGACGTCTATTCAAGGGGCAAGCAACTTACACTCCGACGAGGACATGGAGGACAAGATCAAGGTACTGGACCCGCGGGTGCAAAAGCTGATAAGGACCTATCTGGAGGTGTTCGGAGAACTACCCCCTCCAGCCTCATGCGACAAGCTGGTACAGATGGACCTCAAGCTGAAACCCGAGTTCATGGGTCACAAGATCCGGAGGAGACCCTATCCAGCTCCTAAAGAGCAGGCCGACGAGATTGAGCGACAGATACAAGAATGTATCGACGCTGGCCTAGTCCTGGAGTACAAGGATGGGGACTACCCCCTACACTGCAGCCCCTGTTTCCTGGTGGCTAAACCTGGGTCTACAGCCAAACGGCTGGTAGTGGACTATGGAGAGCTGAACAAGAAGACGCTGAACCACTCAGGGTCCATTCCCAATATGGAGTCTACCCTGGAGAAGATAGCCTCCTGTCGCTACAAGACCAAGATGGACAAGTGAAGTGGATTCTGGCAAGTGGACCTGACGCCCAACGCGCAGGAACTACTGGCCTTCATCACCCCTCAGGGGAGGGTATTCAAGTGGAAGGTCATGCCATTCGGCGTGGCTAACGCCCCCGCTCTGTTCCAAGAGCTGATGAACAAGATCTTGTCCATCCTACGACGGAGACCTAAGGTGCAGGAGCTCATATCCCGTGGGGCCCAGATGGAGGCTCACATCGACGATGTATGCCTCGGGACCAATACCCAGGAGGATCACCTAATCCTCTTGGGTGAGTTCTTTGCGGTCTGCCAGGAGAACCACACACGACTCAAGCTGGAGAAGTGTGAGTTCATGCAGGAGACCATGCAGTACCTGGGGTTTGACGTTGGCTATGGGTGGTGGACCCCAGCGGCCTCTAAGGCCAAACCCCTGATGGATGCCAAGGTACGACACGAAGACCCCAAGAAAGGACTTCATGATGTACGCAGTTTCATTGGGGCGTGCAACTTCTATCGCCGCCACATCAAAAACTTCACCTACACCAGCGCGGTACTGACTGACTTGATCAAGAAGAGTACTACTTGGCGCTGGGGCCCACAAGAGCAACAAGCGTTTGACGAGCTCAAAGACAAGGTAGCCAACGCTAAGTGCTTGGGCGTGCCTAGGGCACAAGGGGAGATTATCCTGGTGACCGACGCCAGCAATGTGGGCGGTGGTGGAACGTTGTTCCAGTGGCAAGCACTAGAGAAGGAGGAGTTCGACTCGGCCATTTCCCAATGGGGGACGGAAGGTCTCAACCGAGATGGAACCCTCAAGCACAGCTACCCTGACGACAAGTGGGTCCTAGTACCTCTGGGCCACTGGAACTGGAAGTGGAACCAGGCCAGGAAGAACTACTCCACCTATGAGCAGGAACTGCTCGCGGGTATGATGGTGCTATCCTCACAAGCACGACTGTTGGGGAGTAACCCTGTGGTCTGGCTATGCGACCAAGAACCGGTCCGCAGTTTCCAGAAGGGCCCCCCACCTGAGAAGGCCAAGCTACGTCGCTGGTGGACCTACCTCAGTCAACTACGACTGACGGTACACCATATCCAGGGAGTGAAGAACGAGTGTGCCGACTACATCAGCCGCAACAACTTCGACGCCCTGATTGGTGCCCGGTCTGAAGCGCTGGCTAAGGAAGCGTTCAGCCGTATGGACGTACACCTGGACCTGAACATGACCATGATACGCCCGCTGGATGGACTCCAACAATCGGAGTACCTACAGGAGTTTGGGGATATCTACCGGCGCCTGGAGAAACGCCTTGAACCCCTCCTGGTCAACCAAGACCAGTGGAAGCGGGACAAGAGCTACCTCTGGCACGAGGACCGCATCGTGGTGCCTAGTGACCGAGTCCCAGCGCTGCTGAAGTGGACCCATGAGTCCAGTGGTCATGTGGGTGCTGACCGTACCCTGAGGCTGTTCAAGCAGTGGTTCCACACTACGTGGACTGACGACCAGCTGCGGAAGACGCTCCTGCCTATCGTGGACAAGTGCCCGTGCAGGTCCTGTAAACCAGGGGATATCAGGGACAGAGGTCTCTACTCGACCCTGCTCATCCCTCACTGTGCTAACAGTGTTCTATACGTGGACTACACGGAAATGCCGAAGTTCGGGGGCTATGACTTCGCCCTCGTGGTAACCTGTGGGTTGACCAGGTTTACCAGGGTGTTCCCATGTACCAAGCACATTACCGGAGAGGAGACTATCAAGATACTCCTGGAGGAGTGGTTTTGTGTCTATGGGGCGCCCAAGGAGATCAACTCCGATGAGGACGTACGAGTACGCTCAGATACTGGCTGGTACAAGAGGGTCCTGAGGTCCCTCAATGTCCAGGTGTCTACGGGGATTCCCTACTCTCACACGAGCAACCCCCTATGTGAGCGACAGATTCGTGTCCTGAAGGAGAACGTCAGGATATGGTGCAAAACTGAACGCACCAGAGACTGGGTGAGACTACTCCCCGTCATATCCTTGATGATGAACTCCCAAGAGAGTTCAGCTACTGGCTACTCGCCACATGAGCTATTCATGGGGCGCCCGGCGTGGTTCCTACATGCCCCCTATCCAGAGGACACCCATTCTTCTGTGGGTGAATGGGTCCAAGAGCAACAAGCGAAGGTGGACAAAGCCAAGGCTATGCTCCAGGGAGTGAGGGAGCGTCAGTGGAACAAGAAGAACAAACACCGTGTACCGGCCACCTACCAAGAAGGGGACTGGGTGCTGGTGCACCACAGTCGACTACCCGCCTGGCCACGCTCTACCAGCGATGACCCATACTTCGGGCCGTACAAGATCCTATCTGTGGATGGATACCGTATCACCGTGCGGTGTTCTCCCCGTCTAGGGGGGACCCTGGTGTGCGCCGCTCAACACCTGAAGCGCTACCATGATCCTGAAGACCTCTGTGGGGAGGAGTGGGAGCTGAACGACGAGGAAATCGCCGCTCTGGACCTACAAGGGGCTGCCAGCCCTATGGAAGTTGAAGGTGAACTCCCCGACATGAACGCCGAGGAAATGGCTAAGGAGGGCTTCTAACTGGTGAAGTCTGTCCTACGCCACCGCTATCGCCAGGGTTGGCGCTTCCTCACCCTCTGGGAAGGGTTTGGAGTCGGAGAGGCCACCTGGGAGCCCTTCTCTGCATTTGTTCTACCTGAGGGACGCCTAAACTCAGTTCTGGTTGACTACTTGTCCCAGAACAACCTTGGTGAGTTGTTGAGGCTCGCTGAGATGCTTGCCTCCAAGAATAAAGCTAGGGACTGAACCTTACCCTTACCTGCCAAAGCGTATGTGTGAGTGTGCTAGTCCTAAGGTCCTGAGAGCAAGCCGCAGAAGTGGTGTCCTAATTATACCCAAGTCTGCGCCCTTGCTGAACCTGGAGGGTTGGCTTATTGATGCCACGGGGTACGCCCCGGGTCTCCCCTCCCCTATGCGCCCAATTTCTGTGCTGGCGCAAAACCTTGGGGGAATACCCAGAGTGTTAATCCAGGTATTGTTTTCCCTACCTACCTGTCTACTACAGGGAGGGGTGGCCAAAAGCTATGAAGGCATGCAAAACGCCTGTTTGCTATGTGGCCAAAAACACTAACCTAACACACTGTCACAGCCCACCAACCCAGCTAAAATTGCAGGAAAAGGGTGGGACAGTGACACGCCCCCTACAGGTCCTACACACCCTACAGTGGCACCATCCTGGTGGGCGAGCGCTGGGCAACTGGCTCTAGCCCCCACGCAGGACTACCACTCCTACACGCACACTCTACTTGGCGTTGCGAAGAGAAAGTTCTCGAGGGTCCTAGCGACCCACCTGTGAAATTACAAGAGAACACAGCGCTGCTAAGCAACTGTGGCCTCACAGGGGACGCCACAACGCGTTTCCCCTGCAAGGGCTTGGAGGGAAGGAGTGCTCTCGTGTGCAAGGCGCAGATGTCGATGAAGTCGGACTCCCTGCTCTGCCACAGGCGGAGCGGAGTTACTTGTTTGTGTGATCTGCGCCCCTGTTTAGCAGGGCATAAAAAAAAAATGCTGCTGCACCACTCACCCTACCTGCCCACCTGTAAAACATAGGCAAATGAAAGGGCGTTTGCGGCGGAGGAACCAAGGCACACTCCAGGTATTATACCCTTCTCAGTGTGCCCTATAATACGCTGTCCGCAAACACGCTGCATGGAGCAGCTACCCTTATCAAGCAAGCAAGCGTTAAGGGACTCCTCAGGTTCTCTTAAAGAACGTACCGAGGAGCCCCTGGGTAGCCTAAACAAGGTTTACCGTGCGCACTTCGCGTGGCCTACCCTTTAATGCGTGTGTGCATGCACGACTATGCACAATCACGTGGGCAAACCTGCCCATCTCCACAACAATCTTGACTCCACCAGGGGGTGGCCCCGCCTGGGCGTACCTACCTTACCTACCGCTGGGAAGTGAAGCAAGGAGAAGAACACAAGGGGCGCACGCGAAGAACGTTGCTATGCACTTGTGTGTATGACTAATCACCCTGATCTGACCGCTAATCATCTGCAATCTTTCTAATCAATCCCTCTACCGCGTCCTATCGTGGTTATCGTTGTTAACGCTGCTACACGACTCGGTCACGGAGACTCGAGACGAGCAATGTGTATGCGGCATGCAAGACGAGCATACCTGTAGTTTATACCTGATTCATTGAAGTCTTTTCAATTGATTTTCGAATTCTTGAATTTTTGAAGCTTCTATTAGTGTGGGTGGAATCTGTATGTTTGTTTATTAATGTGTGTCTCGTCATTTTCAAGACTACGTGATACATACGTTTATAATTCCATTATTTTTCCATTTTCCGGCGCTTCGCTAGGAGCCGCTCCTGCGCGCCGCCATTTTATGCGTATGAATTTCTGGACTTAAAAAATCCAGAGATGACTATAATTTCTATAAAAATGTGCTGAAGATGCACAATTGGATTCTGCTCAGGTGTGTCGTTTCAGAAAAATTCTGCGCCGTCATTTGACGGATTTTGGTGTCGTCGCTTCGTTTTTGCGTGGATTCGTCCATAATTCTCCCATTCCTGCCTCTGCAGATACCCACGCGCAGCCTCGCTGAGTAGGCCGTGTTCGGGCCGAAACGCAGGTGCCTGGAGAGACTGAGCAGAACCAAGACCCCACCAAGGGGCAAATTAATTTCTTTTCGACTCCCTACGCCCTAAGACAGGTCACAGGTCGCCAGCAGGTTTACGAGAACCCATGCGAGTGTGTATAATGTGTCTTGCGTTTGGGTTGTGTCGACGCTGCGTCTTGGAGGAAGGGATGCATATGCACATGTTTGGCATGCTCCCAATCTAACCCAACCAAGCCACAGGAGCCCCGGCAGCGCCAAGAGCGCTGAGTCTTCTGTAGGAAACTGTACAATCAGAGCAGCAAAAGGACGCCAGCCATGGTGAGCGCCCATTTTTCAGTGTGAGGGAGACTGTACGTATTTTAAAGTAGATGTGGAAACCAAGGAAAGGCCAAGAAAAATTCCCTTTTTCCTAAAATGCGACAGTGGTGGCCACCACAGCACAAGGGGGGAGTAAGAAAAAGTGCTTTTCCTTTGCTTTAGGACATACTCTAGTTGTATTAGAGATGCACTGAGCAACCATGCATTTTTATCTTAGTATTGGTCCAGCCAAAAGTGGTGAGAACACATTTTGACCTATGGAACCAAACACCCAATCAGGATATGGAGTGGACCCCTTAATCCCCTTTCAATCAGAAGTAAAACATCTTTTCTTGAGTTGACTGAGCACTGACATACCTAAGGTAGAGCCTATAGATGAATTTATCTATGTTTTTCCATGAATACTTATCTGCCCTAGTGGTATGCACCATAGGGGGTTAGGCACCTCTTTTTGAGAGGTCCTGGGTTCAATTCCCGGTCAGCCTAACTAAGTAGGAAGATCCCAACTGAGTAGGAAGATCCCATGTGACATGGCAGTGACCTCATCGCCACATACCATGCCACCTCAGCACATATGGGACCCAAAACAAAGAGTGCACATCTCCTAAGATGGCACTATGGAGAGAGAGTGATCCTGAGGCAGTTTTCTAACTCTTTTCCCAAAACATTTCAGCTATCTCTGTGAATATGCATTCATTTGTATCCTGAGTTGCAGTTTCTGTGAATATCTAATCATCTTTCACTGTTTACACTGCAGCCCTTCATGCTTTGATCCTGAATTACCTTCTCCTTGCATACTATTGGCTTGGGCTATCCTGGACTGAGTTGGCTTTACTGTATTTCAACAAACAAAAGCTTTTCATCATCCAAAACCAGCAGCAGGACACCCTACAGCAACAACAAGCAGCAGGAGAAGCAAAAACACAGTGCTGAAAACACTATAAACTTTTCTAATCGCACACAGAGTGAAGACGGCGAAGTCTGCAGCAAGCCAATATAGGTCCAATTCCTTGTCGATAGATTCTGTGTGTAGTGCTGAACGGAAATCCAGTTCTCATTCATAGCCAATCCAGGTCAAATCCTCATGATCATGATGATCCCCATGATGATGGAAATTCAATCATGTAAGTAATGATAGCCAAGAAAACCCAGTGCGTGCACACACTGTCAGTATTGTCTCCAGGGCTTCATGTTTAATCCAGTATGAGCCAGAAGAGGTAATTGACTCAATATAGTTCCAGCATGTAGAAGCATCCAATGCTTGGTACCAGGAATTTGCCAAATTTGAGCTGATTGTGAGGGGGATTCCAACACAATCCACAGATGAACAGCGAGTCGACACAAGTAAGGACACCATCGTCGTCACTTGGTCTATATAAGCCCTTTGACAGTGGTCGATTGGAAAAAAAACGAACAGTCTCAATGTAAGAGCTGATTGAAATCACATTCTCAGCAGATCCGTCAAACACATGAAATGCATCAGACTCAGTCATGTGCCAGAATCTCTGTAATGAGCACGAACTCGAACGAGTCCTTCCCAAGGCGAGTAGAGGCCAGTCGACAGCAAAACACGAGAGTGTCGTCGTGGTTGAGGATAAAGGCCTCTCGAAACTTCCGATGGATATCATCTACAATGAAGCACATGATTCACATGATGACCATGATGAGAATGATGGACATGATGACCAGGATGATCCAAGAATGTCCCATTATCTGTTCATCGAACCACATAGACGATGCGCCAGGACTGTTTTGTCCTAATGCCAAGGGTATATGTAGACCGTAAACCTTTTCGAAAGTTTCGGCGATTTAAATTCTGATCAGATCTTGTCTCGAATGGATTCTGCCACAATTGGAGCTTCTTCTTGCGCTTGTAAGTCCTCCTTGGTGACACAATCTTTGATCAGCGAGAGCTCACGGTCAATCTCAGGGTGCTTCTTCAGGAACCTGATGAAAGTGTCCGTATACCCATGGATAAAACGTGAAGCTGGCTCCCATTTGTCTTCTTCTGGACCGAATCCTTTCCATCTGCACAGAAAGTACCACTTGTTTGGAGCATTTTTCTTGTAATCAAGGATCTTCTCCAACTCGAAACTGCTGGTGACCATCTTCCTGTCGCTCAGGTACTTCGAAGTTGAATAGAGAGCCTTGAACCTTCCTTTGGGGCAGGGTACTTCGGCCTTCAAACGGTCCCGATGTACTTCTTGATGTCTGCCCAGTTCAACCTAAATGTTGAATGTAGTCTCACTTAGTTGACCACTGACTTGGAATGGGCCATCCCACAAAGGTAACAATTTGTTGTCGTCCTTCAGGGTCTCGTCTGACTTACGAAGCCAGACTTGCCGGCCTTTCTCGAAGGGTTTTCCTTGCGTTCTCGACTTATTTTTGAAATTCAACCAATCTGCTTGACTCTCCACTGTGGCTTGGATCCACTTGGACTCTAAATCCTTGATCCTCTCAAACCATTGTGAGGGGTCGTAGCACTGCCTTGGATGATACATCACTGGTCCTGGACCCATCTTCTCACGACCAAAAAGAAGTGCATTCGGACTTAATCCAGTGTAATTCTTGGGTCGATGGTATCTCCTCAAGACACAGTAAATTGTCTCCAACCAATTGTAGTCTTTTTCAGTCGCCAGGAATTTTCTCAGAATGTTGATAAGAATTCTTCCAGCGCGTTCAGCAGGGAGAGCTCGATGGTCGTAGACTCGGGCACGGAGATGATGAACTCCCAGTAGAGCACACATGTTCTCCCACCAAGTCCCCATGAACTCCTTCCCACTGTCCGTCAGAATTTCACTGGGAACATCCCAGTGACTCATCCACTGACTTGCAGTCCACTTGGCAGCCATTTTAGAGGTGAGATGCTTCGTGTTGCAAGGGAGGACCTGGATGTAGCCACTGTGGCGGTCTTGAATTAACAAAACCCCATCGATTGGCTTCCTCGTGTAGAGACATTCCTCTTGGATTTGTCCCAACTCGAAGAAATCCGCCGTCACCTTGTCGAACAACCTCTCAGGAATTGGTAATCCCTTCAGTAGTCCTTCTGCATTTAAATCTTGGGGATGTTCGCCTGACATTGCTTGCATCCTTTGGCAACTCGTTCACAGGCACTCTTGAGGTCCCGTGTGTACACTCTGTGACGTAGCTTCTGCTCCAGAACACGAGAATGTCCGTGGGATTTTTCATTCTAATGCCAATGTTTGGCATATTGGTCAATCAGACAATCAGGAACACAAATCCGTCCTTGCCAAAATAACTTGTCGCTTTGGATTTTGGAATCAGACGTCTCTTCAGAGTCGTAAGGCTTGTCCCCTTTCAACTTGTGGTATACAGACCCAAAGAATCTGTCCTCACTGTACATCTTCGTCCAATCCACATAGAGGAAGGAAGTTTCCTTGTCCTTTTGTTGTGGAGGGAGCGTGGATTTCGCCTTAGATCTTGTCACTGGAAACACATTCAGGAGCGGCAGCGACGACTCAGAGTCAGATTTAACCCTTTGAGTCTGCTCTGCCTTGGTAATCTCCTTGTATCTGACCAATTCCACCTTCATCTGATTTTTAATCGAACATTGGAGACCATGTTTCTTGATCAGTGCTTGTTCCTCCTTATCAAACTCGATCACTTCGGCTTTATCCGTCGCTGTCCCATGAAAACTGACTTCAGAGTAAGCCTCTGAGGCTGGGTAGGCCCAGCGACTCAGGGCGTCCGCCACTGTATTGTAGCGCCCTGGAATGTAAGTCAAATGGAGGTCAAATCTGCTGAGAGTTTCATGCCAACCGCCCCTCCTCCCAGCTGGTCCACCAGGGGTATCCACATGTTCTGTCCTCCAGCTCTCCAGTGACTTGTGGTCAGTCAGTACCTCAACGCGATGGCCCAAGATCAAACCTTCATAACGCCGTAGGGCACAAAGGATTGCGTAGGCTTCTTGTTCCCTTGGACTCCAATTTTGCTGTCTTGTTGTAAGCTTGCAAGACCAGAAAGCCAGAGGATGATGGTGACCTTCGTCATCGACTTGTTCGATCGTACCACCAATGGTGTAACGACTGGCGTCTGTAAGAATATAAAAAGGTCTTTCATCCTACCACAGAGTCTTTAATGTAACCACATTTGCCAGTGCTTCCTTCAGACCAGTAAAGGCCTCTTCACATTCTGGCGTCCACTTGAGCTTGACTTGAGATCCCTTCTTTCCTTGTATTTTGCCAACCTTGAGTAACTCTGTCAATGGACCAGAGAACTTCACGTAGAGAGGAAGGAACTCGTGGTAGTAATTGCAGCAGCCTAAAAAGGCACGAAGCTGCGTGATGGTTTTAGGCCTTTCCCATAGCTGCAGGGCAGCCATTTTCCCTGGGGCCGGTCTTCTTGTTCCATCTTCCAAGACAGAGCCACAAAATGCAACGCTCTGGAGGAACATTTTGCCCTTCTTGGGTCCACACACGAGCTTCTCTTGTCGAAGGACTTCGAGAACTTTGCTGACGTGTTCCTCGTGCAACTTCAGGCACTCTTCAAATTTTTTTCCCAACGGCGTGGCAATCAGAAGGTCGTCAATGTAGATGCTGCAGAATTCTTGTAAATTCAGAGACTTGTGCTTCTGGAATAAAATAGTCTCCATCATCTTCTGGAACATCGACGGCGCATTCTTCAGACCCATCGGCAGTACAGTCCACTGGACAGTGCCACAGGGCGTGCACGTTGCCGTCAAATGCCTATCCTCTTTTCGAAGTGGCATTTGGTGAAAGCCATGTCGCAAATCCAACACAGTAAAGAGCTTACCTTTGGCTCTCGCGGCGATCTCCTTCTCGATTAAAGGAAGGGGATGCGCGTCAGGTACCGTGGCAGCATTCAGAGCTCTGTAATCCACCACTAGACGCCAAGCATCTATGCTGGATTGGTCAGCAGGTGGGGGTTTTGGCACAGTAAATGGTGCTGAACACCACTCCGAACTCATGCAGCCCTCCAACCAACCAAACTCATAGAGATTGCGCTCAACAATCTTTCGCAGGGCATCTGCTTTGGTGCCGTGTGGATAGAATGGACGTTGTTGGTGCACCTTTGAGCCTTAGATTATCTCAATCTTGGCTTCCCCATTTTCGCATCGAATTGGGGGGTTTTTCCACAACTTCCCACTCAGCACGTCATCTTTATAATCTTCGAACACTGCGTCCCTTCTTGCAGATATCTTGTCTCCGTCGACCTGATTCCCACATTTAATCACCGACATTATGTCCACCAATTTGCGAATTGTTGGTCGTGGTCTCATATTCTTGGCCACTTCATTCCAAACTTCTTCGTCGCATTGTTGGCGGATGAAGCTCACCTGAGCTCGCTCCTCTGTGGGATCCCACCAATGGAGGGGGTCCAGGAATGTCTTGAAGGGATGGTCAGACGAATTCAGCTGCATTCCTGTCAATTCAGGCGAGTTTCTTGGAGATTTGTCCTCATTCCTGCTTGAAATCTTGACATTTTTGGCTTGATTCTTGTCTGATGGGGACGAATTAGAATGGATGGAGGCGTTCTCTTGAGGGACGCCGATTGTCCTTCCCTCCTTCCGCGACAATACGTCGGGATTCCGCTCTCCATCGTCTCGATCCACTTCAATTTCGTCGATTCTTGAGGAATTTGAGATGACCTCTTCTGTTCCCATTTCACTGTCATCTTGCCAAAAATCTCCCAGATTTCTGTCAACTAAGCACGCCAACGTGCTCCACGAACGCTGTGGCAAAGGCGTGCCATTGTCTTCGCAATACAGCTTCACTCCCTTGTGAGGTAGCTCGACAATGTCGATTGAAATGTCCATAATGTCCTTGACCCAAGATTGTTTTGGCCAGTTGGGGACAATTAAAATCACCTTTACGCCGGATTGCTTCAACCTCTGCACCACACGAGTAAAAACTTGGAAGTGCGGATTGATCCACAAAGGTTCAGACCAGTCCTCACTCCAGGCATTGTCGTAGAACTTCGGAAATCTTTTATTCTTTTTGTTTGCAAAAGCATCAACTTGCGGCCGAAAATTGTGGTTCCTTTCGGAATAATCCACCAGAATGTCCCGCCATTTGTCGACTACACCATAGCAAACTGACTTCCACTTCTTGCAGTTCAATGTTTCCACCTTGCCTTCGTCTAATTCTTCTTGATTCCCTGTCCATTCCTGCCCATCTTGCTGAATATGTATCTTATTTCGCTCCTTGAATTGGTGGATACTCTTGGTATATGGGTGCAGATAATACAAGTCGGACGGGTCGCTGGTCGGCGGATCCTGGAGGAAGCATGTCCTGTGTCCCATGGGCGACACACGGTGAGCGTGAAGACATGGTTGACCCAAGAATAAATCATACTTTATGCTGGCTTCATAGAATTTTCCAGCAAACCACTCCTCCGTGACCGTCTCTTCCACGCTCCAGACAGATTTTACCACCAATCTGACCGCCAATTCTGCCTCTCTGTCGCCACCGTCAAGGCGATGTCCGCTGACTCCCTCCAGCTGGACAGGTGTCGAGGACATCTTCGCCTCATCCTCCTGCAGAAGGCCTTTCCTCACCAGATTGACCTCTGAACCAATGTCAATCAGACATCTGGCAAGTTTAACCTTACCATCCGTCGTTCTGATCTGGATCCAGCAGACAAACTGGCGCTGCTTGCCTCGCTGGACAGCGCTTAGGACCCAGGCAGTCTACAGGAGGCCGGAGGAACGCGCCAGCCGATCCCAGCAGCGTCCATCCACCGCCCCAACTACCCTGATGGGCTTTGTCTCCTGCCACTCAACCCCAGTGTTGGGAATTGGGTCAAGGTGGCCTTTCCTATTGCCATTCTTCTTCGACGTTCGGCTGCACGTCCTGTACTTGTCCTTCGTCAACCCATTCTTCTCCTGCTTCAACGGCATTGACTCTTTTTCCACGTCCACGACCACCAAATGACTTTCCACCACCACCTTTCTTACCTCCTTGGCCTTTGTTGTTGGAGGTGTTGGAATTGGGGTGGATTCGTTGGATCTGCCCTTGCCTCGACCTCCAGTATCCTTGTTGTTGCCGAAGGTCTTGTTTGCTGGCGTCTTCGTATACAGGGGGTGCCATTCACCTTGGAATCTTCTTGATTCCCGGACTTTCCTTCTCCCTTTCCACTCTTTTCGCCAGATTTTCCACCAGATTTTCCACCAGCTTCGGTCCATCTTGAGCCGCTTGGATCTCCGCCTTGCTGCGAGTAGCCCTTTGGTGTCCAATCCCTGTTCTTTCCTTTGGACTGCCCTTTACCCTTTCCCCTTCCATGCTGGTCAGCATCTCGTGCTCCATCCTGCTGGGGATTTTTGGGAGAATTTGCCTTTCTATCCATTTTGGACTGAATTGTCTTGAGATCTGAGGGCGTCCACCTGTGATCTGCGGTCGTGTGAGTCGCCGCTCGACCTTCCTCTCCAAGGGCAATGCACACGGAGCACCCCTTCTCACCAACGGCACTGTCCTTGCCTCCGAAGCCTTGTGCATCCTGTGACTTCTGGCGTTCTAAGTTTGCATACTTTTCAAGTTGGTCCCAGATCTGCTCGACTCCATACGAGAAGATCCACGGCCGCACCTTCAAAACTGTCCCCTTATACTTCACTTTTCCATCCACCATGCTACAGGAAAACTCCGACTGTTCAGAATCATGGGAACCAACTCTCCATCTGCCCTCACGAATAGTGATGTCTTTCAATCCAGTAGCACTGATAGAGTTTAGCAACTCACGAACTGCCATTTTTCCCATAGTCTCCAGCAATTCTCGGACTTCAACCCAGTTGCCCAGGACTTTTTGGTCCGCCTGGGAGTCCCTGATCTTCTGCTTGGTCTCCGGCGTGAGCTTGCTCAGGAGGATCTTCTTCATCTCGCCTTCAGAAAGGCCTTCTCCCGAGTTCTCCGCCTCCTGCACCAAAAACTCCCAATCTTGCCTTGCTATTTGGATCTCTTCAAGAAACAATTTCTTGATCGCTCTGAAGTTCTCAAGACGGTTTCTGTAATGATCTTCAGGGAGTCGAGAGCCTTTCTTTTTGAGACTTCGGTACAGCTCTTCATAGGTCAGGGGATCTCCTTGATTCTGCCTTTCCACATAAAGATTATATGTACTTTCCCTGAGTTTGCCAGTCAAACAGTCCATCAACCCGAGAATCCAGAGTTCCTTGTCCAGTTTCTCCGTCTGCAGCCAAACCATGAACTGTCTTTCGAAGGACGCCCAGTAATTTGGGTGTCCTGAGAACTTAGGCTGCTCCATTACTGAACCTCTGAGCCTCATGTGCAAAGGGTTGAGCAGGTGGTTCAGGTTGAAACCTGTGGATGTGCCAACCGGATTGACAAAAACTGGGTTGACGGCGGCGCCTCCCATTGCCTGTGCTTGAGCAATTGCGGCCGCCAGCAACGCCTGGTCCACAGTAGGCTGCACAAACGGCGTTGGTTGTGCTTGATGCAGCCTCATCTCCTGCAATTTCTTCTGCTTTTCCTTCGTTTTGGCCTCATTTTCCTTCTTTTCCTTGCCTTTTTTCTTCAAGGCTATCGATCTCTCCTTCACGGTGGTCCTTGCTTCTCCATCAATATCGTCAACAGTACGAACAGACAGTATAGAACTCTCCGACGAAGATTCTCCTCCTTCAGTACCCAGATTGAACCCAATAGGACTTGTAAATCCAGTAGGGGGGATACCAGAATTTCCAGTAAAAGCTGGGTGTGAACCAGTAAAAGCTGGGGGTGCTGGAGAATGTGGAACGCCCTAAGGCGTGGATGCAGGTGCAGCTGAGGAGGTAGGTGCTGGGTGGCTTGCCATTGTAGGCGCTGGTCCAGTGAGCCCAGTAGTGCTCAGATTTTGTACCAGATTGGTCAACTTCTCCAGCTTTTGCTCCATCTCCTTCCACTTGCTGTCGTCATCCCTCTTTTTCTCCTTGGCAGCCTTCTTCAGCTCCTTCACCCTGTCTTCCAGCGGCGAAATCTGGCGCCGACAGGAGCAGTCCTTGGCGCACTCACCACAGGACGGGCATCTTGTCCCTTTTCCTTTGCTTCTTACCTTGTCGACCCAAGTGTCAACACTGGAGGTAGAGCTGGGGAGTTTGGACAATTGCTCCCTGGAGAGGTGAGAATGTGTCGAATCACACCAAGCTTCGTCGACCTCTTCGTCGTTCGGACCCCAGGCGCCCGACGGACCAGCGTGCGGATGCACATTCTGGCGCCTTTCCTCGGCATTGATGGCCATTTGCACCATCACCGCAGCATGGTGATCGAACTGGTCCATCAGCTCTTCCCAATCCCCTTGTTCCTGCAAAGTGGCGTCGAATCGCAGGCGGCCACTGTCCCTGATGAACTGGCACGGCGCCCTGAACCAGTCCCTCAGGCGGCCTTGACTGCTCGCCTCCGCCAGTAGCCAATTCTGACGGTTCAGGAACTCCTGATTCCAGATTTCCTGGAAGTGGTTTTCCCAGTCTTCACCACTAATTCCAGTATCAGACGGCTCTCCTTCGCTGCTGCTGTCTTCAAGATCAGGCAAAGCGTGAGAGCTGGAACCAGATTCACTCAAGGAGGGAGATTCTCGACTGGGTTTAAGGTTGGGTGGGGCATTCACACAACAATCAGCACAAGTATGAACTCCAGGCCAATGCCTATGGCCACAGTAAGGACACTCAGAAGGGTGATCTTCGGTTCACTGGGGAGATGCCACGAATGTAACCTCAGGGGGAACACGCAGTGACCCAGAACGAGTAAGAGCCCCGCTAGAGTCCGATGATCTCAAGGTGTCCGTGGAGATTCCAGAAGCAGCGTCATGATTTCCTCTGCTACCATGTAACCGCTGCATAGTGGCAAATCTTTCTTGTAATTGTGAAGCTTGTAGCCTTGATGCCCCAGGGGTCGTAACGCCCGACACTGCCCCTGATATCTCCGAACCCAACTGACCCTCTTCAGACCCATATCCAGCCTCGGGGAGCGACATATGCGAAGCACTTGTAAGTCCATTGAACTCCATGGTGGAATATGAATAGTCAGAAAACCCGGTCTACAAAAATGCAGCAGACATAGAATCTCATTGTGCATCTATCGCACATAATGACACAACGTGAAATCATTCGAAATAATTTAAATAAATCCGATTGGGAAATCACGAAAGACAAATGCGACTCGACGCGCGCTCACAGGCGACATCTGGCGGCGAACGGAAAACATGAAAACAAGCGGAAAATTTACTGCACTAATGTACATCTGAGCATCATTGATCTTCTGATCACATTGATGTATAATCTGCGTGCTGTCACTGCTGCCGTTACAACAGTATCACAGTGCGGTGTTCTCCCCGTCTAGGGGGGATCCTGGTGTGCGCTGCTCAACACCTGAAGCGCTACTATGCTCCTGAAGACCTATGTGGGGAGTAGTGGGAGCTGAACGACGAGGAGATCTCCGCCTTAGACCTACAGGGGGCTGCCAGCCCTAGGGAAGTTGAAAGGGACCTCCCCGACATGAACGCCGAGGAGGTGGCTAAGGAGGGCTTCTACCTGGTGAAGTCTGTCCTACACCACCGCTATTGCCAGGGTTGGCGCTTCCTCTCCCTCTGGAAAGAGTTTGGAGTCAAAGAGGCCACCTGGGAGCCCTTTTCAGCTTTTCTTCTACCAGAGGAACGCCTAAACTCAGTTCTCGTAGACTACTTGTCCCAGAACAACCTTGGGGAGTTGCTGAGGCTCGCTGAGACGCTTGCCTCCAAGACTGAAGCCAGGGACTGAACCTTACCCTTACCTGCCTAAGCGTATGTGTGAGTGTGCTACTCATAGGTCCCTGAGAGCAAGCCGCAGATATGGTGTCCTAATTATACCGAAGTCTGCATGCTTGCTAAACGTGGCGGATGCCTTACCGGTGCCACGGGGTACGCCCCGGGTCTCTCTGCCCCTAAGCGCCCAGTTTCTGTGCTGGCGCAAAACCTGGGCGGAATACCCAGCATACTAACCCAGGTATTGTTTTCCCTACCTACCTGCCTACTACAGCAGAGGGGTGGCCAAAAGCTATGAAGTCTTGAAAACGCCTATCTGGTATGATGGCCAAAATCTAGCCTAACTTTTGCCACTGCCCACCAACCCCGCTAAAATTGCAGGAAACGGATGGGACAGTGACACACGCACTACAGGTCCTACACACCCTACAGTGGCACCATCCTGGTTGGCGAGCAATACTTCCACTGGCTCAAATCCCCATCCAGGACTACCACTCCTACACGGAGGCTCTACTGGGTGTTGTTGAGGACGAGGTCACGAGCCCTAATGGCTCACCTGTGAGATTGCAAGAGAACACAGAGCTACTAAGCGTCTGTGGCCTAACAGGGACGCCACAACGGGTTTCCCTGCTAGGGCTTAGAGGAAGGGAGTGCTCAGGTTGCGTGCACAGCGTGAAAGTTGAAGATGTCGGACTGTGCTCGCCACTCCTGGCTGAGCCGCAGTTTGTTGTTTGTGTGATCAGCGCCGGATATTTTAGTACGGCTTGAGACTGCACCAATTCACCCTGACATTCCCACCTGTAAAGCAAAGGCAGATGACTTGGGTTTGCGGTTGAGGAACCAAGACTACCTCCACGTATTATACGCTTCTGAGGTAGCCCTATAATACACTGTCCTCAAACCGGAGTACAAGCAAGCAAGCTTAGGGAACTCGACCCGTTCTCTTTTGGAACGTGGCATGGAGCCCCTGGGTAACCTAAACAAGGATTGTACCGTGCGCACCACGCGTGGCTTACCCTTTAATGCATGTGTGAATGCACGAGCATGCACGTTTTTTCCAACAACCTGGTTCAATCTTTCTCTTTCCTACCAATCTTACCCACAATCACGAACTCCACCAGGGGGTGGCCCCACCTGGGCTTACCTACCTTACCTACCGCTGGAGAGTGAAGCAGGTTGAGGGAAAAAGCGAAACATAAGTGAGACACAACGCTATGCATGGGGGTGTATGTTCTAATCAGTGCAACCAAAAGGGTGGCTGTGCTGTAAGAGCAGTTGTCACGGTTGCCCTGCAATGCACCACGGGGCAGGACCGCTAGCCCCCCGTGACAACCACTCCCTGGCCAAAGGCCATCTGTTTTTTCCCTAATCTCACCTCCAATCATCTGCAATCTTCCAATCTATTCCTCTATCGTGGGTTGTCGCTGCTACAGGGCACGTTCACGGGGACACGAGACAAGTAAGGTACATGCTGCATACAAGACGAGCACACCTGTGGTTTATACCTGGTTCATTAAAGTCCTTCTGTTGATTTCCGAATTATTGGATCTTGAACTCTTTCTGTCAGTGTGGGTGTAATCTTTCTCTTTATTTGTTTATGTGTGTTTCGTCATTTTCGTCATTATACATAACATACGTTTATAATCTTATGAATTCTCTGTTTTCCGGCGCTTCGCTATGACCCGCTCCTGCGCGCCGTCTTTTTCTGCGTGGGAATTTCCTGATTGAAAAAAGCAGGAGATGACCACAAATTTTTTCAAAATGTGCATCTAATGCACAATTGGATTCTGTTCAGGTATGTGCTTTCAGAAAAATTCTAGGCCGTCATTTGACGGATTTAGGTGTTGTCGCTTCGCGTTTGCGTGGATTCGTCCCTCATCCTTCCGGTCCTCTGTTGTACAGACATCCGCGCAAAGCGTCGCTGAGTAGGCCACTATTTGGGCCGAGAAGCAGCAGCAGGAGACTGAACCAGAACCAGGACCCCTCCAAGGGGCAATTCTAATTAAAACGTCGCACCCTCGCCCCAGTACCAGGACAGGTGTCTTCATCAGGTTCCATGAGACTTAGATCGAGCGCTCTGTGAGAGTCTGGCGTTGGATTGTGTTACGCTGCAGCTTGCAGGGAGGGATGCATATGCATATGGTCTTTGCATGCCCTATTCTAACGCCACCAAGCCACTGGAACCCCTGCAGCGCCAGGAGCGATGAGGTTTCTGTTGGAAATTGTCATGAACAATGCAGCAAGAGTCGCTGGCCATGGTAAAGCGCTCTTTCCCAGTGTTAGGGAAGCTTTAAAAGTAGGTGTGAAAACCAAGGAAAGGCCAAGGAAAAAATCCCTTTTTCCTGAACATGCGACAGTGGTGGCCACCACAGCACAAAGGGGGGAGTAAGAAAAAGTGCTTTTCCAATCTCTTAGGGTATACTTTAGTTGTATTAGAGGTGCTCTAAGTACTCTTGCATTTTTAGCTTAGTATTGGCCCAACCAAAATGGGTGATAACACATTTTGACCTATAGAACCACACACTGAAGCAGGATGTAGTTTGGACCCCTTAATCCCCAAGCAATGTGCATTAAAACATTTTTTCCTGGGTGACTGAGGCACTGATATACTGAAGGCAGGGCCTATGAATTTATCCATGTTTTCTCATTAATACTTGGCTATCCTAGTGGTATGCACCCTAGGGGGCTGGGGCACCTCTTTTCGAGAGGTCCTGGGTTCAATTCCCAGTCAGCCTAGCTAAGTAGGAATATTCCATGTGACATGGCAGTGACCTCAGCGCCACAAGCCATGGCACCTCAGCACCTATGGGACCAGAAAAAGAAGAGTGCACATCTCAAGATGGCACTATGGAAGAGTGTGTGCCCATGGGGCAGTTTTCAAATCAGGTTTTCTCAAATATGTATAATATTTCATCCTGAGTTGCATTGAATGTTTATTGCTGTGGTCTATTGTTGATAAGCTCTCTTTATTTAACTCTTTCTGACTGCAGCCCTTCATGCTTTGATCCTGTTTATCTTCTACCTGCTTATCTCTGGCTTGGGTTATCCTGGATTAATTGTATTTCAACAATAAGAACATTTTCATCATCAAAAACAAGCAGCAGGAGCCCTACACCAGCAGCAAGCAGCAGGAGAGGCGAATGAAAAACACATTGCTGAAAACACTATAAAACTTTTTCTTTGGTGCATACATGCTGAGGAACAGGCTAAAATGAATCAAAAAAGGCTTAACATGCGCCCATTTGATTTGATCCCCAATGGTGCAACATCACGTTTGGAAAAGCGGGTTTTGACCAATTCGTGACCAATTTTTGGTCCCGAAACAGCCCATTTTCAAGGCAGTTTGGGATTTTCCGTGGGCCGTGCCACGGGCTCCAAGTGGGCTAAAAGCAATTGTTTGAGCATCCCAGGTTGTTTAGGCTCAATTTTCGTAAAATGCATTTTCACCCATTTTTGGCTTACCTTTGGTCGGGCTATGGCCCATTGGAAAAGCATTTCGGGATTTTCCATCGGCCAAAAGGCGTGATCTTGGGCTCAAAAGGGGCCAATAGCACTTGTTTGGGCATCCCATATGGTTGAGGATCCCTTTTAGAAAAATGCGTTTTTGACCCCATTTTTGACCCATTTCTGACCTTGAAACGGCCAACTCTCAAGGCGTTTCGGGACTTTCCATGTCCCGAACAGTGCCACCACGGGCTAAGAATGGCCTGAGAACACTTGTTTGAGCATCCCAGGTGGTCTAGGAACAACTTTGAAAAATCCATTTTTTTCTGCTTGGCGGACCCCGATGGACCCACTGTTGGCCCCAATTGTGCGAGGGGGTTACGCCCTCCTGCTCCACCAAGTGACCACTGGTACGGGGGTCTAGGCATCTCGTTGGGCGATTCTCAAGGTTGTTAAACCACAAAAGGTGGGGTCTTGCCGGTGGACCACGTGCCCTCTTAAATTCGGATGTGAGCCACACAGCCAAAGATACGGCCCGTGCTTGATTTCGGTGTGTTGGTGCACATAGCGCAGATTTCGGACCTCTTTGGCGCCTCTTTGGGCTGTTTCTTGGACATATCGTGAAGTTGAAGGGCACTAGAAAGCTCTCTGACACAAAGAAGTCAAGCCGCACGTGGCTTGTAGCTAGTGTTTCCCTTACCTCGGGTGTTCCGTCCGGGTTTGAAGGCTTTTTTGGGTGAAAAATGGCTGTTTTGGGCCCAAAACTGCGCAGAGTGGGGAGGGCACCTCGCGACTTGGCGCCAGCGCCCCGGGCTGCCACTGGTGAGTTTCGGGCCCTGAACTTAGATTTGGCCAAGGCCACCACCTAGGCTCCAAGATGACTACATGAACAAAAGATCCGAAGCGTGGGCACAGAGCAATGGTCAAAACAGCATGGAGACGTGCTTGTTGCTTGTTGCTTGTTGTTGCATGGAAACGCCTTTTTGACCAATTTTTGAGGCGCCTTTGGTCCCAAAACGGCACATTTTCAAGGCATTTTGGGATATTCCATCGTTTGATTACGCGGCACCACGGGCCCGAAGCGGGCTACAAACACTTGTTTGAGCATCAAAACTGTCCTAGGATCACTTGTGGAACAACAATTTTTTGACCCAAGTTTTGACTCATTTTTGGTCCCAAAACGGCCCCTTTTAAAGGCATTTTGGGATTTTCCATGGCCCAAAATGCGCCACCACCGGCTCAAAACGAGCAAAAAACACGTTTTTGAGCATCTCAAGTGGTTCGGGAACAACTTTGGAAAAATTGATTTGTTCCCGCCCCTGGTACCCTGGAGGACCCACCGTAGACCCAAACCGTGCGCAGGCCGGGATGCACTCCGGCTCCATCAAGTGCCCAGGTGGCTCATTGGGCGATTGTGACGCCTGGATACCAGAAAAGGGTTGGGGGGTTGCAAGTGGACTAGCTGCCCTCGGAATTTGGTATTGAGCCACGTAGCCCAAGATACCGCGCGTGCTTGGTTTTTGGGGTGTTGGTGCACAATGCTCAGATTTTGGGGCTTTTTGGCGCCTCTTTGGGCGGTTTCTCGGACTTATGGTGGAGTTGAAGGGCACTAGAGGGCCGCTTGACACGGTGAACTCCAGCCGCACATGGGGTGTAGCTTGTGTTTTCCTTAGTTGGGGGTTTTGCCTGGCTGTGGGGCTCTCTTGGGCGAAAAATGACTGTTTTTGGCCCAAACCGGCGCAGATTTTGGAAAGCACCTCCCGATCTGGCGCCACCGCCCCGGGCCGCCACTGGTGAGTTTTGGGCTCAAAGGTGAAGCACTATGATGATCACGAACACGAATACACCAAATCATAGTGACATTTGACAAAAACCCTGTGCGTACAGAACACAATACTATACAACAATTGCATACTCAAATACAATATGAATCTTGCGATGACAGTATCTCGAATTTACAAATAATCGCAAATCCTACAAGCGCAATGCATCTGCGACTATCTGCACGCACATGTGCCTGTGACCTCCTGCACCCCCCTCCTAGGCCAACTGAGGCCGGAAAATTGGACCTGGAGGCACAGGCCCACAGCTATTGTACAGTGGGGTGTTCCCCTGGACCACTCTTTTAGGGCCATGGTCCACCTACCTTTTTTCGGGTTTTACATACAATCTGAGTGGGGTACTAGCACCGAAGAGAACGCAAAAAATGGGCTCATTCAAACTATCAAAGGCTGAGACCAATACAGCACTATTCAGCATATACTTGCACACAACCAGAAAAGTAGGCACCACATCAGTGCACTGGTAATCTGCCACCATGTGCTGGTGCAACCACACATGCTCAAAGGTAAACAACTTCAGCATCAAAAGCTGATGGCAAATCAGATTCAAGGAAAACTGTACTGCAGTGCACTGGCAACCTGCTACCAGGTGCAAGCACAGTCTGGCTTAAGCTATAACTCATACACAGTACCACACCTGTGGCCTACTCACTGTGCTGCCTAGCCAACTGATGTACAATAATACATACGGGCACGGCACTGAGGTGTCGTGTTTCCCCGTTTGCCCCCAACCAAGGCACTGTTCACCCCACTACCTAGTGGGTCGTGCTGGGGCCCTTGTACATATAATAGTTTCATCCTGAAAAAAAAATCGCAAAAGCTGAAAAAGCCAAATCGCTAACTCATCAAACATATGCTTTTCCTGATATATGAACAACTAGCTCTGAAAAAGTGTTTCTCTTTTTGATATATAAAACCTTGCCTTCAAATGTCGAAAAGACTACAGTGTTCTCCAATGTTTGTTTCCCTGCTTGGGATGAAACTTCCTGCTGTTTCGCATCCAAAAAATATTGAAACCTCAAAAACAGCAGGCAGCCATACACACGCAGCGCATCCAAAACAATGAAACATCACTGGGTATGCTCCCAAACAAGTCCACTTATTGAAGAAGCACCACCCAAAGAGTGGCACTGCAGCCAAATCAAACTAAAGTACACGACAAAGCAATATGCATAGGCTCCGAGTGTCAAAGCCACGTGGCTGAGCACAGCCAACAAAAGGACAGAGACCAAAAAGTGACAGCGCATACGCCTCAGGCCCAGAACTTACCATGCAGCAAATTGCAGCAGAAAAGGGGACAGACTGACCAAAACAAAGCAAGGGTGCACATGCTTGCACCACGGACAGAGCAAAAAGACACTCAACTGGGGCCACTGGCGCTCCAGTACCTGACCCAACTTTTACATTCATCGAATGCAAATCAGATTCATAGGTAACCAAAATCCTAAGTTCAAAGAGGACAGGGAGTAAAACAAAACACGTAGTGAGTTCTTTCAGCAGAAGCCATTCGCCCGCCCAATCGCCTGCGGCGCTTCGGCGCACTCCTGTGCTGTATGGCGACGCGCTCCTTCTTTACTGTTGGGCAACGCGCCACTGTTGCCTCTCGGCAGCGCGCTCTCAATGCAGTGCTCCACGCTGCTCATCTTTTAAATGAGGCACAAGTAGGTGCTAGTGGACGAAGTCCTCACGAAGCCTTTTTTGCCTGCAGGCGCTGCCGCGCTTTGCGCTGCGCTCTTGTGCATTTTGAAGCACGGCGCTCGTGATTGGGCACCAAGTCACTGTGAATGGACCCGGCGACACTCCATGCTGCCACGTACACTGACGCCGAAAGACAAGCAGCTGCAGATGCTGCCACAGTTGACGAACACCAAGCACCACCTCCAAAAACCTCACCGTAGTCTCGTCCGTCAGAACACAGCCGCGCTACCTTGCCAGTAACCGCTTGAGACGCAGTCATACCACAGACACGAGGGCGGTCCACAACTTTCACTTCGCCCAACCTCGAGTTTATCACACTCAACACACAGGCAGCTTGGTTATTCTCATCTTGTCTCAGTACAGTGCAGCGAACACAGCCATGCTCGACAGACGCAGTATGGTCCCAGAAACACTCTTGTAAAGCAAAGCGCAAACACCTTATGCGCGCATTTTCATCATCAGGTTTGGCTGGTGGATCCTCAGCCTCCACTCCTTGAAACAAGCGCGGAAAGCGTCCTTCAATGTCGCGCTCAGCCGCCACGCGTCGCTTCAGCGCTTCGAGACTCCTTCCAGCTTGCTGCTTGTTGCGAGGCCAATCGCCGGCAGTCCGGAAGTACTCCTCTCGCACACGGCTTAAGGCACTGCTGCGGTCAAACTCATTCAGGTCATAGTACAAGCGATCGACGCCACACACACTTTTCCATCTTCTCATGACAGCAGAACAAGCGAGAAGACATAATCAGCAAATGGTCAGAGCAAATAATCGCAGGAACGTAATAAAGACGATGCTACCATGAAGCACTATGATGATCACGAACACGATTACACCAAATCATAGTGACATTTGACAAAAACCCTGTGCGTACAGAACACAATACTCTACAACAATTGCATACTCAAATACAATATGAATCTTGCGATGACAGTATCTCGAATTTACAAATAATCGCAAATCCTACAAGCGCAATGCATCTGCGAATATCTGCACGCACATGTGCCTGTGACCTCCTGCAAAAGGTTGAAGTTGGCGAGGCCACAACCTAGGCTCTAGGACTGTTGGACTAGACTCAAGCTGGGGCAATTCGAAGGGGCAACGCCCAAAGCGAATGGTGACGTGCTTGTTGCTTCTTGCTCGTTTGCTGCGGGTTGCTTGCTTTTAAGCTAATTTGAGAGAGTCAGGGGTGTAGTAATATATATTTTTTGCACGTAGACACATTTTGAGTCCAGTGAAGACTGTTCGATCAAATTTACACTGCAAAACTACTTTACAGCAGAACCCAGTAGGCAGAGTCACCCGATGGATGCCCCTTACGCCATTGGGTCAGTGGAAATTCGGGGGCTCGGCGCCTCAAAATCCTGCAGGGCATCGGCCGGCACATGAGGGGGTGATATATGCAATATATCATGGGAGTTGGATGTGCATTCGAAACTGTAAGCGAAGCTTTGCTAACAGAGGGTACTTTCGGCTGTGGTCAGGGTGGATTAGCTAGCTACATCGTGTAAAATTACTGGAGGGATGAGGAGAGACATACAACAGGTTCAGGCCGCTAGTTCGGGGGGAAGAATCTGTCGATCCGAGGCTGTTTTGGGATCAGAAGGGTGTGCGGTAGGGGGGGGGGGGGGTCACCGCGCTTTCTCCCTTTGTGCTGCGCCTGGGCTCCGTCACGTCGGGGTGGCGCAGGGGGAGAAGGGGGGGGGGGGACCGGGGCCAATAGGCTGCAGGTAGGCGTCCAGAGCGGGGTGCGCTGCGCTGGGCTTTGCTGGCTTGGGCGGTGCCGGGGGGGGGGGGCGTTTTCTCCGCTGCGGTTGATCAGAGGCTTTGCGCTTCGGGGGTGTCAACACCGCCGCAGGCAATGCCGAGGGGGGAACGTATTTTGGCGGGTCCCGGGGGGCATGGCCTCTGGAGGTACTGAATTCACCCAGGTAATCAAGAAAATTGTTTCTGGTTACTGGTGGGCCGATGGCCCCGGGTGGGTTGTCGTGGAGAAATTTGTTGGCGTCCTCGATGAGTGGCGTGAGCGCCCTATTGCGTTTAACCAGGGTGCTGTCAAAGTCCTTAGCATGCATAGCGGGGTCCTTGCCTGACGCGGACGTTGCAAGCGTTGTGTGGAGCGTTTTTGGGACGAGCGTTCTGGTAGCGAGTCGTCTGTCCCCACGGTCGCTGGCTATCCACCATTCGAGTGCTAATTTGTCAAAGGGGGGGGGGGCAGGCGCTGGAGAGACACTGGTGTAGTAATATATATTACTATACCCCTGTCCCCTAACAAGCAACAACAAGCAAAAAGCACCAAGCAACAACAAGCACGTCTCCTTGGTATTTTGGCCCTTGCTCGCCCTCATCGCTCCAGGCTCGGCTCTACGCTGGCCATCTTAGAGCCTAGGTGGTGCCCTTACAAAATCCAGGTTCTGAGCTTAAAAATGGCCCGTGGGGGCCCGGGGCGGGGGCACCTAATCGGGAGTGCCTTTTTTGGCGAAAGACAGCCCCAAACCCCAGTGAAAACATCCAAACAAGGCAACTGTTTGCTACACTCCACGTGCGCCTCGACTACTCAGTGACCAAGAGCCCTTTCTTGCCATGTAGCTCCGCAGTATCTCCTAAAAACGGCCTGAAAAAGGTACAAAATGGCCTAAATGTGCGCCATTTGGGATATGCAGGCCAAAAACCAAGAATGGGCCGTATCTTGGGCTACGTGGCTCAAAACTGAGTTCCGAGGGCACCTAACCCACCTGCAACCTCAGCCCAGGTTGCCCAACTAGGGATCATCGACAACAAGCAAAGACAAGCCGTGAAGCAATCTGCCTCCATCCTCTTCCCTGCACCTGGATTGATCGGGTACTTATGGACTTGAATGTCCCCAAGGGCGGCTTCAAGCATGGGTCGGAGCTGATGACCCGCGGCGGGGCGGTGTACAGCGCCGCAACAGGCCTCCCATGCCCCCGCCCCCTGCCTTCACGTTACTGCTTCATGGACAATTAGAAGAAATCGGTCAAGCTGCTTACGCTAGACCGACCCACGTTCGTGGCGGATCCCCCCACAGGCGGCGCTCCTTGGCTGTTGCAATCCTTGGCCGCCTACATTCAATTGCGTCCACCCCTTGTGGACACCCTCCATTGGAAGCAGCCCCTTACTTTCCTCCTCCGACGGGATGATTACCCATGCGCTGGTGGAGGTTGCACCGGACGTTCCATTGAGCTCCTCTACCACCACGCGCAAGGCCCAACACCCGCCTACCCATGGGTGATTGGCATGGCTGTATGCGGGGATAACGACATGGCTGCGCTAGAGACAAGAAGGTCCAAGAACATGCAGGTAGACAGTCGTTTTGTTTTGCTTTCATTTTTGCGGTAATTCTTCGAGGTTCGTACTTAATATTTCGCAAAAATTAACGTCGACTGAAAATGAATCTAATGTTAACCTCGAAAAATCAATTCACAAATGAATTCCCTTTTGTTTGTACCTGTTGCAGCCCCTCCAAGACTGCAAGAAGTTTTATTGGGGCACCAAGTGGGTCCCCGATGAGTTGGTGTCGGGGTCCACCAATTCTCCCTGAGACACCCCGTTGGCGTCTCCATATCGGCCACGTTCCGCTCAATTTACAATATGGGTGTGTAGGAGAAGATTGCGGCGGCGTGAGTGAAAGCGCGGGTTGACCGCACATTTGAGGGGAAGGCGGTGGCCGGTCGCCGCTATTTGGAGACGGGCCGCACCTTGCACAATGGGAGGTGCGTAGGAAACAAGCACGTTGTGGTGGAGCCGTGCTTGATCTTCCTATGCATCCCCCAATGGTGCTTCGCCATGGGCCGCGCCCAAGTGGCCTTCATTGAGGCCCGCCTAGGGCACATTCCCAAGGACAACGCCGTGGCCGTGCAACGCATGTGCTACCGGGCTCGCACCGGCGTTAAGTTGGACCCCTCAGCTTCGCTTGACGAAGCGGAGGCCCCCCACTCACCCCGTTCCCAACCTCCTCTTTCCCTTGTTTAGCGCTTGTTATGCCTTTCTCTCGGGACGCCCTTCTGGAGCCTAGTATGACGCTAACGCGTTTGAGTGGGGCCAAAAGTTTGCGGGACCCTTTGGTCTCCCAACTCCCTGGTGAGTGGGTGGCCTCGTCCTCTTTGGCCAAGGCCCGGTGGTAAGAGGCCCCGCTTTTTGTTGTTTCCAAGGCTCCCAGTCCCCCAATCAGACGCCTACACCCCCGTACCAGTGGACACTTGGTGGAACCGGAGGGCAGTCCAGCCTGCGCACGGTTGGGGCCAACGGTAGGTCCACTAGGGTCTCCAGGGCGGAAAAAATGATTTTTGTAGAAGTTGTTGCTAGACCACTTGGGATACTCAAAAAACAATTTTAGGCCGTTTTGAGCCTGTGGTGGCGCGTTTTGGCGCATGCAAAATCTTAAAAACCCTTGGAAATGGGCCGTTTTGAGAACAAAATTTGGTCACAAATGCGACAACTGTTTTTTTCCAAACGTGATCCTCCACCATTCGGGATGCTCAAACAAGTGTTTTTAGCCTGCTCTCAACCTGTAGTGAAGCTTTTTGGGCCACACAAAATCCCAAAATGCCTTGAACAGGTTCTCTTTTGCGGCGGAAAATGAGTGAAAAAAGGGTCAGAATCGCACTTTTTCAAAATTGATCCTGGAGTATTTGGGATGATCAAATAACTGATTGTAGGCCATTTTGAGCCCTTGGTGACGCTTTTTGGGCCCATGGATTATCCCAAAATGCTTTGATAATGGGCCATTTTGGGACCAAAAAAGGGTCCAAAATGGATCAAAAAAAGTATTTTTCCAAACGTCATCCTGGACCCTTGGGGATGCTCAAACAGGTGAGTTTTGTTCATTTTCACCAACAGCTCATGGAAACTCCCACAATGCCTTGAAAATGGGCCGTCTTGGGACCAGAAATGGGTCAAAAATGGGTCAAAAATATCTTTTTCCAAAAGAGTTTTTGGACCATTGGGGATGTTCAGACAATTGTTTCTATCCTGTTTCAGCCCGTGCTGACACGTTTTGGCGCACACAAAATCCAAAAATGCCTTAAAAAGGGTCTGTTTTTTTGCCAAAAACGGATAAAAAAGAGTCAAAAACGCACTCTTCCAAAAGTGATCCTGTACCATTTCAGATGCTCAAATAAGTTTTGTTAGCCTGTTTCAATGGCGTGGTGACGCGTTTTGGCCTATTAAATATCAGGAAGAACCTTGAAAAGGGCCCGTTTTGGGACCAGAAAAGGTGTCAAAAATGTGTGAAAAATGTGTTCCTCCAAAGTCATTTTAGCCCATTTTGAGCCCGCTTTGACCTCATTTAGCACCCTCAGCCACATGTATGCACAAAACTGTACGCTTTGCACGCACCTTAGAGACCTATGGTGGAACCACGTAGAGTTGGGGAGTGTGGTGTACATTTGAGTGTATATATATGTCCGAAAACCTGGAGGGGGGTCATTGATGCTTTTGATGGATTTTTGCCAGTGTTGGCCTTTTTTCCTGTTGCTACCTGTCTCGTAAGGGGGGGGTATATCATACCTCTTTGGAATTACCTTGAAGCGGGCTTGTCGGAGATGTATGGTTGTGGGGGGGGCGTAGGTGACCATATTCTTGAGGAAAATGGCCAGAACCATCAAAACGTTCGTTCTGGAGGGCAGTACCAGCAGACACGGCATGTGGAGGGTGGTACGAATCTTCCGACATGTCCGACAAATCAGATGCTTGGGAAGCACATTCGGAGTCTGGGGATGCATTGGATGCCTCTTTGCGAACTTTACAAGAATCCCAATACCCAGGAATTTGGGCATTTTTGCATGGATCCCTCTCTCCTGCGACACACTTGCTGCAAAAGCAGGGCAACCGGCGACGCATGATTCGGTCTTCGTCGCGGCAACACATCCATGAATAGGACTTCGTTATCCCGGGCAACCTTTACCCGGAGCCACCAGTTCAACATCCCCCGGATTCACACAGTGGAACACATATTGTGTGACCACGGAATATTTTCCCTTGATAGGGCGACCTTGACTCCTGGACTGCAGAGACATACATCAAATGGGGTGCGAAGCACCAATTCTGCTATTTGGGCAGTCTTCAACAGTGTTCGAATGACAGCACTCAGAGCATCGTTGGGCCCTTTACTCTCTTTCAGAAAAACAATCTCTAGGGCCCGCAAATTCCTGAAATTCCAATGGGGGCTGCCAGGAGAGGACAGGGCAGAAATACCCGTCTTGAGGGAGTCGAAGTCATTGGCAATGTCCGCCACTGACATGGACTCGCTGATGGTCCGAAAGAACGACCCTCATTGCCACCCGCTCGGGTTTGGGGAGGGTGGAGGGGCCTGTGGCTGTGTGTTTTGACATTGTGGTGGTCACTAGAAAACAAAATGTGCAAAAGAAATGGGGAGGGGCAAAAAGGCAACATGGGGCATGGTGCATGACAAGACAGTGCAGCGCAGGGCAGGTACCACAGGCTTAAAACACGAAGCAAACACGGTCATGGACCCATTTCTCTGACATACCGGTGAGGCAAAACCTGAGATAATCTGGAAATTTAAGCTTTCCCCGCGGGCCTTCGGAAAAATATACACATAGCCCCACTATTGAACGGTATCTTTGAGTTCCGCAGCCGAAACCATCAAAACCACTGAAAAAGGCAAATGACCCCCCCCCCCAAGGCTTTCGAACATCCATATATATATAACGCTCTAATCTACACCCCTCTCCCCAACTCTACGTGGCTCCACCATAGGGCTCTAAGGTGCGTGCAAAGGGTACAACGTGGTGCATAAATGTGGTCAAAAGGGCTGAACTCGGTCAGCAAAGGCTCAAAATGTGCCAAAAACACTTGTTTGAGCATCCCCAAATGGTCCAGGATCACATTTAGAAAAATGCGTTTTTGACCCATTTTTGCCCTATTTGTGGTCCCAAAACGGTCCATTTTCAAGGCGTTTTGAGATTTGCCATGGCCCAAAAAGCGCCACCACGGGCTCAGAACGGGCTAAACACACTTCTTTGAGCATCTCAAGTGGTCTAGGAACAACGCTCAAAAAAATCTCTTTTTTGCACTGGGGACCCTAGTGCACCCCCAACTGGCCCCAACCGTGCGCCAGCCGTGCAGCCCTCCGGCTCCACCAAGTGACCACTTGAACGGGTGTTGTTTGGCACATCTGACGCTTGGAAACCACAAATAGTGGGCAGTGGCGGGTGTACTAGGTGCCCTCAGAACTCAGTATTGAGCCACGTAGCCCAAGATATAGCCTGTTCTTGGTTTTTGGCCTGTTTGACACAAACAGGGCACCTGCGGGGGCATTCTTGCCCATTTTTGGACTATTTCTCAGACATATTGTGGAGTTAGAGGGCACAAAAGGGCTCTTGAGCACAGGGCAAATCAGAGCGCGCGTGCATTGTAGGAACTGTTTACCTTTGTTTGGCGGTTTTGACTGGGCATTGGGGCCGTTTTGGGCCAAAGAAGGCTGCTTTGGAGCACAGAATGGGCAGTTTTGGGAGGGCACCTCTCCACTTGTCGCCCCTGCCCTGGGGCGCCAACAGTGAGCTTTTGGCTGAAAACCTGGATTTTGCAAGGGGACCACCTAGGCTCGAGGATAGCGAGAGTAGAGTAGAGCCCCGAGCGTTGAGATGGAGCAGTTGCCAAAACAGAAAGGAGAGGTGCTTGTTCTTGCTTGCTTGCTTGCTTCATTGCTTGCTTGCTTGTTGCTTGTTAGCTCCATTTAAGTGGAGAGGGATGTAGTAAGGGTGTAGTAATATATATTACTACACCCCTCTCCCCTTCAATTCAGCTAACAACAAGCAACAACAACAACAAGCACCTCTCGGTGCCGCTTTGGCCAGTGCTCTGTCCAAACTATTCGGATCTTCTGTTCATGTAGCCATCTTTTAGCCTAGTTGGTGCCCTTGGCAAATCCACGCTTGGAGCCAAAATCTTAACGGTAGAGGCCCGGGGCTCTGGCGCCAAGATGGGAGGTGCCCTCCTACATCTGCGCAGTTTTTGGCGGAAAACAGCCATTTTTCGACTAAAATAGCCCCCAAACTCGGGGAAAATGCCCGAACGAAGGAGAACAGTGGCTACATTACACGTACAGGTTGACTTCAACGTGTCGAGGAGCCCTCTAGTGCCCTTCAACGCGACGATATGTCCAATGAACAACCCAAAAAGGCGCCAAAAAGCCCCAAAATCTGCGCAATGTGCACCGACACCCCGAATCCAAGAACGGGCCGTATCTTGGGTCACGTGGCTCAATACCAAATTCCGAGGGCACCTAGTCCACCTGCAACCCCCCACTTTTTGTGGTTTCCAAGCCTCACAATCGAGGTTCATACTTAATATTTCGCAAAAATTAACGTCGACAGAAAATGAATCTATTATTAACCTCGAAAAATCAATTCACAAGTTAATTCCCTTTTGTTTATACCTTTTGCAGCTCGTCGAAGGCTGCAAGATGATTTATTGGGGTACCAAGTGGGTCCTCGATGAGTTAGTTGTCGGGGCCACCAACCCTTCGTGAGACACCTCCTTGCCGTCTCCATATCGGCCATGGTGTGCTCCATTTACAATATGGGTGTGTAGGAGAAGATCGCGGCGGCGTGAGTGAAAGCGGGGGTTGGCTGCACATTTGAGGGGAAGGCGGTGGCCGGGGCTCTGGCGCCAAGATGGGAGGTGCCCTCCTACATCTGCGCAGTTTTCGGCGGAAAACAGCCATTTTTCGACTAACATAGCACCCAAACCCGGGGAAAATGCCCGAACGAAGGAGAACAGTGGCTACACTACACGTACAGGTTGACTTCAACGTGTCAAGGAGCCCTCTAGTGCCCTTCAACGCGCCGATATGTCCAAGAACCGGCCCAAAAAGGCGCGAAAAAGCCCCAAAATCTGCGCAATGTGCACCGACACCCCGAATCCAAGAACGGGCCGTATCTTGGGTCACGTGGCTCAAATCCAAATTCCGAGGGCACCTAGTCCACCTGCAACCCCCCACCTTTTGTGGTTTCCAAGCCTCACAATCGAGGTTCATACTTAATATTTCGCAAAAATTAACGTCGACAGAAAATGAATCTATTATTAACCTCGAAAAATCAATTCACAAATTAATTCCCTTTTGTTTGTACCTGTTGCAGCTCGTCGAAGGCTGCAAGAAGTTTCATTGGGGCACCAAGTGGGTCCCCGATCAGTTAGTTGTCGGGGCCCACCAACCCTTCGTGAGACACCTCTTTGCCGTCTCCATATCGGCGATGGTGCGCTCCATTTACAATATGGGTGTGTAGGAGAAGATTGCGGCGGCGTGAGTGAAAGCGGGGGTTGGCTGCACATTGGAGGGGAAGGCGGTGGCCGGTCGCCGCTATTTGGAGACGGGCCGCACCTTGCAGAATGGGGGGCGCAAGGGCGACCGGCACGTTGTGGTCGAGCCCTGCTTGATCTTCCTATGCATCCTCCAATGTTGCTTGGCCATCGGCAGCCGCCGAGTGGCCTTCATTGAGGCCCACCTAGGGCACATTCCCCAGGACAGCGCCGTGGCCGTGCGACGCATGTGCTACCGGTCTCGCACCGGCGTTAGGTTGGGGGCCTGGGCTTCGCTTAACGAAGCAGAGGCCCCCCACTCACCCCATTCCCAACCTCCTTTTTCCCTCGTTTAGCTCTTGCTATGCCTTTCGCTCGAGACGCCCTTCTCGAGCCTAGTATGACGCTCACGCCATTGAGTGGGGCCAAGAGTTTGCGGGACCCTTTTGTCTCTCAACTCCGTGGTGAGTGGGTGGCCTCGTCCCCTTCGGCAGAGGCCCCGTGGTAAGAGGCCCCCCTCTCTGACGTTTTCAACGCTCACAGTCCCCCAACGAGACGCCTAGAACCCCGTACCAGTGGACACTTGGTGGACCCGGAGGGCAGCCCGGCCTGCGCTCCCTTGGGGCCAGCGGTAGGTCAACAAGGGTCCCCGGGGCGGAAAAATTGATTTTTTTCAAAGTTGTTCCTAGACCACTTGGGATGCTCGAGAAACTGTCTTTGAGCCGTTTTGAGCCCGTTGTGACGCGTTTTGGCGCATGCAAAATCCCAAAAGGCTTTGAAAATGGGCCGTTTCGAGACCAACATTTGGTCACAAATGGGTCAAAAATGTGTTTTTTCAAAAATGATCCTCGACCATTTGGGAAGCTCAAACAAGTGTTTTTAGCCCGCTCTCAACCTGTAGTGATGCGTTTTGGGCCACAGAAAATCCCAAGATTTCTTGAACAGGGTCCATTTTGCGGCCAAAAATGGTTGAAAACAGAATCAGAAGCGCACTTTTTCAACAGTGATCCTGGAGTATTCGGGATGGTCAAATAACTGACTGTAGCCCATTTTGAGCCCTTGGTGACGCTTTTGGGCCCATGGAAAATTTCAAAATGCTTTGAAAATGGGCCATTTTGGGACCAAAAAAGGGCCAAAAATGGATAAAAAAAGTGTTTTTCCAAAAGTCATCCTGGAGCCTTGGGTATGCTGAAGCAAGTGTTTTTAGCTCATTTTGACCCTGTGGGGACGTTTTTCAGCTCACGGAGAATCCCAACATGCCTTGAAAATGGGCCGTTTTTGGACCCAAAAATGGCTCAAAAATGGGTCGAAAATGTGTTTTTCCAAAAGAGATCTTGGACCGTTAGGGATGTTCAGACAAGTGTTCTCAGCCCCTTTCAGCCCGTGGTGACACGTTTTGGCCCACAGAAAATCCCAAATTGCCTTAAGAAGGGTCTGTTTTGGGGCCAAAAAGGGATAAAAAAGAGTCAAAAACGCACTTTTCCGAAAGGGATCCTGGACCATTTTGCATGCTCAAAAGAGTTTTGTTGGCCCGATTTCAGCGCGTCGTGACGCGTTTTGGCATATTAAATATCAGCAAATGACTTGAAAAGGGGCCATTTGGGGACCAGTAAAGGTGTCAAAAATGTGTCAACAATGTGTTCCTCCAAAGTCATTTTAGCCCATTTTGAGCCCGCTTTGACCGAGTTTAGCGCCCTCAGCCACATGTATGCACCAAAGTGTACCCTTCGCACGCACCTTAGAGCCCTATGGTGGAGCCACGTAGATTCTGGGACCGGGGTGTACATTATAGGGTATATATATGTACATATACCCTAAATCTGGGTCCCTCTCCCCAACTCTATGTGGCTCCACCATAGGGCTCTAAGGTGGGTGCAAAGCGTACAATTGGGTGCATAAATCTGGCTAAAAGGCCTGAATTTGTTCAAAAAAGGCTCAAAATGGGCTGAGAACACTTGTTTGTGCATCCCCAAATGGTCCAGGATCACATTTGAAAAAACGCCTTTTTGACCCATTTTTGACCCATTTTTGGTACCAAAATAGCCCATTTTCAAGGCATTTTGCGATTTTCCCTGGCCCAAAATTTGCCACCACGGTTTCAAAACCGCCTAACAACACTTGTTTGAGCATCTCAAGTGGTCTAGGAACAACCTTCAAAAAAATATTTTTTTTCCACTGGGGACCCTAGTGCACCCACCATTGGCCCCAACCGTGCGTGGGCCGTGCTGCCCTCCGGCTCCACCGATTGACCACTTGAACGGGTGTCTAGGCGTGTCGTTGGGCGCATCTGACGCTTGAAAACCACAAATATGGGGGGTTGCGGGTGGACTAGGTGTCCTCGGAACTGAGTATTGAGCCACGTAGCCCAAGATACAGCCTGTTCTTGGTTTTCGGCCTGTTTGACACAAACAGCGCACATTTGGGGGCATTTTTGGCGCATTTTTGGACCGTTTCTCGGACATATTGTGGAGTTAGAGCGCAAGAAAGGGCTCTTGGGCACGGAGCAACTAGAGCGCGCGTGCACTGTAGGAACTGATTGCCTTTGTTTGGTGTTTTCGGCTGGGCATTAGGGCCGTTTTCGGCCTAAAAAGGCTCCTTTCGGGCACAAAATGGGAACTTTTGGGAGGGCACCTCTCCACTTGGCGCCCCCGACCTGGGCTGCCACCGCTGAGGTTTTGCCTCAGATCTTGGATTTGGCAAGACCACCACTTAGGCCCTAGGATAGTGAGAGTAGAGTAAAGCCCAAAGCGATGAGGGGGAGCAATTGCCAAAACAGAAAGGAGAAGTCCTTGTTGTTGCTTGCTTGCTTGCTTGCTTCCTTGCTTGCCTGCATGTTGCATGTTAGCTATATTTAAGGGGAGGGGGCAAAAAACTTACCACTGGTGGCCCGGGGCGATAGCGCCAAGTTGGGAGGTGCTCTCCCAAATCTGCGTAGTTTCCCGCAGAAAACAGCCTTTCTTTTTACTAAAAGGGCCCCCAATCCCGGGCAAAACGCCGAAACGAAGAGGAACAGTGCTACACTACACGTGCAGCTTGACGTCACCCTGTCAAAGAGCCTTCTAGTGCCCTTCAAGTCCACGATATGCCCAACGAACGGCCCAAAAAGGCGCCAAAAGACCCCAAAAAATTTCCACAATGTGCACCAACACCCCAAAATCAAGCACGGGCCGTATCTTGCGCTACGTGGCCTAAAGCCGAGTTCCGAGGGCACCTATACCCTAATTTTGAGCCATCTTAGACCTCCATAGGTGCAAACACCCACTAATAACCATCCAATTGACCTCTAAAACATGTTTTCTTGAGTTCCCCAACCTCAAAATAGGGGGAAATGTCCTTACTTCCCATTGAAGACGCACCTAGTAGTGGCGGGAGGGGGGGGAGGGGGGGGGGAAATGCGTGTACTGCCCATATTTATATGTATATGTATATATATATATATATATACATACATACATATACATAGCTATATACATACATATATATACATATATATATACGCACATACGGGCTAGTGCGTGCTGGCAGAGGGATACGTGGAGTCAGGGGTGGTGAGCAGTTTCGAGGACGCGGACGACAATGGATTACGTGGGGTCATGGGTGTTGGGTGTCTCCACAGTGGCGGGGCAACGTGAACGATGGAGGGTCAGCTCTCGCTTCGCCGCATGCGTGCTGCTTTGTTCCTTGGTTGCTGCTTTGCGACGGACAGAGGTGCCCTTGCCTCCTGCTTGTTGCGATGCTGCTGCGCTGCTTTGCCTTGCCCCCTTACCCCCGGCGAACAAACGGGCCAGCGTCCGTCGCCGTTGCTAATGCTAACGCTTTGCAGTTGCCACTGCCCCCAAAGCCTGGTTGCCCGGTATCCCCGGTCCTCTGGGTCCTCCGTCATGCTGTGGGCCACCTCAGGCAGCCCTGGGACCCACGGGATCGAGCGAGGCAGGAACGACCTGTCGGCGCGAGATGCCCGGTAACTCCAGTAGACGGCATGATAACTGGTTATGACTATGACTATGACTATATACGTACATATATATATATATATAGACAGAAAACTCAAAGCATTAGGCGTGACGACCACAGTCGAACACGAGCGCAATGAAAATGGATGGTACATATATATATATATATATATACATATATATATATATATATATATATATATATATATATATATATATATATATACATATATATGTATATATGTATATATATATATATATATATATATCTCTCGGGGACGGTAAGGAATATGCCAACATGGAGCGTTTTCAGGGATCGCCGTAATTGTTGCCTCGTTTGTTCCCGCTGAGTGTCCCAAAGGGGGGGGTATGTGGGGTATGTTCGGGAAGCCCTCGTAAAGGGCTATTCGGAACACCCTGGGTCTGCATGTTGTACTGACAGTATGTTTGAGATTTTTGTCTTTTTTGGACAGTGCCTGTGTTGCTTGCTGGCTGTTTTTGTCAACAGACAGCCACCATGTCCGGATACAAGTTCACGCAACGTGCCGTTGCAGCCCCAGATGCACCGCAACAACCTTTGGTTCGCAAGAGAGCACGTTCGGGGGGTGCAAAGTGGGTGCAGGTTAGTCGCATGGTGGCCCCGAGCCCCGCAAAAAAGCCTCGTACGGCCGGTTCACAGCAACCTGCATGCGACCACGAGGAACACCAGATTCTATCCGCTTCTGAGGCCACCGCTTTTGCAGCCCAGTTTTGGGATAAAAAGACTCACCCCACCAAGGCTTCGCAACAAGAATTTCTGGCTACCTGCATCGACGTCGATTTGGAGCAAAATGTGAAACATGCAGGTCGCCAGAAGTACACCAGGAAGAGGGGGCACCAGACAACGTATTTTGTACCGTACCGTGGGTCGCGGCGACAAACTTGTAATACCCAGTTCCTCCACTATTTCAAAATCAGTCGCATCGTTGTGGAGTCTGTGGCCAAAGCCAAAGCAGCCGCGGCCGTTGCCACCCCCCTGAGTCCCATGAGGAGTCCACAGAAACAGGCTGTGGTCAACACCCGGCTGGCCTAACAATCCAGCATGTGGTGCGCAACAAACAACGATTCGTCAGAAAACTGCGCATCCTGACCAGAAATGATTTCTGGGACGTCAGCCGTTGGCTGGCGGGGGCCTACGCATCGTCGTCCGACCATTTGGACCAGCATAAAAAACCTGTGTTGATTCGAGACCACAAAATCAAGTGGTTGGATTTTGGCACCACCCCTGATGAGGGCAGCCCTTCCCCTCACCCTGGTTTTGCCTGGATGAAAGCAGGGTACGGCGAGTCCATTGAGTGGCGCAAGGTGAGGCTGACCAAACAACGGAATGTTGACCTCACAACAGATGGTCTCTGGGCAATGCCTCTGAATTCAGGGTGGGTACCGGTAAAGAGCCGCAGGTTGCAGGATTGGCAAAAGCTGAAAAAATATGTTCCTAACAAAAAGCATGGTGATGTCTGCCCAAATGGGGTCCCAGCCCTGCCTGAAAAAGACAGCGCAAATGACGATTCAGAAAAAGCAAGTGTGAAACATTCAGTGCATGTTTGCGTGCCGACTTTGCAGCAACCTGGGGTCGAAAATCGTGCAAACACCAGAAAGTTTGGCCTCGATGCTCAAAAATATCGTCAGCTACCCCCCGCTAACCCATGCATTTCTGAATTGCCCTCTACTCACAGATTTCAAAAAATATACACATACCCCCCCCTACGGAATGAAATTTTGGTACTCTGGACGAAAAATGGAGAAAACCCTGAAAATACACGAATTTGCTCCGCGTTGGCATATTCTGAATGTCCCCGAGAGATATATATACATATATATGTATATATGTATATATATATATTTTATATATATATATATATATATATATACATCCTCTAATCTACACCCCTCTCCCAAGCCGCATGTGGCTATTGATTTCAGGTGACATATATACATCCTCAAATCTCCACCCCTCTCCCAAGCCGCATGTTGCTATTGATTTCAGGTGACCCAAAAGAAAGGTAGGTGTGGTCCTCACCATGTCCTATTGTGTGTAGAATGTGGAAAAGCGGAGTGGTGTGACCACCCCCCTTGGTGGACCCAAATTCACCACCTTTGTCCGGCATCATCCAAACATTTGGATATGCGGCCCAAGTGTGATCCGACGGTTCCCACCACCCCTCAGCCAAATTCAGGGGAGGGTAGCATCGGCTTGGGTATTCGCAGCCGTACTGCGAACCTCAGGGGGGTAGGCTCTGGAGGCAGACAAGGGGTTAGCTTTACAATAGACACACGTATTTAGGGGGAGCTGGAAGGCAAGTGCAGATGTGTGGCCATAGCAACTCGTGGCGGTGGCTTTGGACCACATCGCAATGAAGGTACATCATTCCTCCCCGCTTACACCCCTTTTGCACGACCCGCCTACCCCAAAAAAAGATTCGAGGAACCGAGGGGAATGGAATGGAAGGGCCCACGACCTGTTGCACCTGTTGCAAACAGAGACGACTTTCTACGCAAGGGGTCAAGACCAACAGTGGCTACTCGGAGCACTTTCTAGGGAAGCGCCTAAGACCAAAAGTGGCTATTTGCAACAATTTCTAGGGAAGGGCCTGAGAGGGAGAGTGCTTACTTGGGACACTTTCTAGGTAAAAGCCTAAGGGTTTGATGAAGGAACTTGGTTGCGCAAATGTGGGGTACACCAACAATACCCCTGCCGTTAGGGACACCTTTCAGGTGCAAAACGGGCCATTGTCAAAGCGTTTTTGCATGAATGAAGGGCCTAAAGTGGTATCATCAGCACGCAACAAACGACCTTTGTATAGTGTCTAGTTTTTGTATAGTTTGTATAGTCTTGCGGAAGTTGGCGCTCACAGTATGGACAAATTGATGAATGTGCACAAGTGTGTGAGTCCTCAATAATGCCCCTGCCATTTTGGGGCCCCTTTTTGTTTCAAGGCATTGTGGCATAATGGCAGGGCAAAAATGGGTGTGGTAGATGTGGCAAAGCTAGTCAAAACAGGCCGAACGTTGACTGAGCGCACAGCCATGTGCATCCCAAATGGTACGGGACCATTTTTCTCCCATTTTCTGCCCTAAAATGGCCAATTCTCATGGTATTTCTGGGCTTTCAACGGGCCAAAATGGCTCGAAATGGGCCCACCATGACCACATTTCACTTGTTTGTGCACCCAACATTGTCCAAGATGATTTTTTGAACACAACGTTTTTGATCCCTTCTTGACATACTTTCCGCCCCAAAAGCGGCCATTTTTCAAAGAAATTTGCCATTTTTGAAGGGCAAAAATGGGCCACCACGCGCTTTAGACAGGCTAAAACCACTTGTTTTGGCATCCCACGTTGCCTAGGAGCAACTTTCAAAGCGGCCATCTTTTTGACCTCTGTGCAACCTATTGGCCTATCTAGGGCGTTCACCCGTTTGGGAACAAGCGTGCAGCTTGCCACGGCCTATCGGTTGCTGGTACGGGTGTCTAGGCCTCTGTTTGGGCGATTTCCGGGGGGGAGGGGGGGCACAGGAAGTGGGCAGCTGCGGGTGGACTAGATGCCCTCGGAATCATCTTTTGACCGACGTGGCCCATGATACTGCCCGTGCTTGGTTCCGGCATGTTGGTGTACATTGCGCACATTTTCAGGTTTTTTGGCGCCCTTTTGGGCAGTCTCTGGGATATATCATGGAGTTCAAGGGCACTAGAGGGCTCCTTGACATGGTAAGGTCAAGCGGCACGTGTAGTGTAGCCACCGTTTTGCTTCTTTTTGGGGGCTGCTTTTGGCCCGAAACTGCCGGAATTGGGTCGGGCACCTCCGCACTTGGCGCCCATGCCCCGGGCTGCCACCAGTGAGCTTTTGGCTGAAAGCATGGATTTGGCAAGGGCACCACATAGGCTCAAAGCCAGCTGGAGTGAGGTCAAGTCCAAGGCATCCGAAAGGTGCAATGGCGAAAATGGAATCGTGACGTGCTTGCTTTCTTGCATGTTGCTTGCTTGTTTGTTAGCCAGTTTAAAGGGGATGGGGATATAGTAATATATTACTACACCCCTCTCCCCTCAAATCTAGGTAACAAGCAACAAGCAAGCAAGGAGGCAACAAGCAACAAGCAAGCACGCCTCCTTTTCGTTTTGGCCATTGCAGACCCTCAGCGCTCTGGGATCCCCTCTGGTCTAGCCATCCTAGGGCCCTGGGCATGCCCTTGCCAAATCTAAGTTTTGAGCGAAAACCTCGCCGGTGGCGCCCCGGGGCAGGGGCGCCAAGTCCAGAGGTACCGGCCCCAAACTGCGCATTTTGTGCCCCCAAATAGCCTTTTATGTCCCAAGATGGCCCAAAAACCTAGTCAAAACAACCAGACGAAGGCAGGCATTACCTACCCACAACGTGCGTCTCCATTGCTCTGTGACCAAGAGCCCTTTCTTGCCCTCCAGCTCAACAATATGTTCGAAGATGTGTAGGAGGCCCAGGCATTTAGGCATAGATTAGCATAGATATTGATGTTCATTAGCAGTCTTTGTATTGCTACATCCCTTGGAGCCTTGTATTGACCGAGGGTAGCAAGGTGAGTAGACATGGGTAGTCATTACCCAGCGTGTTCTTGGGCATATTTGACAGATTTCAGAGTAGGATGCAGAATTGGCTAGATGTAGCATTTTTGGCTGCTTTAAGTGTAGAATAATGCGCTTTCATTTCCTGGGTTAGACTGTTATCACATTGAATGGATTGATTGGCTTTTTAATCTGCTTTGACTACCGGCGATCATCACTGTGCAAGATGGGCCCAACAATGGCCAAAAAATGGCCATAATGTGCGCTATTTGTGTCAACCAGGCCTGAAACCAAGGATGGGCCGTATCTTGGGCTACATGGCTAAAAAGCGATTTCCGAGGGCACATAGTCCACCCGCAACCCCAAGGTTTTTGTGGTCTTCAAGCCTCATCATCCCTGAACGAGCCGCCTAGACCCC
>OZ038379.1:155179096-155446596 GCA_964036045.1 Eutreptiella sp. 'Long Island Sound 2002'
GCCCACCCCACCCAACCCCCCCCCACCCACGCCCAGCGACGACCGCCACCCGCACCTGACCCGCCCCCCCCCCCCCCCCCCCCCCCCCTTTCTACATTTGCGCCACTGCCGGTAGCACTGTTCGCTCTGCATGCCGGAGCCTCCGGGCCCTGAACGCTTGCCTCGGCTTCTCCCTTCCTCCCGCCCGCCCACCCCGACCAACCCCTCCCACCCCCACCCCACGCCATGACCGGCGCCCACAGCCGGCAACGGACCTCCCACCCCCCGGCACGCCGTGTGTCGGATCCTCCCTTGCTTCGCTCCCCACAGGCACCATGGCTCACCCATTCTCAGCTCTGTCCCCCGACCTCCAGCGCGAACAGTTGACGGCGGCCGACGCCTGGCCCCTCCTGTCCGTCGCCCTGGACTCCCAGCAACCCCCACGCCTGCTGGCCTCTGCACGCCACATGCCGGCAAATGTGGACGTCCTCCCCATCCCCCTCGCCGGCTCCCCCATCGAAGCCAGCCCCCTCCTCTGGTGGTTCGCCTTCACTGAGCAGCTCACCGAGAACGAGATCTCCCTCCTCACCACCCATCACGATGCCTCGTGGCTCCCCTACGCCTCCTGCATGAGCGCCCTCATCGACTGGGGCGCTCGTGCCTCCACCCTCGACCAGGCCACTCTCGCCTCGGCCGCCCTCGCCCACATTTCCCCCTTCACCCCCGACCTCCCCCCCTCCATCCCCTTCCGCCGCCTCCTGGACCTCCTGGCCTTCGAGGAGGCCATCAAGCCCAAGGTCGCCCGGGTCGCCCTGCTCCACTGGCTAGCAACCTGGGCGGCCCAGCAGACCGGCTCCCGGCTGGCCTGCCCCCCCCTCAGCTGCGTCTTCGACCCCGCCAGCCCCCACGTCCGTATCCCCGCTCCTTGCCCCCTGTCCGCCCAACGGTGGTACACCGAGTTGAACCATCGGAAGGATGATGGTTCCATTCGCACCCCCAACATCTCCACCGCCATCACCGCGGCCGCCCGCCGCGCTAACCCACAGGCGGAAGACCCCCCTGCGGGGCCCGGAGCCCCCGCCCCCGCCGCCGCCCCTGCGCCCCCCGACGCTTCTCAACCCTTGTCCCTGCTTCCGCCCTGTCCCCAGCCCCCGCAGCCGGCCGCACCACCCCCGTCAGACTGGGAGACACTCTTCCAGGCTGGCCCCACCCCGAGCTCCCAGGACACGCTAACCCTGCTTGACGGCCTCTCCTCCGTCCCCGAGGCGGACGCCCACCACACGGCCATGTGCATTGTGGCTATGGGCAAGAGCTGCCACCTGCCCCCCAGGACCGTGCAGCACCTCTCGGTCTCCAGGTCCACCGCCAGCCTGGTGCTCGCCGCCAAGGGTGCCTGGCACTCCTGCCCCGACCTCCACAAGCCCACCCTTCGCCTCCACCTCAACAAGCTCCTCACCCTGGTCTCCCAACGGTACGGGGCAGCCGCCTCCTCCGCGGCCTCCCTGCCTGCCCTCCGGGCCATCCAGCCCCTCATCACGGCCGCTCAGGCCCATGCCGACACTCCCTGGCTGACGGCGGCCTTCACCATCGCCAGCGCCCCCTCATTCCCCATAGAGGCCTACCAGGACCTCCAACACGTCTCCTCCGCCGACACCCTCCGCGCAGCCATCGCACGGCTGTGTGGCCGTCTCTCCACCCCGGCCCAGTTCCAGGAGCTCATCTCCTACACCAAAACTGCCCTCCCCCCCCGCTCCACGGCGGACCTGGACTGGTTCCGCCTTGGCTCCTCCGCACCGCCAGCGCACTCCCTGCTAGCCCCTGGCGCCGTCGCCCCGCCCGCGCCACTCTTCGCCCCTCCCCTCCCCGGCCAGCCCCCCCTCCCGGGCGCCCCCGCGCCCACCGCCGCCGGCGCCACCCCCACCTCCACGGTCCCCACCTTCGCCCCCGTCGGCTCCTCGCCAGCCGCCACCGGCGTCATCCGCGTCTCAGGCCTCCGCCTAGGCCCGCACCCCTCCATGGCAGTCACCCTCACCCACAACCTGCAGACCGTCTTGTACGTCACCGACGCCGACGCCCGCCGCGGGCACGCGTTCGCCCACATCGCCCCCGCCCTGCACACCTCCCTCTTCGCCTCGCTGCCCACGCGCGTCATCCAACACAACGAGGGCTGGTCCCTTGCGGTCCAGGGCAGACGAGACGATGGGCAACCCTGGCACGCCCCCACTGCCACTCTCAACACCCCACCCTCCCTCCGCCCGCCCGTCCCGGGCGACCCTCAGCCCCGCCCCGCCAAACGCAGCCGCCAGCAGTCACCCCCCCGTTCCTCCCCCCGGCGCTCCCCGCGGCACCATGGCCGCACAACACCCTCGGCCCCCTCGTCAGGCAGGGCAGTCCGCGGCGCAATGTTCCCCAGTGCCCGCAGACACAACTGACTCGCCCTACCGGACACGCTCCCCGCCACCAGCGCTCCCGACCTCCCGACCCTAGCCTGGGCGACTTTCCTCGCCTCCCACTTCCCCCGCCCACTCGACGCCCACCGCGCCGGGGCTGACCTTCTCTCCGCCCCAGAGCCCCGTCCCCAGTCCCACGCCCGTGCCCCCCCCCCCCGCGCACCCGCTCCACCACCGGCCTCCGCCCCCCGTATATGCCTTCACTGCGGCACGCTGCGGCGCCCTGCCCTCGCGCGCTGCCCCGTGTGCGCACACTCTGCTGACCTTCTCCCCCTTGGCCTCCCCCCGGCCGCCGACCTACCCCCGGGCCCCCTCCGAGACCTCCTGCACGCCGCCCAGATCTCCACGTCGCTACCCCCCTCGCTCCTCGCCTCCGCCCTCCCCACGGTGTGCGGTTGGCTCGCCTCCTTCCCCCGCCAGCGCGGTGACCCCTCCTTCTGGATCACCCCTCCCCTGCACGTGGACGCCAAGTGGACCGCCTTCTGGGACACCGCCCACTTGCCTACAACCCCCCTTCCCCCGTCCCCCGCGTACACTCGCTCGTCAGGCCCAACCTCAGCGTGGGCACTGCAGCCCGCCCTCCCCGACGCCCCGCTCGTCACCTCCTCCGCTTGCCCCGACTGTGGACGCCCCACGCCTCACACCGCCTTCGTCGACCTCCCCACATCGCCGACCGACCACTGGCCTCACTTCTTCTGCGCCCCCCCCCACAAGGCCCCGCCTGTGTGCACTCGTGACATCGCCGCCCGCTGTGTGGTCTGCTTCCCGGGCGTGCTACTGCCCGGGGCGGTCCCCGTCTCCGCCATCCCCTGGGCCGCCCCCTGCGCCCCCCCCCCCGACCGCCTCCTCCAGCCGACCCCCGCCTTCGTCCTCTCCCTTCCCGACCCCCGTGACCAGGCGTCCGTCCCCCTCCGCGACACAGCCCTCACCTTTCTCACACACAACTGGGGCGGCATCGCCGGCCAAGTCTCCCTCGCCCGCACCTGGCTCGAGGCCCTGTCCCCCGACGTGGTCGCCGAACAGGAACTCTGGGACTTAGACTCGGCCCGCCCCGCCCTCCCACCGAGGTACGAGGCCCACTACAGCACCGCTTCCGGCCAGGCCTCAGGCCTCCGCACGGCCTGGCTCCGGTCCCTCCGCGCCCCCTCCCAACCCGCCGACCTCGTCTACAACGGCCAGCACTGGATTGCCTCCACGGTCCCCCTCTCGCTAGGGGGCCGGGCCCTCCTGTTCAACGCCCACCTCCCCCCACGCCTCTCGTACTCCGAGTGGGTCTCCGAGGTCAAACTCATGAACCACCTCCGCTCCTGCGTACGGCCCGACCTATGCGTCCTCCTGGGCGACCTCAACAGCAAGGGGGCCCCAAGCACCCCCCTGGCCTCCGCACTCGGGGCCCTAGGCCCGCTCTCAGCCTGGCACCGCCTGGTCCCCCCAGCAGCTCCAACCAACTTCACCACCCGCCACAGCTCCCCCCGTTCCACCGCCATCGACCACATCTTCGCCACCGGTCCCATCGCCTCCCACGCTCACCACGTCCTCCCCTGCCACAACTCACACGCCATGGTGTTGGCGCAGGTCACCCTGCATCACCGCTCCTGCGACGCCAACTCGTGGCGTCTGTTCCGATGGCGCCTGTCGACTGTCGAGGACATGGACTCCGTCTCAGCCGCCCTAGACCTGGCGTGGGGCTGGCTCTCCCTTACCCCCTCCCTCCCCGACCACTACATCGCCGCTCACCACTCCCTCGCGCACCAGCTGCTCCCGCACCCCCCTGACACCCCCACACTACTACGGTCCCTGTCCCGGTTCACCTTTCCCCTCTCCACGCAAGACCTCGCCGCCCAGTCCTTTACCCTCCGGGAGGCATCGGCCGCCCGCGGCTTCGTCTCTCGCGCTGCAGTCCTCTCCTCCCCCTCCATCACTTCCGCCACACGCACGGTCCTCCGGCTGCCCTCCCCTCCCCTGGAACCGTTCCACGGCATCCTCCCCCACCCAGGGGCCACCCTCACGACCCGCGAGGAACGGCTCGCCGAGATCACGGCACAGTCCCGGTCCCAGACAGCCAACCGGCACGTCTCCGTGGATCACGCCTTCTTCGCCGCCCGCTGCACCCCGGACCCCTGGCTCCCCCTCCTGCACCCGCCCACCAACGTCACCCTCCCCCTACTCCGCGACGCCCTCCGCGCGAACGCCCGTCCGGAATCCCCCGCCTCCCTCCGGGCATACGCTCTCGCCCGCCAGTCCCCCCCCCTCATCACCACGGCCTCCCTCGCCCACCGCCGCATGGGCAAGCGCTCCCTCGCCGTGTCCACTGACAACGTGGCGCGCGCAGCGCTCTTCCGCAGCGGCGGAGGCGTCCACCTCGGAATGCTGCACCTCCTCCTCCAGCTCGAATCCGGCACCCCGGGCGTCTCCAACGAGACCGTCCGCTACGGCCTCTACAAGGGGAAGCCCACCAAACCACTCCCCCGCCACCTCACACGCTCCTTCCGCCCCGTCGACGTGGAGTCGGGCGTCTCCGGCGCGGCGTCCAGCATCGCCACGACCCGCCTAGCCGCCGACCTCGAGCTCACCTCCACCTACACCCCCGCCTCCTTCGCCTACCGCCCAGGCCACTCCGCACTCGGCCTCGCCTCCGTCGCCCGCGCCGCCACCTACACAGCCCTCTCCACCAACGGCACCTGCGCCATCTGCGACTGGGACGAGTCTGACGCGTACCTCAGGGTACTGCGCCAAGACAACTCCCGCCTCTGCTCCCGCCTCCGCGCCACGTGGGACTTTGGCCCCTGGGGGGACGGCTTCTACAGCCGCCTGGTCATCCGCGTGGCCACCCGCGAGGGGTTCGCCCACCCCTTCAGCACCGAGGGGGGGGGCAACCAAGGCGACGGGTCTGCCCAACTCCACTACCAGGCCCCCAGCCTGGTCATCACCAGGGCCATGCGCCCCAACACTTCCATCACCCTCCCCCTCACCGTGCCCGGCCACTCAGCATCCCTCCCCGCCACCCACCTCTCGTACAGCGACGACCGCCGCTTCATCACCCCCTCCCTCACGGACGTGGCAGCCATGGCCACTGACTGCCGCGAGTGCTCAAGCCGCGCCGGCCGCATCATCCACCCCGACAAGCAGGAGTTCTCCCTCGTCGACTCCCGCCCGGGCCGGCCCACCCTCGTCACCGCCGACGTCCCGCAGCACACCGGCACCACCACCACCGCCCCCCCCGGAAGTCGTCGGCATCCCCATCCTCCCCGAGCTCCCCCTCCTCCGCGTCATCAACAAGACCCGCACGTCCCTCGACCGGGCGCGCAAGGCCGGCCGCAACCGCGAGGCCTGCCCCATACTCCAGCTCCGCTCCCTGCACGCCTTCGGCCTCTCCCCCCTCGACTACGTCACCTCGGGCGTACTCATCCCCCCCCCCTCCCTCCGCCCCCATCAGGTCGCCATCAACAATGCATACCGCCACGCCTTCCGTCTGCCCCCCTGGGCTCACTCGGCCTTCCTCCACCTCCCCCTCCAGCAGGGCGGTCCCAGCGCCCCCCTCCTCCGCACTTACCTCCGCGCCTCTTGGGGCCCCAACACCCTCGCGGTAGCCGCCACGGCGTCCCTCGTCTCCCCACGCCGCCCCACCCCCTGGCTCACCGAAGGCCCCGCCCTGGCGCAGGCGCTCGCTCCCCTCGACATCACCGTCCACCTCCTCCCCTCCCCCCGAGTACGCCCCGCCCCGCAGCACCACACCGGCTCGCTGGCCCCCCTCCGCTCCCTCCCCTATGTCGTCGTCGCTCGCGACGGCAGCCAAGAGGGCACCCACCTCGGCGCCGGCTTCCTCCTCTGGCACCCCCTCCACGGCACTCTCTACCGCGGCTGGCTCGGCCTCTACGCCCTTACCGGCCACTCCACGGACGCGGAGTGGATCGCCAAGATAGCCGCCATGTTCACCCTCCGCGGCTGGTCCGGCGCAGCCCTCTTCGCCTCGGACTCCACCGCCTCCCAGCTCTGCGACCTCACCCGCGGCCTGCCCCCCTCCTCCGCCCTCTCCATCCCGTACCGGGCTGCCCTCCTCTCCGCCTCCTTCCGCATGCACGAGGCCTGGCTCCCCGCACAACACGACTCCGGCTCCGCCAGCCTCCTCGCCACCCTCAACGCCGAAGCTGACAGCCTAGCCCGCCGCGGGCTCCACACCGCCCCCCCGTGGACCCTCCCCTGGTCCGCACTCTTCCACGGCCGCATCGTGGCACTCCATGAGGGCGCGATCTTCCTTAACCCCACACGCGCCGCAGAGGCAGCGTATGCGGCCACCACCGCCCGCACCCACGCACAGCACCTCCGGCCCCTGCCCCCAGGCTGGTCCCCCCACCTACTCCGCCTCGCGTATGAACGCGCCGAGATCCCGGCGCTGGCCCTCCACCGCATCATGCACCTCCGGCTACTTCACTCCCAGGACCACCCCCCCGGCTACGGAGGCGTGACGTGCCCCTTCTGCCACCGCCCCTACCCGGACTCCGCCGCCCACCTCCAGCACCACTGCCCCCCCCACTACGCCCTGCAGTTACTCCTCGCGTGGCACCTGTTCACGCACCCGCCCATCCTGGCAGCCACTGCCGGCCACTCCCCCCGCCTCGTCCCCCCTTTCGAGCTCCGCACGGCCACCACCGCAGTGTACCTCTCCGAGCGCCTCCCAGCCGCCCCGCGACCCGGCCCCCCGACACAGTTGGGGTTCAGCCTGCTTGGCATGTGGCACTCCTCCTCCCCCCACGGCGCCCCCCCTCTGCTGGACAGCGCCGGCCGGGAAGAGCTCCTCCGCGAGCTCCTCTCCACCCTCAGCACGACACACACGTCGCTGGCGTCACTCCTCCGCCGTGCCCCCTCCCACGTCACCGCCCCGCCCCCCCCCCCTCCCGCCGCACGTCCCCGCGCCGCCCAGCACCCAGCCCCACACACTGCGCCACAGCATCGCCCTAGTCTGGCTCCTCCGCCATTGCGCCACTTGGCGCCTCACAGTAGACCGCCGTCCTGCGGTCCCGCTCCCCCCGGCACCGCTCCCGGGGCCGCACGCGGCCCACGTCGTGTTCACCCCCACGTCGCGGGCCGCGGACATCCTCCCGCTCCTCGCCGCCAGCCCCCACGGGCATCGCATACTGCTTGCCGCCAACCCCTCGGTCCTCAGTGAGGTCCTCATCGGGCACGCCGACGCCCTGCACGTACGCCCGCTGCTGCCCGACCTGCACGCTGCGTACGCCCCCGGCACACCCATCGACCCATCCGTGTGGGACTCCCAGTGAGGCCACCGGCCTCCGGCCGGCCCGCAGGCTCCACCCCGCACTCGCCTCGAGCACTCGACCCCGTGGGCGCCGCTACCCACGCTCCCTGCCGCGGCCTCGGCCCCCGAGCAGCGCTCCCTGCCAGCTGCGGGTCCCACGGCCCTCGGGGGGCCCCCAACGGGCACGCCGACACCCTCGCCCGTGCGCCCCCCGCAGCGTGGCCTGTACAGCGCACTCGCCCCCGGCACGCCCCCGGGCCCCACGGTGTGGGGCCCTTGGAGCCTCTGCCGACCGCCGGCTGGGCCGCCCACGCCTCCCAGCGACCGCCAAGGCCCCCGCGCCCACTTGGCCGCCCGCCGCTACTCATACGCCCGGCCCCGGCCTCAGCCCCCAGGCAACGTGACCAGCTCACCGCAAGTCCCTCGGCCCGCAGAGGGGCCCGCATCGGGCACGCCGACGCCCTAGCGCGCGCGCCCTCCGCGGCAAGACCTGCAGGGCTCGCCCTCCCCCGGCACGCCCACCGACCCCACTGTGTGGGACGCTCAGGGCCACTGCCGACCGCCGGCTGGACCGCCCGCGACCCCCCGCGACCGCCACGGGCCCCGCACCCGCATGGCGCCACGTACTACCTGGCCGCCCGCCGCTACCCACGCGCACGGCCCGGGCTGCGACCCCCCGCCGGCTGTGCCGCGCGGCCTCCCGTACGCAGGGCACAGGGACAGGCACCAGGGAACATCACATGAACCGAACACAGCACGCCAGCGACAGTGAAGCCATGTTCGTGCTCTTGTGCTCCCGCCCTTGTGCCCCCCCTCCCCCATGACCGACGCGCGCGCGCGCCCGCACTACCGGGGACGAGGCGGCCACAACACAACACCAGCAGAGGTGACTAGGCGCCGGCAGACCGCAACTCCCAGGCCTCCCCTCGCCCCCGTAGAAGGCTAGAAGCACGGGCCAGCGCCCCCGGCCACGACACGGCCTCACACGAGGAACGGCCACCTCGGCGGGATGTTCGGGCAAGGCGCGGACTGTCCGTGGACCCGGGCGTGCCTTCCCCACCCCAAGGTCACCACCCCACCCTCCGCCCCCGCCACAGCCGCTTCGCACAGGACGAGTAACTCTCCCCCCGCGAGACGGGAGAGGGCCCCAGGGTGACGTCCTCAGGTGACCCCACCCTCCTGCACACGCGCCCCCCCCCCCCCCCCCCCCCGCACACCACGGCGGCCCCCCCCCCCCTCGGTCGTCGTCGGCACAAGCCCGGCCAGCGTGACGCCGGCCGACTGCTCCCTTGCGCCCTGCCCAGGGAGAGCGTGTCTGGCAATTTCTCCCGCCGGCGCGTGCTGGGTGCCTTCAACAACAACAACAACAACAATATATATATATATATATATATATATATATATATATATATATATATATATATATATATATATATATATATATATATATATATATATATATATATATATATCATATATATATATATATATACATATATATACATACATATACATATATATATATATATATATATATTTGTGTATATCCTCTAATGTACACCCCTCTGTCGAACTCTAAGTTGCTCCACTATACGGCAGTAGGTACGTGCGAAGGGTACAACTGTGGCGGAAGGGGCTAAGCATGGTCAAAACCAGCTCAAACTGGGTTCATTTCAATTATTGGTCAACCCCCATGGTCCAAGATGACTTTCTGATAAGCCGAGTTTTGACCCATTTTTCACCCAACTTTGCTCCCACAACGGACCCTTTTCAACTCATTTTGGTATTTTCCATGGGCCAAAACGCGTCGCCAGGAGCTGGAAATGGACTAAAAACACTTGTTTGAGCATCTCAAATGGTCCGGCATCACTTTTGGCAAAGCACATTTTTGACTCATTCTTGATCCAAGCTTGGTCCCGAAACGGCCCATTGTCAAGGCATTTTGGCATCCTCGATGGGCCAAAACGATTCACCATAGGCTCAAAATGTGCTAAAAACACTTGTTTGAGCATGTGGAATGGTGCAGGATAACTGTTTGGTAAATGGTGGTTTTGACTGATTTTTTACCTATTATTGGTCCCAGAACCGCCCCTTTTCAAGGCGTTTCGGGATTTACCATGGGCCAAAGCGCGTTATTAAGACAGCAAAATGGGCTAAACTCGCTTGTTTGACCATCAGAAATGCTCCATCATCACTTTTGGAATAACCGGTTTTTGACCCATGTTCGGTCCAAATTGGCCCCTTTTCAAGGCATTTTTGGATTTTGCATGCGGAAAAACGCCTCCCCACGGGCTCCACTCTGGCTCAAAACACTTGTTTGAGGATCTCAAGTGGTCCAACATCACTTTTGGAATCCAATCACTGAGGGCAAAGGGCACAATAAATCAAGCAAGAGAACTCCCAAAAACTACAGTAATACGCAACAGACACACAAACTACCAAGAATGTTGCTGTGGACCGGGCCAGTTTCCTATCACGACTTCTTTGTCTCTATCCCAACAGTCATGAATCATCATTACTCAATGCAGCTCTCACTCATAGTCGGGCGAAAGTGGCTCTAACAGGGCTCAAAATGAGCTCGTTACACTTGTTTGTGCACCAAAAGGGGTCCAAGATTAGTTTTGGAAAAATCCGTTTATGACGCATTATTGACCCATTTTTCGACCCAAAACATCCCATTTTCAAGTCTTTTGGTCTTTTGCATGGGCGGAAACGCGTCACCACAGCCGCAAAATGGGTGCTGTCGTTTGGCTGTTTTCATTCGGTTTTGGGGCCGTTTCCCCCCAAAAAAAAAGCTGTTTTTAGGCACAAAATGCGCAGTCTTGGGAGGGCACCTGTGGACTCGGCGCCCCCGTCCCAGGGCACCACCGGGGAGCTTTTGGCTCAAAAGTTGGATTTGGCAAGGGCACCACCTAGGCTCCAGAGTGGCCAGAGAGGAGTAGAGCCCGGAGCGATGAGGTGGGTAAACCGCCAAAACTGAAAGGAGAAGTGCTTGCTTGCTTGTTGCTTGTTGGTTGCTTGTTGCTTGTTGCTTGTTGCCTGCTTGCTTGTTAGCTAGATTTAAGCGGAGAGGGGTGTAATAATTTGAATATATATGTTTCTCTTTCTCCGTGGCGCACCCGGGATAGCTCCCCACCAAGCTTTGCGAGTGGGGCAATCGTTTGTCTGAGGTTATGGGTTTGAAATAATCTCTCCAACCCTCATTACAGGAAGGTAAGCGTAACTATGGTCTTGAACATGTAGCGCCCTACTTAGGCCTCGTTAATAGGACATAATTTCGAGTATCTGTAGGACATGTGTGTTTTTGGCCATTGAGGCAACCGCGAGATTGCGTGGCGGGTGCAGCGTAGGCCCTGTAATCATTGCTGAGGGCAATGGTTGCCACGTCTGGTACGGGAAACCGGACGTTGTACTCTTAGCTCTATGGGGCAGTTGCTCACGAGCTGTATGATGCTACACCAAGGTTGTACGCTCCAGGAGCGCCCTGCAGATTCCATGTGGCAAGCCTCCTGTCGGTTTCCTTGTGCTTGGCAATTTGGTGTAGGCCGTGCAAAAGGACTTTGTTTGTTGGTTACCAGTTGTTTGCCGTGTGCTTCTACGTGGTAGACATATGGGGCGGATGGGATCGTTCCGTCAGGAGACCCTTCGTCTTTTGTGGTTTTCAAGCCTCAGAATCCCTGAACAAGCCACCTAGACCCCCGTACCAGTCGTCACTTGGTGGAGCGCAGGGCAGCAAAGCCCGCGTACGGTTGAGGCCAAGGGTGGGTCCACTATGGTCCCAGGGCGAAAAAAAATGATTTTTTGAAAGTTGTTCGTAGACCACTTGGGATGCTCAAACAAGTGTTTTCAGGCCGTTCTGAGACCTTGGTGGCACATTTGGGGCCTTGAAAAGTCCCAAATTACCTTGAGGATCCGCCGTTTCAGGTCCGAAAGTGGGTGCAAACTGGGTCTTTTCACACATTTTTCACCAGTCTTCGATCCCACAACGGCCCATTTTCAAGGCATTTTGGCATTTTTGATGGGCCAAGACACGTCATCACTGGCTCAAAATGGGCTAAAAACGCTTGTTCAAGCATACCAAATGGTCCAGGATCCTTGTTGGAGAAACGCGGCTTTGTCTGTGGCCAATGGTTTTTTGCACTGAACGGCGCCTTTTGTTGCTGGCCAGGCCGGTCTGTGGCCAATGGTTGGTCCACCGAGGTCCCCGGGGCGAAAAAAGGTTTTTGTCCAAAGTTGTTCCTGGACGACTTGGCAGGCCCAAAGAATTTGTTTCGGCCCATTTTGAGACGGTGGTGACGCCTTTTGGCTCAGGGAGAAGCCCAAAATGCCTTCAAAATGGCCCATGTTGGGACCAAAAAGGGGTCAAATACGCATTTTCTTAAAAGTGATCCATTACCATTCGGGATACTCAAACAACTGTTTTTAGCCTGTTTTGAGACTTTGGTGACCCACTTTAGCCGATGGAGAGTCCTACACTGCCCGGAAGAGGGCCCGTTTGGGAACCAAAAAGGATCGAAAAATGGGTCAAAGATGCAGTTTTCCAAAAAATATCCTAGGCCACCCTGGAGACTCAAACAAGTGTTTTTGACCCGCTTTGAGCCGGTAATCACGCATTTTGGCCCATGGAAAGTCCCAAAAGGCCTTGAAAATGGGCCATTTTGGGACCAAAGGGATCAAACCTGGGTCCGAACGGCATGTTTCCAATAGTGGTTTTAGAGCTTTTGGGATGCTCATTCATGCACTTTTAGCCGATTATGAGCCTCTAATGACGGGGTGTGGCCCATTGAGAGTCCCAAGGTGCCTTGGAAGTGGGCTCTTTTGGGTCCAAAAATGGGTCAAAATCGGTCAAAAACGTGTCTTTCCAAGGGTGTTTTGACCTCTTCGAGCTCGTTGTGACGTGTTTTGGAGACTGGAAAATCCCAAAACTCCTGGAAAAAGGGGTCGCTTTGGGAGCAAAATAGGGTGAAAATAGGTCAAAAACGCATTTTTCAAAAATTGACCCTGGACCATTGGGGGTCCACAAACAAGTGCAATGACATTACTTGGGGCACGCTTTGACCAGGTTTAGCCCCTTCTGCCACATTTATGCGCCAAGTGGTGCCCTTTGCACGCTACCTTAGAGCCGAATTGTAGAGTCACCTAGAGTCGCGGTGAGAGGTAGTGATTAGAGGATATATAGATATATATATATATATATATATATATATATATATATATATATATATCTATATATATATATATATATCTATATATATATATATATATATATATATATATATATATATATATATATATATATATGTATATACATATATATATATATATATATATATATATATAATCTATATATACTTGTGTATGTCCCCTAATCAACACCCCTCTGCCAAAATCTAGGTTGCTCCACTATACGGATCTAAGGTACGTGCAAAGGGTACAACTTGGTGCAAACATGTGGCGAAAGGGGCTAAGCATGGTCAAGGCAAGCTCAAACTTGGTTCATTTCACTTGTTGGTGCACCCCCAATGGTCCAAGATGACTTTTGGGAAAGCCTGTTTTTGACCCATTTTTCACCCAATTTTGCACGTACAACAGCCCCTTTTCAGCTCATTTTGGGATTTTCCATGGGCTAAATTGCATCATCAGGAGCTCAGAATCGACTAAAAACACTTGTTTCAGCATCCCAAATGGTCGGGCATCACTTTTCGAACAGCTCTTTTTTGACCCATTCTTCATTAAGTTTTGGTCCCCAAACGACCCATTGTCGAGGCATTTCGGCATTTTCCATGGGCCAAAACGATTCACCATAGGCTCAAAATGTGCTAAAAAGACTTGTTTGAGCATGTAGAATTCTGCAGGATAACTGTTTGGTAAATGGTGGATTTGACTCATTTTTCACCTATTAACGGTCCCAGAACGGCCCCTTTTCAAGGGGTTTCGGGATTTACCATGGGCCAAAACGCGTCACCAAGAGACCAAATGGGCTAAACTCGCTTGTTTGACCATCCCAAATGCTCCATGATCATTTTTGGAAAAGCCGGTTTTTGACCCTTTTTTGGACCCATGTTCGGTCCAAATTGGCCCCTTTTCAAGGCATTTTTGGATTTTGCATGCGGACAAACGCGTCCTCACGGGCTCAAATCAGGCTAGAAACACTTGTTTGAGCATCCTAAGTAGTCCAACGTCACTTTTGGAATCCAATCACTAAGGGCAAAGGGCACAATAAATCAAGCACGAGAACTCCCGCAAGCTTCAGTAATACGCAACATGCAAGTGAGAAAAACAAACTACAAAGAAGGTTGCTGTGGACCGGGCCACTTTCCTATCACAACGTCTTTGTCTCTATCCCAACAGTCAGGGGTCATCATTACTCAATGCAGTTTTCACTCATAGTCGGGCGAAAATTGCTCTAATGGGGCTCAAATTGGGCTCTTATCACTTGTTTGTGCACCCCAAATGGTCCACGACTAGTTTTGGGAAAATGTGTTAATGACACATTATTGACCCATTTTCTGACCAAAAGAGGCCCATTTTCAAGTCATTTTGGCCTTTTGCACGGGCCAAAACGCGTCACCACAGGCTCGAAATGGGTGCCTTCCTTTTGCCGTTTTCACTTGGTTTTGGGGCTGTTTTGAGCCAAAAAAAAAAGCTGTTTTTGGGCACAAAATGCGCAGTTTTGAGAGGGGACCTATGGACTCAGCGCCCCCGTCCCGGGGCGCCACCGAAGAGTTTTTGGGCCAAAACGTAGATTTGGCAAGCGCACCACCTAAGCTCTAGAGTGGCTAGAGTAGAGTAGAGCCTGGAGCGATGAGTTGGGTAACTGGCCAAAACTGAAAGGAGAAGTGCTTGCTTGCTGGTTGCTTGTTGGTTACTTGTTGCTTGTTGCTTGTTGCTTGCTTGCGTGTTAGCTAGATTGAAGCGGAGAGGGGTGTAGTAATATGAATATATATATTCTCCTTCTCCTTGGCGCACTCAGGATAGCTCCCCACCAACCTTGGCGAGTGGGGCAACGGTTTGTCTGAGGTTATGGGTTTCAAATAATCTCGCCAACCCTCATTATAGGAAACTAAGTGTAACTATGGACTTGAACATGTAGCGCCCCACTTAGGCCTCGTGAATAGGACATAACTTCGAGTATGTGTAGGACATGTGTGTTTCTGGCCAGCAAGGCAACCGGAGATCGGGTGGCGGGCACGGTGTAGCACTTCTATTCATTGCTGAGGGCAATGGCTGCCACGTCCGGTACCGGAAACCAGACGTTGTACTCTCAGGTCCCTGGGGCAGTCGCTCATGAGCTGTATTTTGCTACACCAAGGTTGTACGCTCAAAGAGCGCCCTGCAGATTCCATGTGGGAAGCCTCATGTCGGTTTCCTTGTGCTGGGCGATTTGCGGTAGGCCGTGCAAAGCCACTGGTCCAACCCCGGCCAGGCTCCATCCGGGACCATGAAAAATGTCACCGGGAGCCATGGAAGCAACTGATGACAGGCGTGCCAACACCTAGCCCTGGAGGGGGTCGCCTGCCAAGCAGCGGGGCCCCGCAACTCGAGCCCCAGGGGTGAGGCGAACGTACCGTAGACTCGCAGGAGCAATACTCCCTGTGGCGAGAGATACTCCATACGGCTGGGCAGCCCCCAGAGCTGCCGCCCACGGGAGGGGGCATGTGACCCTACCCACGGACACATGTTGGGACACATTCCCGACCGGGACACCTGGACTGGGTGGCCGCGACACTTCCTTCCCAAGCACCTGCGGGAGCGGCTTAAGAGGCACCTGACCTAGGGCAGTGAGATAGACAGGACGTCCCTCTGGTAAGACCTTCTTCCTGCATTGTCCAAGAATGCATCCCGAGCTCCCCAAGATACCTACCTACCTACCTACCTGTAGGCTGTGCAAAATGACGTTTTTTGTTGGTTACCAGGTATTTGACGTGTGCTCCTATGTGGTAGAAATAGGGGGCGGATGGGATCATTCCGTCGGGAGACCCTTCGTTGCCCAGAGTTACGGTCTATGTTTCCGTAGATGAGGACCCTGGTGGCGTTGTAGCGGTGGTTGTGCGGGCTGGTGCCATGATCCAACTGAGGGTTCGAATGCAAGCAAATGTAGGTGAAACGGCCTGAAACAAAGAGGTGGCTCAAATCGAAAAAGATGTCGGAAGTGCTCGCACCGCTAAGGGCCCCGCTCGAACATTTCTAGCTTCTTTAGACTCGGTATTTGAATACCATCTGAAGCGAGCAATCCATCCCCGGGGCAACAAACCCAACATTGAGGCATTTTTGCAGAGGGGCTCACGGCCAGTGCCAGGACCCATGCGTAGCTGAAACCATTTTGCATTTGTTTTGCAGGGTAGGAAAATCTCTTGCAGCAGTGGCATAGCACATATGAATCTTCTGATGCACCGCGGCTTTTGAATCAAGCGCCGCTGAAACCCGTAGGTGACGAATTTCCTTAATATGGCATGCTACCGGGGAAATGCCAACGAATGAGTTGAATGAGCAAATACAACCAACGCCGGATGCAAGAAAGCACAAGTGTAACCTGACTACCCTGGCATCATTTGTGTTTTTCACTTTTTGGCTCGTGCTTTAAACACCATTTCAAACACACTTCAAACTCCCTTCAAGTGTGCTTCACGCCGCTCTTTGAAGCACCAGTGAAGCAGCTTGAATCAGTACCATGGGCACATCCCACACACCACACGGACCACAAACGGGGGGTGATGACCATGCAGCGCCGAACCCTCTTTCGGGAGGTCTGCCAACCAACCAAGAAGTACAGGCAAGGACCGCAACATGCCACGAAAAATTCCCGCAGCAAGAGAAAGTGGTAGGTCGCAGCCCAACGTTCACCCCCGCCCTCATGTTGTGCTTGCTCTGGTGACTGACTCGGATGGGAATACCGGCCGAGGGATGGTATTTACAACACCCCGCAAAATGCCCCTTCTATGAATACACCAGCACCACCACGGCCCACAGAAATTGTGGCGCAAACTACCGCCACTCTCCATGCATGTATGGATGTTTGTAGTAAGGTGTGTCCTATTGCTGATTTTTCTTTGTGTTGCGCAGACTGCAGAGTAAGGAAACAAGCCCTTCTGCACGAGCCCTGGTTAGTGCCAGGACGCGGAATGAAGCAGGCTTTAGCCAGTGTGAAGCACACATCCTCCGTTGGTTGAGTGCAGGGCCCTTTCATTTCACCCCTATTGATTCTGTGTACTGCATCTAACTCTAGCGTGTTTACCTTCAAACGGGCACCGCATAGGCGCATTGGCAGGGACCCGGACCACTCATGTCAACATAAGCACCCACCCCTCAGGATGCACGTGTTATTGAGCCAGCGCGTCGGGGATGCACTGGTGAGGTTACGGATGAGCAACATTCACAGAAAGGGTGACACAATTTTAGTGCCGTGTAAACTTGTTGCAGGATGTTAAGGTTCCGTTGTCCATGCTGTGGACGCTGTTGCCAAAGGAAGATAAGACATTCACAATTGTCCGCACAAGTGGCGCTATGGCATCGAATGGAAGGATTCTGTCCTCGGCAAGCAGAGACTGGTGGAGCACACATCCCGCAATTATAACAACAATGCTGATCCATTGGCTTGTTGCGTTCGGGAATATAACCCTTTCTGGTCTTGGTACTGCAGTGTAATGAACGCCGCCTAAACTCACGCGCGCTTGCGTCCGGCCCTGGGGGCCTGATTTGAATATGAACATAGGCACCAGCGGCAACGTCTCCTGCACTTGTTTCAAACATAGGGCGGTTGTGAGTTGTGGGTTCACGTTTGGCATGTGAGCACCATGCAATTTAAGAGACCCGACCGCACTCCAATGTATCTTTCTGGAAGGGATTGACGCCATTTGCCAAGCGACATGAGACAGTGACATTCCTCCATGCAGCGAGCGGAATCTTGATGTCCACGCGGATAGAGGAGTAATCCGCATGACCCCATTCCAGTTTCTTTGACGCGATTCAAGTTACTAGGCATGCATAAAATCAATGAAAATTTTTTTATGAAGGAGGTACGAGTTCGGGGCTTCCCCCTGTTGCACAGCAAGCCATGCGGCTGGGGGGGGGAGTGGTTGCACCCATTGCTTCATTACTCCATGCAACCCCCAACGAGGATGCCAAATTCAGATCGGAACTGTAGAGGATTCATGTGGATCCTTCCTTCTCCACAGTCACCGCGGGAAGTCGGCCGCCACCTGTTCATGTTCCACATGGCGCGGTGCACTCTTCCATCCCACCATGGAAGAGAACATCACCACGCACCGCTTGCCGCTCCACTCAAGGTGTCAGTGTGTTCTGTAGGAGTCTAACGCCACTCCTATCCTTGGCAAAATTCTCCCGCAGTACACCTGATCTGCGTTCCAAGGCGCCAAGCTCCGGCTTTGACGTGCACAATACCCATCAAGCAGCCCGCCTGTTCATAGGTCACCTCCAGCATGCTGATCAACCCACGTCGCAGGACATTGGGGCATTGTTCCATTGCTGGGTGTGCAGCTCCATAGATTCGCTGTCTTGGATGCCTTCAAATACCCCAATGGTGGCCCACGTCAATGAATACGTCTGAAATAGCCCCGGACCTAACATATTAAGTCTCCCAGTCCGTTGTTGATTCATTTGCATGCACATGCATACCGTCTCTACCGTACACCGTCTCACCGCCCCGAGATACATTGCCCCGATTTTTGCCGAATGCTTGGTCTCCAGCCTTCATCCCTGATCTTTCTAAAGTACCCTGAGCAAAGCCACACTGGTGGTGGCCACCAGTGCACTTTTCACCTCGTTTCACAGTAACAGGTTTGCGTGTCTCACCCGCGGCACCAGCACCATGGATCCCCACGACTTCTTTTGTGGCCTCGGGTACCATAACTTCACCACCAACCGCCATGTCTGCAGACGGTGACGTAGCTAGGGAATCAGCGTGCTCTTCTTTCACATGGGAATGCATATTTGTAGCCGCGTCGGCAGAGGGTTCAGCGGTCACCTCCTCCCTCCCATGGGTCTTTGTGTCGGCATCCTGTTGGGCGGCAGGAGCATAGGCTGTCTCTTTCCTTTCCTGGGTTTTCATGTCGAGGGGCATTGGAGGTCTCTTCCCGCTCGTTCTCGAGGACAGCGCACGCGAGTGTCCGGCGGCCTTTTCTGCCGCCGTCTGGTTCATTAGGGAGCTCTTCTTCGGGTGGACGTGGACGGTCTAAGCCCGCCGGTGAGTCCTCCACTGCACCATCACAAAGTCACAGCTTTTGGTTTATATCTTGCTCTTTATCGTGTGCGTCACACGGATCGCAGGACGGTCCTCGATCACCACCCAGCGCAAGGCACCCTAGGGTAGCCTTCACTCTGCACGCGCCCGCTCGTTCTCCGCCGCCACATCCACTGCCTGTGAAAGACAAAAGGATAGTGTATTGTGTTTGAATTCATTCAAATTGCTTCAAACTCATTCGGACCACCTAGTTGAATCAATTGCATTGCATTTGAATTGTGTTCGAATCGTGTATCACGCGACCAGACGCAGATCCCTGTCTTAGAAAGGTACCCCACTTGTGGCCCAGGAGTACGCATGGTCTCTGGGTCCGTGTGGGGCAGCGTCGGTGTGTCCAGCTACAGGGAGTCTGGCTCCGTTGCTCGTCTGGCTGCCCCGGCAATAACCTACTCTGCGTGTGACAAAAAGGGCGAGTGAGAAGCCGCCAATCAAGAACTATCCCGAGAAGCAGGGCAAGCGAGCCAGAAGTGGATGTGGAAAACTACATCATAGACATTTGGGATTTACTGGCCTCAAGAACGTTGGAGGAAGTATAGGTATCGGAAGAAGGATGGGAGGTGGTGAGAGTTGCAGACATGCCAAAGACACAGTGGTCGGTTTGCATGTACACAGCGATTACAGGCATCGTCACTGCCGTTTGGACCAAACCCAAGGATGGGGCAAAGATGGTGCACAAGAAGGGCTCACATGGCTTTGCTACCACCAACAAGAAGTGCAAGCAGATGACCTCAGCAACCGCCAACTGAATGGAGGAGAACTCCGTGCCTACCGCTCACAAAGATTCCCCCGACTGACGTATGACAAAGCTTACGCCGAGATCATGGCTGATGCCAAGAAGCCTTCTTTTGGACTATCCATGGCAAAGTATGTACTTGTTTTTGTTCAAAGCACTGATGTCCGCGGGGTTGCATGACGGTGAGCCATGCGAGCCCTGGGGGCTCAAAGCCCAAGGATGAGTGGGACAAGGCAGCACAACAGTTTAGGTTAGTGAGCTTTGCCATTGCTTGCACTACCCTTTGTGTTCTTGGGGAAACTCCAGCTGTCGCTTCAAAAAGACGACAAATTTTACCTAGTGGTGGGCCCGGGTTACACGCACCTTCTCAAGCCCGTCATGCTGTGGCTGGAGGCGGAAGAAGGCGAGATAGCCAAGAACGAGAGGCAGCGTTAGGAGCCTAAGGCGACAAAGGTAGTACCTGCCGCAGTGGAGGTGGAGGACCTCGGAGAGATGGAGCAAGAGGTGGAAGAGATGGCAAACAAAGAGGAGTAAGAAATGGCGGAAGAGGAGATGGAGCAGAGGGAGAGAGAGGTACGCCCCGACCGAGATGCACCTATTGATCCCCAGGATTGAGGTGGATGATCTTGTTCTCTGCATGTTTGCAACAGACTAAGCAGTCCCTTTGTTCTGCATATTGCTTGTTCTCAGTGCTGCTAGAGTACTTTGCGGTGGTTGCAGCACCCTACATTTATGAATCTGGACGGTGGAGGATGCTTCCTCCCCCATTTTTGCAGCTGACCAAGCAGTCCCAAAATTTGTTGAGTCCACAAAACGCATGTACCACCGGTGCCTAACATAGAACATTGCATGATGAAGCCGGTTCGGACCCCCGTGGCCATCTTTTGGTCACTTGGGGTGTGTATCTATGTGCCGGCAAGCCGCCATTGGCTGATATCATCTACCTGGCCTAACCCGATGTGATAGTGTGATAGGTTTGGCCATTCCGGCTATGAGCGGCCATATTCAGTACTGAGGCGCCGCCAGCTGAGATTTATATATCGGAATATCAGGAATCAACAGGGTTTTTTTATCATAATGTTTCCGTAATTTTTCCGCTCTTCGTTCTGATTGTCAATGTATCGGCGACTGTCAGTTGGCTCGCGATTTTGCGGTAAGTGGTTCGTCAACTGTTATTTACAGATATTTTGGCGGAAACCCTGCTGAAGAGTCGGATTTCATCAGTGACGGGTTCGTTGCTTCCGCAATTTTCATGTTATACACTCGCAAAATTAATCTGATTTTTTCAGACTTTCAGAATCGGATTTTCGACTCCGACATCGCCGCACTTGATATGATGAACCTCGAGTGGTCCTACATTTTTCCCCAATCACGAATCAACCTTCTTTTGGTTATTCCCTTCGTTTTTCTTGGAGATAAAGGAGAAACAAATTTCATTCGTGAGGCCAATTTGAAAGGTCATATCTCCGGCTCACGGCGAGGAATACCAATTTCAAGAATTGGGTTCGAACCGCCTTGGTCTCAACTTAATTTAGAGAGCATCAAACGCCCTCGATGTGTAGACATGCCCGGTGTAGCAAGGGATGAGGGTCAAGAGGGTAGAAAGGGATATACACCTTTTGGACCATGCAACCGAATGTTTCACTGCGACTTTCGAGGGTTACGCATGAGTGTTGGTGTTGCATAGAAACTTTCTTTGGGTTGCTACGTGTTTTTAACGTGAAGTTATGTCCATGCAGGGGCATGGCATATCATGGTGGGAGCCACTCTTTGAGGGTATGTGTTATATGCATGGTATGTGCTTCGATATGCTCACGCCCATGTTATATATCTCCGTTTGTAGGAAGATATAGGGAGTCATACGTGGCTAGGGCTTCGCTCATGTCCCAATGGTGAGCTCCATAGCGCTAGATTAAGTCTACCGCACATATAGTGCATGTGAGAGGGCTTACAGAGCGACCCACAAGCGCCACTATCAATTTTCCCATTTTCATGGTGCGTGTTGGGAGGAGGTTCGAAGGTGTCCCTATGCGTTCATGTGGGGATCCAAGTGGGGGCATTGTTTGCAAATGGTCCCAAGCAATTGTGCTTTGAATCATATGTTGATACCATGGGTGAGCGAAGTTATATACTATTGTGATTCTTTTGAATTTGACATTATTTGCATGTTTTTGACCTCATTTTATGCTCATTTTTGTATTTTATGTGCTCAACTGGTCGGCTAACAGTAAAGGGCCTAGAGACTTGTGAACCATGGTATGTTGCTTAAATGTTGGCAAATGCTTCGGTGTTGTACCTCACCATATGCCAGATCACGTGGTCACTTTGGCGTGGCACACGAGGCCTCACAAAATTAGGTCTCAAATTCATGAGTTGACTTGTGAAGCATGTCATGTACATAACCGGAGAGGTTTCGGAGCCGATGATGGAATATTCTTGGGCATATACCTTTAGTCTATATTACCCTTGTATATTACCTTCCGGTTTGACACATGCATGGAGCATATGAACATTTGCCGTATGCATTTTTGAGTATATAATTGATTTTTGGGCATAATGGTGTGATTTGCCTGATTTTGCCATGTTGTGAGGTCATCTTCATGGGGCAGTTCTCCAAGCACAATCGACTCCAAGTCCAACCAAGGTTATGTCAGGGTAGGGCATTGTCCTGAGTGCTACTGTAGGCCATGACACGCCACCTCCCCCATTGGGCTAGGATTTAGAGGCTTCGGAGTGAGCACATTTTTCGGGTTTATGTAGTGACTTTTGACACATGGCATTTAGCCATATCATTTGACTGGGTTCAGGGTATCATGTTGGCGAGTCAAGGGAAGGTCTTGAGTCCAGGGAATGAGGGGTCTATGGCTGTGATTGTGTACGTTTCCATCTTTCCCTAACGTTGCTCTATTTGTGTTCATATGCCAATTACAGGGCTTCCTCTTTGGTGCACTTCTTTGTACACGCCCACCGCCGTGTCTCCGTGTGCACCGTGAGACAACTGGCGTGTTGAACGGAAGCCCGCAGTGTGGATTGGATTGGATTGGATTGGATTGTACTTGGGAGTTGGGTATTGCAAGGGATCAGGGTTTGTGTGAAGGAGCTTTTTTCTATTTTTTTGTTGGAAAATGCAGACCCCGGTGAGGAGCAAGACCCTAGGAGTGACGGGGTATGGTGGAAGGGGTACAGCAGGGGCCGGTCCTGGTAGGGACCTTCTATATGGTAGCAGAGGAGTACCTGCCCCCTACCGCCGCACCGGGGACTTGGGCCCTCATGAGCCCTGCCCAAGGACGCCCCGGGTGCAGATCATGGAGTCCGTTGAGTCGACGCAGGACTGGGAAGCTCGAGAAGAGAGAAGGTGCTCAGAACGGAGAGCCCTTGCAGGACATGGGCTAGACATGGAGGACCTTGCCTCCATGTGTGAAAGGCAATGCCGCAAGGCTTGCAATCTCCGCTCCGCTGCGGAGGCATTGGAGGAGACTGGCAGCAACGGCAGAGCCCGGCGTTACCAGAAGCGCGGGTCCCCAAAACCCGCGGCGGAAGCCAGGGCGATGGGGTCGGATCCCAGCTCGGTCAGGCTGTGGTCAGCTGCAGACTCCGAGGGGCACTCCGAGGGCTGTCGGACCGCTTACCCTTCGGAGTCGGAGGAGATGGGCAGACCGCCCACAAGGGCGAACACGGCCCCCGAGCCCAGCCTGGGGCATGACGCCGAGGCGTTGGAGAGGCCTGCCAGAGCCAGAACGGCGCCTGTGGCCCGGCACACGGAGCCAACGCGGGATAGCATGGGCGACACACCCATGGCGGAGGAGTCCGAGGCGCTGGGAACCGTGGGATGCACCGGATCAGGTGGAAAGCACGTTGACTGTCACTGCGAGCACGTGTCCTTCCTCATCGGCAAGTACCCAAAGATGCAGATGGACGCCATCGTGCAGCACCTCGACCGCCTGGACAACGCGAAGGACGGCCTAGAGGAGGACGTTGCGGGGATCCTGGATGACCAGTCGGCAGCGGAGAGAGACATGGCGGAGCTGCGAGCGGAACAGGACCGGTACCGGGAGAATCTGGGGCTGGCCCTGCAGAAGCAGCAGCGAGTGGTCGACAGCCTCCTCCACCTGGTGGAGGACATGTAGGGACGCCTGAAAAGGCTAGAGGAGTTACAACCCCTCGCCTCGGGTCCGGAGCTCCCGGCAAAGCCAGCAGCGGCAGAGCTGGTGGAGCGGGTTAAGACCCTCAGGAGCGCCATGGAGACACCCATGGGCGGCCCTGCAGAGGCACTATACGCGCCTCCGCGTGTTGACCCGGGTGCGCTGCCGTTTGTTCCCATGTTCAGCGAATCCATAATGCTCGAGGAGCAAACGGCACCGGCTGGGTCCATGCGGGAAGGGCACGCAACCACGGACCTGAGGAGCCTGATGGTACAGATGTCCCATGCCGCCCAGGACCCACCGACCACTACGACTGCGCATGCAGTTTATGCGGAAGAGGAGATCCAGAGCCAGACCATGCAGGGGCAAACCATGAAAAGCGCCGACGGACATGGTCGAGGCCACCCAGGCTGAAATCTGTGGGTGAAGGACCCTAATACGGGGATATGGACCGCCGGTGGAGCAAGTCCTTCCCGCATTCCAAACCCCATGGGTTCAGGCCCAACTGGACCGCACTCCATGGAGGAGAGGGATGTACAGGGGGTTGTACTCACACCCCCCGGCGACAGGTGGTATCCGTCTCGGTGGAGTGGTGGCTGCGGACGTCAGAGACGCCATCAGGATTGACGACCTCAGGGGAATCACAATCCCCTACTACGATGGCAACTCCTCCAACCTGGACGACTTCATCCTGGATTGGGAGGACTTCGCCGAGGAGGTCGTCGGCGAGATGAGGGGAGCGCCAAGGGACAAGTGGGTATGTCGGACATTCCCACACAGGCTGGCGCAGGACCTGAAGGAGGAGCTCAGGGATCAGATCCGCGAGGGAGTGATCCAGACGGATCAGGCCTGCCTCCAGTGGCTGGAGGACGAGGAGCGAGTGGACGCCCGCAACCAGAAGTTGGAGGATTTGTGGTCCATTCCGCTGCCGCTAGAGCGCGGGGAACTGAGAGTCCGTGAATGGAATTGGTACATCCGAAAGTACCGAAGAAGCCTCAAGCTGGGGGAGGACTGGAATGAGGCCAGCGAGATCCGACACTTGCTGAAGGACGTCCTCCCCGGCCACTGGAAGAGGCGAGTGGAGGACGAGGAGAAGAAGAGAGCAAAGAAGCGCGTGGCCGTACGGATCATGGCATCGGAGGACACCCACGCCGGAATAATGGAGTTTTTCCGGCGAGACCTCGGCGAGCGCAGCTGAATGTTGGGGTTGAAGAAGGCCGTCCACGTGGAGGTATTCGGCAACACCATGGGGCAAAGGCTGATGCGCCTCAACAACGTGAAGTGGAGGCGCGGGGAGCAGCTGAGGATGCAGGTCATCTTCGCCCGCATGAGCCTGGACGAGATCGTGAAGTACATCACGGTGGCGGTGAAGCTCAACGCCAAGAACGAGGCCCACGTGCAGGATCGACAAGGCCAAGGACATCGAGGTCATCGAGAAGATCGCCACCAGCGAGAGGTCAAGGGGGACACGGTCGGCAACGCGGAGGAAGGGAGTGGAAGCGGCCAAGATCTCTGGACCGTGACCGGCCCAGAAAATCATGAAGAAGCCCACTTCTTGGCGTTCGTAGCGCACAACATGAAAGAGAATGGGCAGGACAGGTCCAGGTGGAACCGCCTGGACCCCAGGTCCAAGAAACGCAGAGAACCGCGGAGGATCGGGAACCCGCCGCTCTTGTTCCGCGAGTACAGATCGCAGCACACCGGTTGCTTGGTCTGCTACGGCAAGGGGAACAACCATGCACATGACCATCGGCATTGCAAGCTATATGAGGAGGACAAGAAGACCTACTTCGCCGCCCATCCCGACAGGAAGCCCAAGGAGCAACGGATTGCCGATTGGAAGGCAAAGGGCGGAGACGGTGGAAAAGGCCAAGGAAAGGGCCAAGGAAAAGGCGGAGGAAAAGGCTATGGTGGAGGACCCGGTCCAGACTGACGCGTGAGGTCGATCGAGGTGGTTGCTGAGGACATGTTGAGGACGTTGGAGGAACCCAAAGCCCAGCAACGTGGTGGACAAAGTCTGAGCGGATCGCAGCAGGAGGGAGCTGCGGCAGGCCATGTCCAGAGGAGCCCCCACGGGAGTGGGACCTCGGAGGTCTCTCCTCCGAAAATCAGTGGAATCCCAGAGAAAGCGAAGGCACATCGGGTGCCGAAGCAGGCTCCAGAAGAGCCAAAACCACTGAGTTTCGCCACTCCCAACCCCTTGAGCGCCCTGCCAAGGGAAGCTTATGTGGGCAATGGACGTGGCAAGAAGGAAGGAGCGACCACGGAGAGCCCCGTGGACGGGCAGGACCAGCCCAAGATCTACACCATCCGTGACCATACCCTCCAAGTCCTGATGCACCCGGATGTGCTAGAGTTGCATGCCGTGAGAGTCGTCCATACACCGCATGGTGACGAGCGGTAGTTGCACTTGAAGGTGCGTGTACGGTGCGGACAAGAGGAGTTGGTGGTGGATGTTTTGGTGGATACGGGTGCCCAGGTGAGCCTGGTCCGGAGAGGGTTGTTCAAGGAGGAATCCCTGCAGCCCAGCCGTAGACCGGTACGCCTGAAGGTGGCCAATGGAGAGATTATGGGTGGTGGCACCCATGAGGCCACTATCAGTATGGAATTCTGGGAGCATGAGCGCTTGAACCGCCCTAGTTTGGCGAAGAGAAGCACTCTATCCGGGAACTTCTATGTGGCCGACATTACAGATTGGGATATGATCATGGGGTATGACTTCATGGTGGCAAACGCCATTGGAGCCCTTCCCCATCGTGGAACGCTGGTCCGGGATGATGATGAATGCCTTACGTGGCTGTCCACGGACTATGCATGCGGATCATCCCAATGGAATGCTGCGGAAGAGGATCGGATCCTCCAAGCGGTGCAAGCTGTGGGTGCCAAGTCCAGAGGAGACCGCGGAGTTCAGCTCACGGAGTATGGTATGGCGCCGCAGGTGTATGCCAGAATGATCCAGACGCTGGGAACCGAAGCGCCCGAGACGGACGTCTTCGCTTCCCGGGATGCCCCACTTTTGCGGAAGTGTAGGAGGCATTGGCATCAAGGAGACTCAGCCTGGCACAGGCATTGGGGTTTGAAGGAGTGGGGGCCCATGTACTGGCATGGCTCCCTGGACAATACCAGACGTACGGTGGAGAAGATCGTCGCAGATAGGGCGAAGGGGATCCTGGTCATGACCGGCATAGGATCCACCCCATGTTCGCTGGAAGGTCTCAAGTCGACGCTGGACTCCATCACCCTGAACGAGATGTCATTCGGGCCAGAGGAGGAGCTGTTAATCGACGCCAAGGGTGTATCAATGCCCTCCCCGGGTCAAGCGTTGGGTACCAAGGCTTTCCTGGTGGATGGGGCGCAAGCCCAGCCCACGGGTGATGAAGCTTTCATCCGTAGGGTTGACGCGGTGCCCATGCGGGTCATGTTTGAGCCCAAGGAGGGGACGGATCAGCCAGTTGATGGAATTGACATCCTGTCCCACTCCGAGATCGACGACGTCGTCAACTACATGCGGATGGGGATGCATGATTGTGTGGCAGCCAAGAAGAGGCGGGCCATGGTCACATCTCCGCATTGGTGGGATGACAAGATGTTGGTCACCGGCAAGTACGAGAAGGATGAGTTCGTGGCGAGGGTCATGGATCACAACGCGGACCAATATGATGGTCGGGTTGGGTCCGACCCGCCGACGTGGGATTTCCCAAGAATTGGGGCCGATAGCAACAAGAACCAGGCCAATGCCGCAAATTTCCGAAGATTATCGGTGGGAAGCGCGCCCCACGACGATGAAGACGGCATATCGGACAAGGAGAAGTCGGACTCGGACCCAGAAGAGGCCTATACCGCAGTGCGGTCGGTTGTATCGATACCGAAGCAAGAGGCTGAAGAGGCCCAGGAGAACCCGAAGGTCGACGAGCTGAAGGAGAGGCTGATCAAGGCCTATCCGCGGCTATTCATCGGCGTCGCCAACAAGAACCCTCCAGATCGTGGGAGTTTTGGCACAGCGAGGATCAAGCTGAAGCCGAACTCCAAGATCTATCCTCATCGGGAGTATCAACTTCAGGGCGATCGGGCCGAGGCCATGAAGAAGTTGTTGGCCGAGTTTATTGAGCGGGGCTGGATGGAACCCTCCGACAGTGAGTGGGCCAGCCAAGCCTTTATCTTGCCCAAGAAGGAGAAGGGCGAGTGGAGGTTGGTGGTTGATTACAGGGGTTTGAACGAGCAAACCGATGACAACTTGTACTCGCTTCCTCTGATCGACACCATCCTCCAAAAGCAACAGAAAAAGCGGATCTTTACGGTGTTAGACCTGAAACACGGCTATCACCAGATGCCGCTACACCCGGACTCCAAGCCCTGCACAGCGATGTCGACGCCGCTGGGGCCCATGCAGTGGAAAGTGGTGCCTATTGGCGCCAAGAATGGCAACGCCGCTTTCCAGCGCATGATGGAGGATCTACTTGGTCCAGTCCGGGATTGTGCTGACCCCTTTGTGGATGACATCATCATCGGGTCCGGCACGGAGGACATGACTGAGGAGGAGCTCATCGAAGCGCATGAGAAGGATCTGCGCTGAGTGCTCAGCGAGCTGGACAAGCACAACATGGTGTGCAAGCCCACCAAAGCCTCACTCTTCGTGAAGGAAGTGGATTTCGCGGGTCACGTGGTTGGTCACGGGCAACGCCGTCCGATGCCTGGGAACCTGGCGTCCCTGCACCACTGGGAGAAGCCCCAGACCATCAGCGAACTCCGGTCCTTCATGGGGTTCTGCAATTACTATTCGGGCTATGTCCGGATGTATGCAGAACTCTCGGGGCCGCTGCACAAGATGCTGCAGGTGGGGAAGTTCGATGGCCAGAAGGGGAGCAAGAAGAAGCTTGCCTGGACCCCTGAGGCCGAAGATGCGTTCAGCCGCCTGAAGGAGCGACTCCTGGGGCAGCTGGGGCTGTTCCTGGTTGACCCGGACAAGGGATTTGTGCTACGAACGGACGCTTCGGACTATGCTGTAGGTGCAGTCCTCGAGCAGGTCCGGGACGACGGGTCGCACGTACCCGTGGCGTTCTGGAGCCGGATCCTGGCCGAGGGCCAACGTCCAACCTGGACCGCGAGGGAGAAGGAGACGTACGCCACTGTCTGTGCGCTCAGGAAGTGGTCCGGCCACATCGGATTGCAACCGGTGTCGGTTTGTACGGACCATCAGTCCTTGCAGAGCTGGCACAAGGAGCACGTCGACACCCCCTCGGGACCGGCGGCAAGGAGGGCCCGATGGCATGAGACGTTCGCTAAATTCGACCTCAGCGTCGTGTACGTCCCGGGGAAGGACAACACTGTGGCAGATTGCCTCAGTCGACGGGCCTACCCCGCGGGCAAGGCTTGGATGGACATATCCAGCCATGGGGATGCCGAGGAGACCGAGGAGGCCAAGGGCATCATCGAGATGGAGAAGGCCATGGAGGAAGAGGGGGTCAAGTGCTTTGTGGTGATGGCAAACCGTACGGACCTGGCCAAGTTCCGGGGCGCCCGAGTCCAAGCTATTCGAGAGGAAAGGCTCGAGCAATGGATGGTGGCCCCTGTAGAGCTAGTCAGGTCGGTGCTCACAGAGGACTGGTCGGATGACTATGCGGCATCCGAGCACTCGAGCAAGTACTGGAATGCCGTGAGCGCCCCGTTGGACGACGAATGGCCCGAGGGCTTGACCGAGGATGGGGATAAACTGTTCCTCAAGGACAAGCTATTGGTCCCAGAGAACCGAATGGAGGAGCTCATTGACCACTGGCATAACGCCCAGCTCATGCATCCTGGTCGGGACAAGATGCAGCAGGACCTGGAGTGGCGCTTCAAGTTCCCACCGGGGTACTACGCCCTCCTGGACAAGTACTGCAGCAACTGCGCCGTGTGTCGGGCCACGAAGAGCCCCAACCACTCCACAGCTGGCAACCCGGTGTACACGGCTATACCGGAAGCCCCTATGCGGTCCGTGGCCATGGATGTGTTCGCCATGCCTGAGGTCACCGTGGACGGAGAGACCTACGACTGTGTTATCCTGGCGGTGGACAGGCACAGCGGGTATATCGTTGCGGTCCCGGGCAAGAAATCCAAGAAGAAGGACAAGAAGGACAAGCATGGAGTGGGTTTGCAGGCCAGGACCGTCGCCAACGCCATGATCAGGCGTTGGCTGACGATATTTGATGTCCCGGCCGTCATCTGCAGCGTTCGGGGCAGCCAATTCGTGGGGACGTGGTTCAAGACGATGTGCAAGCACATGGGGACTCGGCACGCGGAGACCGTGGCGTACCAGAGCCGGTCAAATGGCCCGGCTGAGGTGGCTGGGCGGCAGATGTTCGAGAAGTTCCGCCAGCTGCACATTGACCAACCGGGCCGGAACTGGTATAATTCGCTGTGGAGAGTACTCCAGGCGTACCATGACCTTCTGGGGCCCACTGGACTGTCGCCCCATCGCATCCTGTTCCTACGGGATCGAGTGTCACGCACTCTCCCTTGGTTGAACCATGGCACAGTGGTCCGGGATGCGAACAATATGAAGGCTGAGGCGGACGACAAGGCGGCCAAGGTGTGCAAAGCACTTCAGCACGAGCATGAGAAGAGGGCCAAGTACTTCAAGCAGGGAAAGGTCCAGAAGTATGCTCTCCAAGACACCGTATTGGTGGAGCGGCACCACAAGGATGTCCTGTCCAGGCATCGGCAGGCATCTTGGTATGTGCCGGGGGTAATCATGAGGAAGGTCGGGTAGGATGTGTATGCGGTTTGTGTGGGGGATAACAAGATCCTGGACCACGACCATACCCAGCTTTGTCCCCGAGCACCAGACCCCAGCGGACGTCCCGTCACCTTCGAGTTTACGGCCGGCGATGTGGACTCGGACGACGAGGGTGAAGACGACGACTTCACCGCCGAGAGGATCCTGGCAGACAGGCCGGAACCGGGGGCGCCTGGGGGGAGGCTTTATAAAGTCCGTTGGAAGGGATTCGCCGCATCCAGGGATTCGTCAGAGCCTCCAAGCAGCTTTGTGCCGAGGTACACCACGGTCTGGATGGAGTATCTGAAGAACAAGAACATTTCTTTGGATGTCAAGGACGTGTTGGTCCATCTGGTGGCTGCAGTAGCACCGTAATGGATCCCCCTTGGCATTTTGTTTGTTTCTGTGCTTGGGAGACGCCCGAGGGCGTTCATCCGGGGATTTTTGGGCCTTGACTGGCCATATACCCCCTTCACTCGATCTCCACATATATATTTCATTGTGGTATACTTATTTAGGTCGACCGACGACGTTTCACTATCTTTGATCCCCTTGGTCCATGTTGTAGATCAAGAGGAGACCGGATATGGCGTAGGGCACCGATTATGAGTGTCCTCGCCCCTCCCTTGGGGCGTGGGGGACGTCTACGACGTGTGTGGGGCCTCCATGTGTCTTTGGGACATGGGGGGGGGGGGTGTGGAGCCCATTGGGGCCCTCCCGTCCCCTCTTCAATGACTTCCTAGCGGATACAACGCTCTGAGAAGGGGGGTGAAGCCGGTTCGGACCCCCGTGGCCATCTTTTGGTCACTTGGGGTGTGTATCTATGTGCCGGCAAGCCGCCATTGGCTGATATCATCCACCCAGCCTAACCCGATGTGATAGTGTGATAGGTTTGGCCATTCCGGCTATGAGCGGCCATATTCAGTACCGAGGCGCCGCCAGCTGAGATTTATATATCGGAATATCAGGAATCAACAGGGTTTTTTTATCATAATGTTTCTGTAATTTTTCCGCCTTTCGTTCTGATTGCCAATGTATCGGCGACTGTCAGTTGGCTCGCGATTTTGCGGTAACCGATCGGTTAACTCTTTTTTTCAGATTTTCTGGCGGAAACCCCGCTGAAGGGTCAGATTTCATCAGTGACGGGTTCGTTGCTTCCGCAATTTTCATGTTATACACTCGAAGAATCATCCAATTTTTTCAGACTTTCAGAATCGGATTTTCGACTTCGACATCGCCGCACTTGATATGATGAATCTCGAGTGGTCCTACATTTTTCCCCGATCACAAATCCACCTTCCTTTGGTTATTCCTTCGTTTTTCTTGGAGATAAAGGAGAAACAAATTTGATTCGTGAGGCCACTTTGAAAGGTCATATCTCCGGCTCACGGCGAGGAATACCAATTTCGAGAATCGGGTTGGAACTGCCTTGGTCTCAACTTAATTTTAAAAAGCATCAAACGCCTTTGATGTCTACACATGCCCGGTGTAGCAAGGGATGAGGGTCAGGAGGGTAGAAAGGGATATACACCTCTTGGACCATGCAACCGAATGTTTTAATGCGACTTTCAAGTGTACCGCATGCGCGTTGGCGTTGCATAGAAACTTTCATTGGGTTCCTACGTACTTTTAACGTGAAGTTATGTCCATGGAGGGGCATGGCATATCATGGTGGGAGCCATGTTTTGAGGTTATGTGTTATATGCATGGTATGTGCTTCGATATGCTCACGCCCATGTTATATATCTCCGTTTGTAGGAAGATATAGGGAGTCATACGTGGCAAGGGCTTCGCCCATGTCCCAATGGTGAGCTCCATAGCGCTAGATTAAGTCTACCGCACATATAGTGCATGTGGGACAGCTTACAGAGCGACCCACAAGCGCCACTATCAATTTTCCCATTTTCATGGTGCGTGTTGGGAGGAGGTACGAAGGTGTCCCTATGCGTCCATGTGGGAATGCAAGTGGGGGCATTGTTTGCAAATGGTCCCAAGCAATTGTGTTTTGAATCATATGTTGATACCATGGGTGAGCGAAGTTCTATACTATTGTGACTATCTTGAATTTGGCATTATTTGCATGTTTTTGACCTCATTTTATGCTCATTTTTGTATTTTATGTGCTCAACTGGTCGGCCAATAGTAAAGGGCCTGGAGATCTGTGAACTATGGTACGTTGCCTATATGTTGGTATATGCTTCGGTGTTGTACCTCACCATATGCCAGATCACGTGGTCACTTTGGCGTGGCACACGAGGCCTCACAAAATTAGGTCTCAAATTCATGAGTTGACCTGTGAAGCATGTCATGTACATAACCGGAGGGGCTTCAGAGCCAAGGATGGGATATTCTGGGGCATATACCTTTGGTCTATATAACCCTTGTATATTACCTTCCGGTTTGACACATGCATGGAGCATATGAACATTTGCCGTATGCATTTTTGAGTATATAATTGATTTTTGGGCATAATGGTGTGATTTGCCTGATTTTGCCATGTTGTGAGGTCATCTTCATGGGGCAGTTCTCCAAGCCCAGTCGACTCCAAGTCCAACCAAGGTTATGTCAGGGTAGGGCATGGTCCTGAGTGCTACTCTAGGCCATGACACGCCAGCCCCCCTATTGGGCTAGGATTTAGAGGCTTGGGGATGAACACATTTTTGGGGTTTATGTAGTGACTTTTGACACATGGCATTTAGCCATATCATTTGACTGGGTTCAGGGTATCATGTTGGCGAGTCAAGGGAAGGTCTTGAGTCCAGGGAATGAGGGGTCTATGGCTGTGATTGTGTATGTTTCCATCTTTCCCTAACGTTGCTCTATTTGTGTTCATATGCCAATTACAGGGCTTCTTCTTTGGTGCACTTCTTTGTACATGCCCACCGCCGTGCCTCAGTGTGCACCGTGAGACAACCGGCGTGTTGAACGGAAGCCCGCAGTGTGGATTGGATCGGATTGGATTGGATTGTACTTGGGAGTTGGGTATTGCAATGGATCAGGGTTTGTGTGAAGGAGCTTTTTTCTATTTTTTTGTGGGAAAATGCAGACCCTGGTGAGGAGCAAGACCCTAGGAGTGACGGGTTATGGTGGAAGGGGTACAGCAGGGGCCGGTCCTGGTAGGGACCTTCTATAATGAGAGAGTAATATTCTCCAATCACCGGGGGCAATCTTCGGGGATACCCGGCGATGTGCGTGCGATATGCTTCTGTGGGGTCGTTTCCCTGGTTTCTGGTTACGGCTGGGTACGACCCCCTGAAAACTGCAAGGACGTTTTGGCAGCCAGCTCGAACCCCAAAACGCAATCATTATTGCTTGGAATGTTCTGAGGACCTTCCAGCAGAGGTTTCATGGAACGCTTGGAAGAGATTTTGATGGCATGTGTGGAATTTGAACCTATTGGAACTGTAGTTGGATGCTTGGTGCTTGCTTTGCCTGCAGGGTGGTGCAAGAACAACATTTGTAAAGATTTGAAATATGCTTGTTTCGAAGGAATCTGAAACATGGAGTCTTTTTTTGGGGGCGGACAGTCGAGCAAACTTGGAGGACTATGATCTCGAGGCAAGGGTGACTAATACCACCAAAAACAGGTTGTGATGAAAGGTACAGGTTGAGGTATTCCAAATATGTTTGGTTCACAAAAATGTGAAATATTCAGTCGTTTGTGTTGGGCAGATGGTCAAGCACACTTGGAGCACTTGGATCTTGGGGCCACTGCGACGGATATGACCAAAAGCAGGTTCTAGTGAAAGGTACGGCTTGAGGCATTCCAAATATGTTTTGTTCAAAGAAACATGATATATGGAGTCATTTCTCTTGGGCAGATGGCGGAGCACACTTGGAACACCTAGATCTCGAGACCATCGTGACCAATTTGTCCAAAAGGAGGTGCTGGTAAAAGGTACAGGTTCAAGCATTTCAAATATGTTTTGTTCAAAGAAACCTGAAATATGAATTCTTTTATCTGGGGAGGATGGTTAAGCACACCCGGACGACCTAGATGCTGAAGCCGCTGTGGCCAATTTGACCAGGAAAGAGGTTCTGGTGAATGGTACAGGTTGGGGCATTCCAAATTTGCTTCGTCCAAAACAATCTGAGATATGGGGACCTTTTTTCTGCGGCGGATGGTTGAGCACACTTTGAGGACCTTGATTTCGAAGCAACTGTGGACAAACCAGCCAAGGAGGGGTTCTCGTGAAAGGCACAGGTTACAGCATTCCAAAAATGCTTGGTTCAACGAAATCTGAAGTGTGGGGACCTCCTTCCTGGGCGGATAGTTGAGCACACCTGCAGGACCTAGGTGTCGAAGCCACTGTGACGAATTCGACCAGAAACAGGTTCTGGGGAAAGGTGCAGATTGGGGCGCTGCAAAAATGTATGCCATTTGTGCCCTGTACAACGGTCTTGGAAAATCACAATGTTCCACCACGAGGTCATTGGAAACAATTATACTGCATTTGGTCGATGGGGACGTGTGCAAATTGGAGGCGTTTGGAAGCATCTGCCTCGTGCCTGCCAATTAGTTCATGGTGTCAGCTTTCATCTTGAACTTCCCTGGGGCCATCTCTTTGGTCTGGAAGGAGCTAGACAACGTGCCAAGGCCCCCCACTGGCACAGCCAGAGTTGTTGCGGACCCTTTACGACCGAACCCCGCCATCCCAGTACCCTAGTGTTCCGAGGCACCAGCTGCCATGCTTCTCCGGCATGAGTATCTTGTTCCAGCAGCAGTGCTGCAAACCCTTGATCGCCTACAATCAGGTGCTGGGTGCTCTAGGGCGGCACTGCGGCAGCAAGAGCTATTACATCTTCCGGCAGTGGACTGCCCCCTGAGGGACAGCACGCCGTTGCCAGAACTGTGCCATCTACTTCTGCAGAAGTCTGGCACCCTAGTAGTACAAAGGCGCAGGGACCCTCCCCCCAACAGGCCAACCTACGCTTGGGCCTGTATGTTGATGGATACCAGCCCAGGGGGCGTCTCAATGTAAACACCAAGATTTGTATAATTGATTTTCTGGGAGACTGGGTCCCAAGGTCTGGCCATGTGCCTAGGTGCACAGACATGATAACCTGGATGGAACTTCCCAAGGTTATTGATAGGGAGTGGCTACTCAAATGGCCAGAGGCGCTACAGGCGCTGCCTTCGTGTAAATTCAACAAACGCATGAAGTATGGTGGTGCACAATACACTATGACAGTGCATGTGCAGTTTGCTTCCCTGACTGAGGATCACCACCATTTGTGGTTAGAGTGTCGGCAGAAGGGGTCCGTGGCATCTCCCTGGGTCAAAAAGCATGAGGCCTCCACGTTTTTTCTGCACAAAGGGGGGGCGTCCGAATGACGTGTGTGGGTCTCACAAGTGCCACGGAGCGTGCAACCTGGCAGACAGTATTACACAGCACGAAAGCAGGAGCCTCCAGACTTCTTGGTGTTATTGGCCGGACGGTACCCGGGCCGTACAAGCATGAGTTGTTGAAGGTAATTTCTGAAGCTGCTAAGAGATACCACCCCGGATATTTGCCTCCTGATAGCAGGGAGCACCAGCGCCTTGTGCGAGGAAGGTTCCAAGCAGGCATCAGCTTAACTCGTCGAGAGGCCCGAACTGTGATGGGAAGACTGGCAGGGGGCATGGTCCTCCCATTGCCATTCCATTCTCTCGTTCTCGCCTTCTGGCACATAGTACACCTGTGCTACGGTAGCACTAAATTTGCAGCTGCAGCATGGCAAGGTATGGATTTGGTGTACACATATATTGTGCACATCGTTCCCAATTTTGCGGTGGAAGGTTGCACTGTAACCGTATATATGCATGGGTGGCCCCACACTTGGTTTAACCCGCGGACCCCGATGCTATATTCTGATGAGGCACGGGAACGGGACCTCCGGGTGGCCCAATGATATGCCTCTGTGACTAGTACTAGGCAGGATGCCAGTATTAGTGAAGGTTTGAAGCATGAGCTGTATGAAAAGCTTCTGCGTAAGAAAGAAGATCTACCCTGCCAAAATTTTAGCCCCTGTTCATCGGAACGTTGTTTTGGAGGCTTGCATGGTTGCTGACAATGCACTGCGGCACACAGTCTTCCAATGCCTGTTTCGGGAGTTGATGACTTGTCAATAAGCAGGAGATTGCAAGCTATATATGCACACAGCAACCAATCCTGTTAAATGCACCTTTGCAGGTGCATCACCAGAGACTGATGTGCTTTGTGTTTGTGGGACTTGTGGCTCCAAGCGTCGTATACGTCAATGGGTCCCACTTGACCCGGAAGCTGTCCAAAGCTGGCCTACCATGGCTTTGAAGAGCCGGTGCAAGTCCGAACCCTGTGCCGCACGGCGTTGAGATCTCAAGGGCAAGGGTAAGGTCAAGGGTAGATCTGATGTGGGGACCCTCCACACACCACTAGATTCTAACCCAATTTCCGTTCTTGTGGTTTCTCCTTCGGAGGCTGATGATAGTGCTGCCTCAGTTCAAGGTCCAAGTGATATCAGCGACCGCCGGCCCGTACAACCAATGAGACAGAGGAAGTTGTTGCGCGTCCCCATTGTTGATAGCGACATTGAGCACCAACTGGGATTTCCGAAAGGCAACAGTAGTAGGAGCAGCAGCCGTAGCAGCAGGAGCAGCTGCTGTTGCTGCTGCTGCTGCAGCAGCAGTGATAGTGGAAGTGGTAGCAGTCCCGAGGATGATGATTCTGTGGACGAGGATGTGTACGTGTCCGGCGGCTCTACAGTAAGTGCCACAGGGTCAGATTCACCCTCATCATTTCATAACAGCCCTGAACCTCAACCGCAACCCAAGAAGTATCGGTGTACGGGTGTACGTAGTCAAGGGGAGTTGGTGTTGGATGTGGACGCCATGTCAAGTGATGGTTACCCTGTGCATATGCTCAGTGAAGGGGAGTACAGCATTCATAGTTCCAATTAAGGTCAAGTATTCTTTTCTTTTTGGCATGTTGCTTTGCTGAAGTCAGGTATATGGGTGGACAACATTGTCCTCCCTCAATATAGCAAAGTTAATTTGATAATCGCATGGAAGTTTTGAAAGTTGTCCGGAAAAAAGCTCGGCAGTTTTGGGAGCCAGTCCGGGACCCAAAACGCAACCAATATCACTTGGAATGTTCTATGAACCTTCCAGGCAACCGTCCCCAGGTAGCTCGGAAGAAACGCTGGCGCCGATTTCCGAAATCTACCATGGAATACGAGTCCCATTTGGGGACCACAAGTGCTAAGCGTTTCAAAAAATTGCCCGCAAAATGTCCAGCTTTTTCCTGCCATTTTTTACCTTCTATGGTGTGCGTTCTAGCACCATGTGAGGTCAGCCCAAGATACACAAGCATTCCTCTGTTTTTGCATCTTTGCCAGGTTCCCGTTCTTGTGGAGCGCTTTGCCGTGCTTTGAGCACCGCATATTCATATATCTCGCCACTTTACTTTTTTCGGTGCTCTCTGCAGCGCTCACGTGCCAAGCGTGGTATGAATATGTCCCCGGGTCCTGAATTTCGGTAAACTGAATTATCATTTCAATCAAGCCGGTCAGTCAAGTCCTCCACTCGATTATCGGGAATGAAAAGCTTGTCCTTGACGAAGACCTTGTCCCCCTCTTCCCTCCATCCGTCTGGCCAATCCTCGTCTGATGGCGCACTCACCGCATTCCAATACTTGAGCAAATGGTCCGACGTTGCATAGTCATTCAACAGATCCTCCATCAAAAATGATTGCACTCCTTCAATGGCTCATACCATCTCCTCTTCCATCATCCTTGCCTCCAACGCCTGCACCTTGGTGTCTCAGACCTGGGCTAGCTCCGCGATGCAACCCATCACCACAAAACATTCATCCTTGCCTTCTTCCAGGAGAAGCTCCGCCTCGATGATACGCTTGGCCTCCACTGTCTCCTCAGCAACGCCATGCATGGAGATGTCCATCCATGCCTTCCCGGCTGGGTAGGCCCAATGACGGCGGCAATCGACCGCACTGTTGTCCTTTCCGGCCGCATACACTACGCTCAAGTGAAATTCGCCTAGTTTCTCGTGCCACCAAGCGCGTCGGGCTGCTGGGCCCGAGGGGAAGTTGAAATCCTCGTTGTGCCCAGTCTGCAGGCTGTGGTGGTCGGTGCACACCACAATGGGTTGCAAGCCAAAATGCCCGGACCACTTGCGCAAAGCAAAGACTATGGTGTATGTCACCTTCTCCCTTGCGGTCCAAGAGTGCTGCTGCCCTTCCGCCAATAATCTACTCCACAAGGCCACTGGGACAAGGGAACCAACCTCTCGCACCTGCTCCAGGACTGCTCCCACTCGCTGACCATCTTGCGTCGCTACCAATCGGTCAACGCGGCCAGCTTGCCGCGTATCGGCCTGCGCTGCCCATGAGTAACCACATGGCCAGCGAACTCGACCTCCTTCAGAAATGGAGATGCCTTTGTAGGCTTGCAAACCATTTTCTGGCCATCTAGGACATCGAGCACCCTTTTTATTTGCACTGAACGGCGCCTTTTGTGGCTGGCCAGGCCGTAGGACGTTGAGCACCCTTCTCAAGTCCTTGTCGTGGGCCTTGATCCATTCCACCTCTGACATGTCCTCCGTAGCAGACCCGATAATGATGTCATCCAAAAACAGATCGGCGCAATCCTGCACAGGTCCCAGAAGGTCCTTCATCGTGCCTTGGAATGCTGTGTTGCTATTCCTGGCACCCATCGGCACCACTTTCCATTGCATGGGGCCAAGCCGCGTACTCATCGCCGTGCTTCCCCCGGATTCCTCATGCAGCGGCATCTGGTGATAACCATGCTTGAGGTCTAACACCCCGAAGATGCGCTTTCCGGCCTCCTTTTGCAGGGTAGTGAAGAGAAGGTAAGGAAGTAAGAATCATGCTCGGTCTGCATAATCGACAACTAAACGCCATTCAGTCTTCTCCTTCTTGGGCACGATGAATGCTGCGCTTGCCCACTCACTGTCTGAAGGTTCCATCCATCCGCGCTCGATCAGTTCGTTCAGCAGCTTTCTCATGCCCTCCGCCGGCTCACCTTGGTGCTGGTATTCTCGATACTGATAATTTTCGGGATCGGGCTTCAATTTCATCCGTGCGGTGCCAAATCGCCCTCCATCCGTTGGTATTCTGTTGGCCACCCCTCTGAACAAACGTGGATGATCCTTCACCAATCCTGCTCGCAGGTCATCCACTTATGGATTCTCTCTCGCTCCTTGGGTCGCAGCTGTTTGCACCGTCAGAACAGACAGGATGGCCGTATAGCTCTCCTCTGGATTGCCCTCCGACATTTCCTCGTCCGTCATACCCTCTGCACCATCATAGATGTGCACCCCCGCGGATAACTTTCTGGATTCTTGGGTATTGAATGCGGTGGTCAGCTCTCATCCAATACCTGAGCGTGGGAAGTTCCACGTGGGTGGGTTGGAACCCACAGGCTTATCTTGATCGGCCGTGTGGTTCATCACCCTCGCCACAAACTCGTTCTTGGTGAATTTCTGCGTGATCAAATTTTGATTGTCCCAACAATGCGGTGATTTCACCCAGCTTTATGCCTGCTTGGCCGTCACATGGTCATGCATGCCATCCTTCATGCAGTGTACAACACGATGAATCGCATCGAGCAACAAGGTATAGACTCCCACCTTGGGGTCGTTGCTCTGCTCGAACATCACCCTCATGGGCACGGCCTGAATCCTCCAAATTAAGGCCCGATCTCCTGTGGGCTGGCTTTGGGCGCCATCCGCATAACACACCCAGGTTGACCATGTCGGTCCTGGTGATGGCAAAAGGCTCCCCATGGCATAGATGAAGATTTCCTCATCCGACGCAAACACAAATTCGTTCAAGGCCATGGAGTCGATCTTGGATCTCAGAACTCTGCCACAGGCGTCCCCTCAGCCGACTCCGGGTAGCACGAAGTCTGTTTTGGCTCTATCGGCGCTGTTTTTGTTCACGATCTGTTCAGAATTCCGTTGGACTCTGTCTACATAAAGATGGCGCCATCATGGTGCGCCCTGGTGTTTGCCCCACACCGATTCACCCTTGTGCGAGTTCCTCGCGCACTTCTGCAATTTGGGCCCTTCTTTTGATTCGAAGACATCCGTCGATGGTATTTCCATGCCCAACGCTTCCAACATCTGTTGATAAGCCTGGCGGGACAAACCATACTCCTAAAGGTGCGCTCCATTGCTATCTTTGGAATTGCGTCCCGCTGCTTTCACCGCTCCTACAATTTTCTCCTCCTCATCTCCGGTCCATAGGGATCCACCAGGGGCATAATGGGTCGACAGACATGAAAGCCTCTCGTTCGCCTCACAAATGCTCCGGTTGAATTGCTGACCATAAAATCATAGCCCGTAATGATTTCCCAACCGGGAAGGTCGGCCCCATAGAATTTTTCCTGGAGCATTGCTTGGTGCGGTTGAGCCACTCGATCATGCTCTCAAATTTCAAGCCACGCTCTGCTTCACTAGATCCTCCACCCATGATCTGACCGTTTGCAAGCTTCAGGTTCACTGGTCGGGCACTGTCCTTCAGACATGTGTCCGGAAACAGTCCCTTCTGCACCAAGCCTACATGGGCCGCAGTATCCACCCAGACATCTGCAACCAATTCTCTCCATCCGCACATTACCCGCACCTTCAAGTGCAACTGCCGCTCATCGCCATGTGGTGTCCGGACGACTCTCACAGCATGCAAGTCTAGTACAGACAGCTGCATAAGGACTTCCAGCGCGTGGTCTCGTATCTCGGAGACTTTTGGTTGATCATGTGCATGCACAGAAATCTGTGACTCATCCGACTCGACCCGTATCTTCTTCACATTTCCCAATTCCACTTCGTCGGCAAGAGTTGACCAAGTCGTGGGGTGTTCCAAAAACTTTGGCCATTGCGAGGCTTTCTTTGTAAGTGGAGATGCCATCTTAAGTTCCCAAATTTTCTTCCGGGTCGCGCACCCACTTCTGCGGAGGCCTCCCTAAGGGTGTTCTTGCTCAGCCCCGCCCGGCTGAGGTTCTCCTGGGGGCCTCGTATCAACATGTTGCAACTCCATTGGTCTTGCATTTCTACGGGTTGTCACCCCGCTTTGAAAAGGGACTCCGCAACGTCCTTAATTTGGCGTACATGTCGACCTCTAACTTGACCTCCACCATCTAGATGACCTTGGCCATCCTTGCAATTCTGGATCCTCTCCTCCTTCGGAACCCTCTCTGGGTGCAGCTTGAAGTACTCCTTCTTGTCCGCCACATACACCGCACACTTGTTGTGATCCTGCTGGTGGGAATTTCCCTTCCCATAGCACAGCCAACATTCCTTGTACCTCTTCATGTACTCGATTACGCTTAAAGGTGGATAGCCCACTCTCCGTGGTGGTTTGCCTGCCCGGGGTGGTGTGCTTCCCCATTTTGACCGATTGTTGCCGAAACTCTTAGCGTTCTCAGCGGCGAAGAAAAAGAAATGGTACTCCGCTTGCTCGTTGTTGTTGACCTCCATGTCAATTTCGTTGTTGTCCTCATTGGTCAATTCTCCGTCACCACGAGTCTCTCGATGTGGTCAATCTTGATGTCGCCGATCATCATGTCTTCTGTACTTGTAGTCGTCCTTCTGGTTGTATCGCTCCTTAAGACCCGCCTCGTGCTTTTTGTTCACCTTCAACTCGGCGCTGATGTACTGCACGGTCAACTGGAGCGACAGAGTTCCGGCTATTTCACGTAGACAAAGAAGAGGTTCATTCTTCATCCACGCCTGATTCCAGCCTCCTTGAACACTTCAACTGCTTTTCACGGTGAGCGAAGAACTTAAGGGAGGGACAGGGTGGGCATATATGTGTCTTGTGTAGTGCTATTGCTTCGCCATCTCTTCTTTCCTCCTCACCTATTCGGGTAAATCCGAGGCTTTGGTGCATTGAGATCGTACCATCTGGCTCTCCTATGTTTCGTCGGAAACATTCTTGAGCATGCCCATGATATTGCGGCCTGTACATGATCTTGACGGCCACTCTCTTCTTGGCACGCTCTTTTTCTTCGTCCTCAACCTTATTTTTCCATAAATTTGGGAGAACATCTATCACGGGATGTCAAACTTCTGACGATTCATTCCAATCGTCGACCATCCTCAATTTCCGTCGGTATTGCGTAGGTGGTTAAGCCATGCCGCCAAGCATAATTCCCCTTGCTCCAACTCCAACGTAATATTCCGCAAATCGTCTATTCTTTGATTTTGGGCATCCACAGATTCCTCAACCTCCAGCCAGTTCACACAGTCCACTTCTCACGCGCCTGACCACTCCCCATCTTATCCCTCAAATCCGCGTTCAGATCCGCATGGAGACGATGTGGGAATGTTAGCAGGCCCCGACTGTTTCATTGGGTCTGGGATGCAATCCCCATGACCTCACCCGCGAAATCCTCTGGATCCAGGAGGAAATCCGCGAGCGTTTCTGGGGTGCGATTATCAAATGGCACCCCCGCCCCGCGGAGGTCCTCGATCCGGACCTCCTCCCCGACATCTCCGACCACCACCCAACCAAGACGGATGACCGACACTCCACTCCCATGGGCATTGCCGTGAATACAACAAATGTCCGACATCGGTGCTATCTATGTTTCCAGAGCAGTGACCGCTCCCCGAACGAATCCTGAACTCACCCCCGCACTCTCTTGTGCTTGGTAATTGCCTGAAATGCACCACATTCTCGTAGCGGAATTTAGTACCCAATTTCCACCATTTCCATCTACGAGACCGGCACCAGTTGGCATAGTTTGTGCCCTTCTCGCCGAATGGGCGGCTTGGGCCTCATTCACCCTTTCTTGGTAAGCCTGCTTTGGCATCATTCTCCAAGGAGCCAGATGTCCATTGCTTGGTTTTTCTCTTCCCATGGGCACAAATGAAGCTCCCGATGCTTGCGGCATTGCCCTTGGTTCTTCTTTAATGACAATAGTTTTCGACCTTGACAGCAACGCAATGCCGGAACCTATTTTGGACTTTGATTTCCGTACATGGTGTTCATGGACAATCTCAGAATGTAAGGCAACTCACGTTGATCGACCTTCGGTGCCCCATAGGGAGGACCCATAGGCCTGTGAGATGCCGGCTGCCCTTGAGACGGCAAACGTTCAACATGATCACGTTTACGTTCAGGATGATGTTCTGGTTCCCATCTTGGTGTCAATGATGGCCTTGTCATTCCCCGGCATTCAACTTGCACCAATCCTTTTTCAATACCGTCCATGGCTTCCATCAATCCATCAATAATTTCTCGTTGATGTTAAACTAACCTCGCGACACAACGCATCTTAAACTGCGCTGACAGGACAAAGTTTTTTTCCATTTATAAAAAAGAAAAAAAAACAAAAAAAACAAAAGAAACAACGAAAATTAGGGGGGGGGGAAGAGGGACACAACCGGGCACCGCGCACCGCACACAGCGCGCACACCGGTGAACAGGCGCCACGAGGGCCAGGACACTGCACACGCGCATGCACCGAGGGCAACAAAGAGACGGGACACGGCGGCCTGGCACACCGGTGAACAGGAGCCAAGAGGCCCAGGACACCGCACACACAAAACAGCACACCGAGCGGGCACACTGGTGAACAGGAGCCAAGTGGCCCAGGACACCGCACAAACAAAACAAAAGACAGAGCAGGCACACCGGTGAACAGGAGCCAAGTGGCCCGGGACACCGCCCACGCAAAGCAACACACCGAGCGGGCGCACCGGTAAACAGGAGCCAAGTGGCCCAGGACACCGCACACGCAACACAACACACCCAGCGGGCACACCGGTGCACCGGGGCCAAGGGGCCGAGGACACCGCACACGCAACACAACACACCGAGCGGGCACACCGGTGATCAGGAGCCAAGTGGCCAGGACACCAGAGGCACAACGCAACAAAACGCGCGGCCACACCGCTGAACAGGAGCCAAGTGGCCCAGGACACCGCACAAACAAAACAAAAGACAGAGCAGGCACACCGGTGAACAGGAGCCCAGTGACCCAGGACACCGCGCACGCAAAGCAACACACTGAGCAGGCACACCGGTGAACAGGAGCCAAGTGGCCCAGGACACTGCACACGCAACACACCACACCGAGCGGGCGCACCGGTGAACAGGAGCCAAGTGGCCCAGGACACCGCAGACACAACACAACAAACCACGCGAGCACACCGGTGAACAGAAGCCAAGAGGCCCGGGACACCGCGCACACATAGGGGGGCCGAGGGACAGGAAAGAACCAACACCCCATGGTTTGGACACACCGGGGCGACCCGGCCGACCCACAGGGCCAGGGGCAGGAGCGGTACTCCAAGGCCACTGGTCCGAGCCCGGCCAGGCTGCATCAGGGACCTTGGCAAACGTCACCCAGAGCCATGGAAGCAACCGGTGACAGGTGAGCCGGTTCACAGTCCAGGAGGGTGTCGCCTGCCAGGCAGAGTGGCCCCGCAACTCATGCCACAAGGGCGAGGCGGTGGTACCGTAGACAGGCGGGAGCAATACCCCTTGTGGTGAGAGATACTCCAAACGGCTGGGCAGCCCCCAGAGCTGCCGCCCAAGGGAGGGGGCATGTGGCCCTACTCATGGACACATGTGGGGACACCCTCCCACCTGGGACACATGGACCAGGTGGCCGCAATAATGCCTTCCCAAGCACATGCGGGAGCGGTTCAAGAGGGACCTGACATAGGGCAGTGGGAGGGACAGGACGTCCCCTTGGTAAGACCTTCTTCCTGCATTGTCAAAGGAGGCATCCCGAGCTCCCGAAGATACCTACCCTACCCTGACAGGACAAATTCACTTATGTCGAAGAAAAGCAAAGTTTTTCACCAAAACGCCCATCATTTCACAAATGTAATGATATCATTTGTAAATCTCATAAATACGTGCTATCTAACTTCGCCGGCATGTGGTCAAATCATTCAACTCTATCCCACATTGCTGATTGTGCACATTGCTGATTTGTTTGTCCAGATCTGGTCAAATAAGGCAATATGTCCCTGAACCAGTTGTGAAATTGCTTCAGGGGCATGGAACACATGGTTCGTTGGATCCAGCACCCTCAAAAAAAGGGAGGGGGCACCTACCATCGACTCGGACCCAGAAAACACTGATTTGGGGTAAAAATTGGCATCTTTGGGCCATTTTCCAGGGAAAAATTGGTTTTTTGGCAGAGGCACCCCTGCAACACTTGTTAAGTTGGCTCAATGGCTTGCAACAAATCTTTTCGGAATCTAGCACCCTCCTAATAGGGTAGGTGGGGCACGAAATAACGGGCTGGACAAGGAAAACACTGAGTTTGGCTAAAAAGAATTGCCATTTTTTGGCCATTTTGGGGCGAAAAATGGTTTTTTGGGGGGGATGGCGGCCCTGAAACACTTGTTAATCGGGTTCAATGGCATGCAACACAGCTTCTTTCGCGCCCAGCACCCTCAAATAAGGGTAGGGCAGGGCAGGAAATGACCACCCGGATGACAAAAAAATTGATTTTGGGGTAAAAATTGGTATTTTTTGGCCTTTTTCCGGCGAAAAATTGTTCTTTTTGGTGGTTGCGGCCGTGAAACACTTCTTAAATCGCGTTGAATTACCTTTTAAACCCTGAAAACAAACATTATATGTTGCATCGAGGCACCATTGAACACTTGCAAAAGAAGCCAACCTTTTAGCTCATAGTGGCAGACTTCGCAGTACTGCAGGATCGGATACAGATGGGGAAACTTCTGGTGGCAGCGGGCCGCAGCGGAGGTACCGGAAACGAGGCACACCAAAGGACGAATGAGCGGCCATGGACACGAGCCCAAGACCGATTAGAGTTTTGCGGTTTGCAGACTCTGACGGGTACGAGACGTGCGTGCTTTCCAAGGATGAGCCGAGAAGAGCGGCAACAGCCTCAACCCTTGGAAAAATGGGCGCAGGCCGAGATGTGGTGCTCGAGGACCCCGGAAGAGCAGCATCATCCCCGGCCACCGGCCCCGTCGCTGCCGCTTTGGAAAGGTTTGAGGCGGATCGACAAGGATTTCCGGTACAAGAAGGTCAGCTAGCAGGAAACGGTGGAGGACAAGGTGACCCAATGGAGGACCCAAGGGTACATGGAGGAGAAACATCAGGAAAAAATGGTGGGGGACAAGGAGATGAGCCCATGGAGGACCCGCATGACACGGACACCCCTAAGTGTTATGGTCATTGTGAATGTGAACATGTCGATATCTTAAGGGGGCCACCACTGAACAACCACATGGTGGGACTGGATTGGGTCATCAGGCAGATCAAGAAGCTCGAAGAGGACTTGTGGACCACAATCGACGATGGAACTGAGTTCTTGAGAACTGTGGAGGAAATCCCGAACGGTGTGGCCAAGTATGAGGGGGAGGTCAATAGCGCATTTAACACGGGCGATCTGAGACAAATTAATTTGCCGCATTTGAGGTGAAATACGATGCAAAAGTCCATGAAGTTTGCGATTTTAAAGGAGAAATCGTCATTTTGTATTCATTATTGCAGTAGATGAACGAACGTTCCAATCTCAAACACGTTCAAAAAAAATGGTAATTTTAGGTACAAAACTCCAAAGTAAATTGGAGCAACCACCCTGCTTCCTATTGCGAGTTACCAACGGTGCATTAGTATTAGAAAAGACTGTGATTTGAACTTCTTAAGAGCCGTTAGGTGTGAGGTTTGTGAGCTTTCGTTGACGTATGTAGCCTTTTGTGAGAATACATCGCATATTTGGTTTCATAAAGTGCTAAAAATGGCTGCAGAGGGCTCGGCACGGTTGGTCACAGCGGTCCTCAGAGTTTTGAAAGAGGTATGCATGGCCCGGGAATCATGTCAGTCTGAGTGTCCACGATCTCTCTGGCTTCCTGCGGTGGCCGTGTGCTCGGGTAGGACTCATACAGACCCGAGGCGCGTGTCGGTAGGGAGTGGGATGGGCGCAACGCATCCATTACTCTTCTCCCGCCGATTGCACCTTTCTCCCCCCTCCCAAGAGACCTGAGGTCACCTCTGCTACCAGAAAGTTGGTCAGGGCCTTTCCCCTCTCTTGGCTTGGAGGGTCCAATTAGGGGGGGGTCATGTCATCATCGACCATCAATCTCAGGCCACCTTTTTCAATGTTACAATTTGACATTTTTCATCAGATCCCCATTTTAACTTGCAGTAGACCATATTGGTCAACTTGATGAACTTTCAAGTAATAGCTAACACCCTTCTAGGGACAGCTTGAAGAACTCATAATGTTCTGACAAACCCTTGCAGTAGAAAGTAATCAACATGGACAATGTGTACTTCAATGGCAATTGTATGTACACGGAAGGACATGTTTCTACATGTGCACTCTGACAAACATAAAAGGTTCTCATTACCCTCATAATTCAAGGGGCAAAGGGCGTGGAATCAACATGCTTTGATAATCTTGGCAGGTCCAGGCCAAGATGGATAGGGTGCTGCTGTATACATGGGGTCACCACATCCATCTTCGGACGTTAGGTATTCAGGTCCACATCATTTTAGCATTGACAATCAATATTGCTATGCCCCCAGGCACTACAGTGGAAACAGACTTTCTTGGCCGATGCCGGCCATGTTACTTTGGCCAGTTCTGGTCAAAGGTGATCTGGATGAAACACTCAAGTGTGTTTCTCCTACGTTAGTAGGAAACTGCAAACCAATACCTGTTTGGCCGACTCCGGCGAAACTGCATCTGAAAACGTCGAATTGTTTCAGCCTACTGTTGAAAACCTTGACCAAAATCGGCCAAATCGTGAATCAATTGTCGCGTCGGCGGGCCTGTGGCGCGCCGCCGCCACTGTAGAAAATCAACATGAACTACACACCAAAGGTTCCAACACAATTACAATGAGTAACCCTTCGTCAAACGTTGTTTCACCAAAGAGTTTGACATAAAAGTAGTGAACTAACGTGACAAAATAGCCATGGGAGTCCCCTTTGTAAAGGCAAACAAGTACGGCACAAGTATGAACTTTCTCTTCACCTCCTTAGAGGCACCTTCAGGGAGTGACATACAATAAAGGTAGGTCAAACCAAATGAAAACTACCAAAAAAAATCCGATTTGCGCAAGTGAAAACCTCATTTTTTGGGGGCAAAAGTGGGTGTTTTTTGGCCAAAATGACCTCAAAATGGCTCAAACGTAGACCTCCCGGACAAGACCGGTCCGTCTCAACCTTGGACAAGATTGCCACTGAAGTCTATGTAAAGCATGCTGAACCCCACTAAGGTAAAGCGCCCCTATCGAGGGCCACTTTTGGTCCGGCAAAATCCGGACGATTTCTGCAGACCTGGAGGGCCAGCTTTTTTCAGGTTACAGATGCCGGCTAGGCCAGTGATTGCCGTTTACAGAACCGTTTTTGGTCGCAGGACCGTGGAGAACAATTTGAATGGAAATCGTCCTTTTTTAGGCACTCCAGACCCCCCTGCTCCTATCGAAGCCACCCTGCATCGTGGGAATTTTGCCAGCGCTTTTAATTTCTTGCAGAATTCTTTCCACATCCTACATTGTTGAGGTAGAACGTTGCCCCAAATCACAAGACATCCCTAAAAAGATACAAACGTATCGGGCCTTTTTTAATTGTTGGCCCATGGATGTAGTGGCATGCGGGACACCAAAGAAAACGGTATAGGGCCCCACGGATCCTCAACAAAGCCTGGTCTTTTTTTTTATCCCTTAAACAAGGATGCTATCAATATGGAAAGGGTGTTTTTGCGATGGTTTTCCGCAAACGAGTGAGATGAGGGTGGCAAAGGCGTGGGGAGGTGTTGTCAAATCGGAGAGAGTTGTTGTCAAATGCATTGAGTTTGGGTGCAAAAGTAACAGGCAACGGCTTCTCCACCGCATCAGGTGATCTGAACGATAAACAAAAGGAAAAAACAGAAAAGGAACAACACAACAAGGTGATTGAAGAAGAAGATTGAAGAGAAGATACCCGATCCCCAGAATCGTGTTTTTCCTACTCCAGAACATGAGTTTCATGTGGCATGTTAGAGTTGGGTGGTTTTTCAAATGAAGGATGTGCCTAACTTCCGAGTTGTTTCCTTGCCTTTGATTGACGTGTTGCCTTGCTAGAAGTGACAATTGGGACATTGCTAGGGCCATTGGTAGCGAGTTTCAAAGGGCTTTGCAAGAAAAGACAACCTAGGACCCAAGTGGCCCTCAATTAGACCAGCAGCCTCGATTACGGCAGTTTGCCTGACAGTAAACAAAACCGTCGCCGGCCGTCACCGGAACGGCACGGACGTTTCAGGACTTTGAAATGAGACATTAGTACATGAAGACTTTATGTTGTTTTGACGGCTGAAAGTTAAATATATTAGCTAAAAACTATCTGAATTCAAATTCACCGCGCGCGCGCCCCTGTTGGGAATGTCCACGACAGCTCTCCAGAGGAGGACATTGTTTTACAGCCAGTGTCCATGATGTACCCCGGGCACCGATTGCGTGTTTTGTCAAAGATTTCTCTGTTCCGCCAAGGCTGTTGGGCTGGGACCGGCCAAGGTCGTTCCCTAACAAAAATTGGACCTTACGTGGAACAAATTGATTCTAACCTTGCCTCTAAGGGAGTCTTTGGCCGGAATCGGCCAAAGATGCTTCACCAAAATCGGCCAAGTAAGTCTATTTTGTCCATACAGTAGTGGGACATCTATATTGATCTTCAAGGTCAAAATGTGAAACATAGCAATGCTTGTCCTCTACCACTCCTCAATGACTTTAGAGTTACCATTTTGCTAGAGACGTTTCTATCTTGGCCTAAACCGACCAAGATTCGACAAATAATTTGCATTATCATTAGAGAGTCCCTGGAGCCTCAACATGTTGGGCTCCCTTTGGTGTTTCTACCTGTGCAATTCTGAATTTATCCAATTAGTGCACCTGTTGATATTCATTCAAATCCCACATGTCTCATAGACATGAATTGTAAGAGAAAGTTATTATTACCCTCAAGGGTAGCGTTCACTTTCATCTCTTGGGCAACACATCATGCTACAAATCTTGGCTGGTTCAGGCCAAGTTCTTTTTAATTTGTTTGCATATAGGAAGGCAATAGAGAAATACGCCAAAATAAGAAAAGTCCAGGCCGATTTAGGCGAAACATGACGATCTGAGATGAACAAATATTGGCTCATAGGCGGCTTCTGCTTTATTGCTTTTGTGATAAACAAGACGTTTCATATAGACCAACAAAAATCAGCAAAAAATGCAATTTGTTATTGACACTCAAAAATGTAGCACATAGGGGGGGTCCTCAAAGATGGAAATTTTGTGTTTTTTTCTTTTTCGGTCCGGTGTGCCATAGAGGACTACCCCCTAGAGGACCATTTGTTGGAAGAAAAATTGTGTTTTCCAACCTTGGCCTGAGTGGGGACGTCAATGGTGACATGACCCCCTCCCTAATTGGACCCTCCAAACTTGGTTGTCCTTGGGAGGGTCTTGTACCCCCTGTGTTTACCCTGTCAAACGTTTCCAATGTCTTCGACCTTTGAATTGCCTCCATTGCCCCTTATAAAATGTTTCGGTTTCCTGCGGCAAAATGATCCTTGAAAAGGCCCTGAAGTCCCAACAAGAAGAACACAAGAAGAAATCGGGATACTCTTTGATTTGATGAACATTTGGGCCGACGTGAATGGCAAAGCAGAGTGGTGCCAAAGTGAATAAACACGGCCCACGGGGTTATGCTCAATTCAAGGAGAGGGACAAAGAAGCGTGAAAAGAGGCCCTGCGATTGCAACATACAATTGGAGCATTAATGGATAATCCACTTCCATGGAAAAGACGAGAACATGTTCCGTCCAAATCCCACCAATCAATTTATATATCATGAACCATCGAACTATGCGTTCATGTAGCTGGCAACACATGGCCACTCCTCACCTGTGCCCACAAGGTGACAAAATGAAATTGAGAAACCTGAGTTCCGGACATGACCGATGTTCTTGACGGGGAGTATGAATGCAAAACATTGCATGGCAGCATGCCTGACATGTCCACCCTCATGAGTCACCAATGAACAGATGTGATAAGCTTGCAATCACTCCGGAGAGTAACCACACATCAATAGCAAACAATACCTGACACCTGGCATGTGACACCTATATCAATATGCGGGCATTCCCTTGGTACCTCACACCAGATGCCGGGTGCCTATCACTTGAAAATAACATGCACCATGGCCAGCAAGTGAGTGTGCTTGGCGGATTTACTTGTTGCTCGAAAACAAAACGTCAAGAAGGGCCAGCCCACCAAACCTCACCTGTTTGGTGTATACTACAGACCAATTCTTGGGCTCCCTGCAGATAGAGTGTCGCAAACCAAAGTCATGAATGCAAAGTAAAGCCAACAAACATCATTTGCCTCACATCGCAAATCACCGTGTGCATGAGAGACAATCCACACATGTGGTGAAATCTGAGTTGCCTACTTGCAGAGTTTGCGTGACACCGAACCAATTTAATGCATGCTACTTAGAGAGAGATTGGGTAAGAGGATGTCCTGGTTCACATTCAGAGACCTAGAGACGGCCTACAGATAAAGTACACATGGAGAGGTGTCCCGGATCAAATGAGAGAACAACCATGGTGAGTCCCAAGGAGATGAGTCCGCCCTAATCCAAACCTTGACAGAAATGGTCCCACCTCAGCCCGTTCCCTGAGAGATAGAGAGGCCCTCATCAATCCCTGCCCTAATAGAGAGATCCTCACACATCAATGCCCTCAGAGAGAACCTCACCAGACACGAATTCAGAGGGCATGTACATGGAGAGAGAAGTTCGCCTAACCATGACCCAGGACAGCATGCATACACTTGGGAGTGAGAATCGCCCATCCTGACCAATGATTATCCTTGCCCCTAATAGCCTATGAGCTATCCTCATGCCGCACCACATGTCGACCAGAGAAAGATATTGGCTCACCAACCGTGTTCCACCGATGACATGATTCCTCATTAGAACACATACCGACAGGCAACGGAGTAAGACGGCAACACACAAATGTGAGGTCAGCATCAGCGGCATAAGTTCGATTCTCCACGCTTAACATGTCTACCGAATGCACATGCACAGAACATGTTCAACACACGCAGTCTCCGAAGATGGTCCCTCTTTAACTTCATGGAAGATCAAGTCCTCACAACGCATATGCAAAGCAAACAGAAAACAAAGAAGAGAGCGAATGTATTCATTGCGGAGCAACAACCGAGTTACATTCCTCTCTTCCGGTGCGCCTACCTCAGCAACCTCCACTTCCACTCCTCTTCCACTAGGGCTCCTCAAGCTTCAACGGACTCGTGATCCCTCATACGTGTAGGCAGGGCAAAAGCCGAAGCAAATGTGCCCAGCAACGCGCACCAATCCCTTTTTACGGGGCCTGTTGGTGTGGGCGGAGGCACCACACCAGGGTTTAGCCAAATCACAACTCAAGGCCTTCTATCATCCACTGGTGTTGCCCAAGCTTCCAAATCGCTTCGATTTCAGCAACAGGATAGATCCAACACTATTAGCACCCGTTCGGAAGATTTTTGAGACTATCGGCCCGCATTGAAGAACACAGAGCACGGGCACGCCACCTAAGGCACGAGAAGGGCGCGCGCACACACACAGTAGGCCTGATCAGAACGTAAAGTGTCAAAACCTCCATCCTGTGGATTATAGATGTCATGGATTCCGAATTCTCCAAAAATTATACCTAAATGGCTGAAATCACGGAATTTCGGAATGCTCCTGAAATTGTACCCATCGTAGAGATCACTGAGATAGTACAAATATGGGACAGAGCGCAAAGGGGATCCGAACCAGCTTCATTGATCGTGGCCAAGCCCCCCCCTATACTTTCGCAAGTATTCAAGGCTAATATTCAATCATTTTTACCATTCTTTTGAAGCATAAAGTACATTTTTGAAAGTAACAAGGGCAATAACACGAGTCCCTCATCCAGTTTAGCCCTACCGCTCAAAGGAGCGGCGGTGTCTTCCTTCATGAAGGTAGTACGGAAATCACACGGGCACTTGATGCCTCCTTCATTCAAGGTTAAGCCTAGTGGTGTACAGCCTCGCGACATACAAACCCAAAAATTTCATCTACTTCCTGTGGTCCTATTTTGTAAATGTGTCAAAATTAAGGTGCTCGGCCTAGCTAGCTCAACCATATCTTGTGTTTGGCCCAACATACTTGCTCCAGATTCCTAGCCAACTCCATTGCATCCAAAACAGTGCACATCAACTGCTTATCACTATCTGTTGCACCACATTGTTGACGGTTGTCACACTAAAAGTGTTTACTTTGTTTATAAACCATTGATGCTTTGTACTTAAGTTTGCATCAATCTTTGCAGCCCCTGTTTGGTACATGCTTTGATTTGGAACCAACTATATCCTGTTTCATTCCGGTGTTCTGCTGCTTATCCTTCTTGACTACTTGACCCATTCCGCAAAGCATTGAGGTTTTGATGATCAAATTTTGAGGGAAATATCAAGGTCATGGAGGCAGACCTGAATATCTTTCTAAATGTGGCGTTTACCGAAAGAGGTCTTATCTTTACCTTAGGTTCGTATGCCATGTGTCTTCAATGTATATGGAAAGGCATCCACTATTTGAGCAACATAACTTCGGGGCATTTAAACAACCGACGGAAGGTTTCTTGCCGTCCCCGATGAGGGGCTTCGTAGATTTGTGGCAAAGGGTCTTCAGTATAAAACAAAGAAGTGCGCTCTGGAATTGCATCTCTATAGCACATGGCGTGGCTAGACCCTTTCAGCAAAGCAAATATCGGGCCAACTCTGAGAAGAAGGCACCTTCTAATTAGCATTCCCAATGCCGATGGAGGGTTTCATGTAGGGCTTAACTGTACAGTGACATTACAACATCATCATTTTTGGTTAAAAAATCTAAGAAGAGCATCGTCTTCGAGGCCTCATTGACCAACTGTATCTCCAAGTTTTCAGTGCAGCTTTTCTATCGGCGCACCTTGCCCATTCTGTCTTCGACAAATTTTGGGTGCATACTTGTTTGGCCTTTAAGTGCAGCTCCTTTGGCTCCCGATTTTGTTAATATTTCTTGCTCATTCAAAGCCGTGGAGGCCCTACCTGGTATGCTGACCAATGGCTTGAAGCAAAACAAACACATCAAATGACGGCATCGTTCAGCGAAATGGATAATGCAGCACAAAAAGCGATGTGAATCGGAATAAACGGGCTTCAAGCTGGACTCCTTTTAACTTGCAAAAGGAAGCGATTCCTAATCATCCTGCGCTCTGTCGCTGAAAAAGTGAAATTAGCGCGTGTCAAAATGCATTTACACATGTATCCTTAAAAGAAACAATATGTGCGACTCAATCTGGTCCTGATATCCATGAGCAATGCGCAAGAAAACCTCTGCGATGGATGTACCCTATTAGAGTTCGCGTTAGTCGGCCATGATAAACTTTTGTGGCATCCATCTTACGCGCTGCGCTATATGCGCATCGCAGGCAAACATTCGGATGTGTCCAACTTTCAGCTTCCTCAAGCACTCATAGGCTAGCGAAGATGCTACCGACGTTTGAAATACCAACACGGCATACCTTTTTGGACACACTACTACGGTACGCGAACCGTTGTATTGGCTTCGCACCAAAGCGGTAGCCATTGCTCGTGTGGTTTTCTCATGACATGCATGGCTGCATACGTCTTGAGTGTTGGTAGCAACGTTCGCGATCGGCATGGAGGTGTGGAGTGAACGGCCGTTCAACGAACACTAAGGATATATGCTACCGTTATCTAAGCTCAGTCATATTGCGGTCGTCCGGCACTACTTGCTCAAGAAATCTTGGCCGCTCGAGTATGTCAGCATGGTGATAGTGCATGATTGGGATCAGAAGGCGGTTGAAATCATGCATATGCTTGGTGAACTGATAGCCTGTTGGCACTCGTCACTGCACCAGTCACAAGATCCAAACCTGCACCTCTCTGCAAAGCAACACCAGATCACAGAGAGGTCACTAAAGTGGTCTGACTGTCGGTACCACAGTAGTTTCGTAACCAATATTAACACAAAGGGTGCAAATTCATCATTAACGCTAATGCAATGCACCAAACTTTGCCTCCATAAAAAGTACTCCATAATCAAAAAGATTTTGAACAAATACAAACATTACTGCCGTGACCTTTTGCGACCCTTGCAAACCTCACACGCTTTCACATTGAATTGTGGCCATGTCACAACGAATCGAATCATGTTTCGTGCAACTTATGCCGGCCAGTAAGCAAGTGCTCATTGCCTAATACCTTCTGCCTTCGAATACATTCAAAACGAAATCTCGAAAATTTTGGCCACATCCAAAATCATGCCATATGTGTTATCAAAGGAGAAGTAGCGGTCGGTTATCAAAGTAGGTTGGCTCTTAAAAATCTCTCTATAGTTGTTAGCGTCCCAACGACAAATGCATTCAAACGGAATGTGAGTAGACAAGGCTCATCATCCCTGTTGCACTTGGTCACAACGGCCCTACGGCGTACCGCACGGAATACACATCACTCAAGCCGGATCATAGGACCGAGAAATAGATGCATCGGACAGCTTGGAGCAGTGTTCCGTATATACCTATATATATACATATACCCCACACCAACCTCTTGCCAACGGAATGGATTCATGTAACACACCGGAAACTGCGGACTGTTCTGCAGCTGGATAACGAGTTGTACGCCGTGAAGTTTCATGATGATCCTAAGGACCTCACTGTAGGAGCGAACAACAAAACTAATTTACCGGTGCATGTGTACTTTTCTCACATGGAGAAGTCACTTACCCTGCTCGCGGTCTAGCTTCCTCATCCGCACACCACTTTCGCCCTTGCACCGCCCCCGCCCCAGGGAGGCTGTTCCTATCCTTCATTCTCGGCATGGCATCTTGTACCGTTGTTGTGCTATCACCTAAACACGGGATGGTGCAGGCCTTCATGCCTCATGTTGTCAAGATACTTTCCAGCTGTTGTAGACACCACACGTCAGCTCTCATTACACAACAAACCAGACTTGTTTCACATAAAGACAAACGTTCTTTTTGAAAAACAGGAAGTTCCAGAAAATATTCAGGAAAGAGCTATTTTTTGCGCAAAAAATCCTCACCCAAGCAGAAATTTACCAAACAACCTTGATTTTTTCGCCAAATTCCCCCAATTGCTCATCAAGAAAAAGGAAAACCATAACAAAAAACACAAATTTCGTGATAACCAAAAACGGTTCTTACCAAAATAACACGAATTTTTGGTACGAAACAAACCCCTAAACCTTAGTGAAAAGAAAATACAAACCTTGCGCGGGAGTTTTTGGGTACGCAACAGGTGCAAGTTGGATCTTTTATTTTTGTAATTTTATTATTTTGTAGTTTTCATAATTGTATTTATCTATGATTACTTGTTTCTTTATTTTTAAAATGTATATGATTGCGGGTTTATGGCTGAGGAAAAGTGCAAGATTTGATGGGATAATAAATGTCTCCAATGATGAGGTTTGCTTTTGGTATAAAAAAACAAATGGTGAGGGGAGGGGGTTTTATGGTGCAAACGGCGGAGGTGTTGATAAAAAAGAGTGTGTGATTTTTTTGGTACGTACCAGAGTTTGAGCCAAAGAATGAAAATCAGTCTTTGGTCACTTTAATCGATGAAGTGGGGGGGGGGGGGCAACACAGAGTTGCAAATGTAGTGTCTCAATTGGGGGAAGCTTGAAATTGGAGCAAGAAAGGGTGGTATGGAGGGCAGGGGATAAAAACGAAAATGGAATGGGTGTTGCGCAAGAGTTTGGTTTAGGGCCTAAGGTTCGTGTTTTAAACAGGTTACGTAGGGAGGTTTTCCTCCCCGGACGGGGGGTTTTTTAACCATTTTGGGGAGGTTGCACGGTGGGAGGGTTCTTTTAACCCTAGGGCGGGGGGGTAATCTCCGTTTGGGTGTGGGGGGGCATTTCTCCTACAGGTATAGTACTCTCCCTAGCTGGCGGGAGGGGGGGGGGGGTTCTCCCTGTTGGGTTTTTTTTTTCTAACACACATCCTCGCATCTCCATGTGGATTCATGTACCTACAGGGCACCCGATCTGTCAAATGGTCCTCAGAGGGAGGAGGGGAAGGGGATAAGAGGGGGTTCGTGAACACAGTGCGGGCACCGGGCACGTGGCGCACACGACCAAAAGAAATTGGGCGTTTTTTGCTACAATTGGCAATGATCTTGCCTATACAAACCATACTACACCCCCACAACATTGGACAGCCTGATGTTTCACCCCACCCCCAGCGTAAGACTGTACCCAGCCACAGCAAAAACACATGCAAAACAAAGCAAAAATAAAGCTTGTGCTTCACTCGAAGTGTAAACGACATACTCCCCTTCGCTTAGCATACGTACAGGACATGCATCACTCGACATGGTGTCCACATCCACAACCCCCTTTCGACTATGTACGGCCACACGGCGGTATGTCTTGCTTCGCAATGGGATTTATGTGCCGGCTAATGAGGAGGACGAATCAGAACTATCTGCACTAACCCCAGAGCCACCGGATATGTATTGGGTGAATCGGGGAAAAAATACCACAAATCTATCGGAAAGGATGCACGACAACACATACCAATGCACTGCAATTGACGGCAAAGCATGCATGTAACTCATATAAATGCAAAACAACGCTCATTGTTACGGGTACTAGGCACTACCATACAGGCTGGGCATAGTCCTGTACAAACTTTGTGCACAGCGTGCGCACAGCACGCAATACGCCCCCTAAGGGTAGTATTTTGCCTCACTGTCCGGCTCGGCCATAGTGGGCATCTAAATGTTCGGCGCGTCCCGGACCCTCCAATCTATTTTGGTGCCCCCCGCCACAGCTTACATGGCATCTAGGGTACGAGGCAAACAATGCTTAGTGCAGCACCACCTGTGTTCTGTGGACAATACCCCATCATCCCATTGGTCTCAGGCCACAGGCGCATCTGTGTGTCTTTCTGCTATAGCGTGCTGCATCCGGGAAGCAACCTTGTCCTTTTTCAGCGACTATGGCAAACCCCTCTGTCTGTGTGGCGCTCAGCTGCATTTAGGAAGCCTAAGGCAGCTGGCCTTGGGCTAAACGCAACCGTTGGCACCAAATGAGCCAGAGGGAAGGAAAATGCTATTTATGGGGGCTACCACACTAGTGTCTGCGATGCATGTTAGCATATTGCCACCATAGTGCTCATGGTTCTGTGTGACCCCCATATCGCAGGGCTCTGTGGCTATGCCCCCCTCCCACTTCGAAATACACCAAGGGTTTGGCACGATTGCTTTGATGTGGCAGGGTTAAAGGGACATTTCTCTCCTCCCTACTCTGGGAATCATGATGCAAAAGGTGGTATGTAGCCATACCACTTCCCCACTTTGAGGATACCATACTGCTTGGTGGTTGTGACACCATACACCAAGTATCATACCATCTATCCTAAGCTGCCAGCTGCATGGCCCTCCCTCATACAATTTTCTGCAGCCCAACATATACAACTCAAAACAATGAGCGCAACGTGGCAGGCATTTTGAGGTCTACATGTTGGGACCCACTCTTGCTGCTCCATAGAGGCCTTCGGCAAACTCCTAGTGCTGCTGAAGTGGCGCCTCAAAGTGAGCAACCACCCTCCAATGGCCAGCAAAAGCAGAGATAACAGCGGGCCACCTGAATGATGTGATGCGTATTTGAAAGCACCAATGAGCACACAACAGCAATGGGGACACAACTAATGGCACAAGCCAATGAATGAAGCCATGGATGTCAGTCATTTCTCCAATGGCAGAGGGCAAGGAATCAACTGCTATGGGCTACCAGCAGGGGCCAGCTTACCCTCAAGCGGTTGTCGGCGGTTGAGTGGGCATCAGCGGCGAAGAATTTCCAATTGACCAAACAAAAAGCTCAATTTCGGGGCGGGGGAAATCCAGACGGACAGATACAGAGGGAGGGGGAGGGAGGGAGGGAGGGACAGAAGGCCGCCCTCGCTACCAGGGGTGCTTCGGTATATTGGAAGGGCGCTGACACCACGCGCGCGCGCACACACACACACCCCGCAGCCAACAATGTCACACTACAGGCGGGGGGGGGGGGTTCATGTCTCAGAAAATATAGATCAACAAAGTCTGGCGCGCCATTTCTGAAAACGCACAAACAAATTATGTATGGTTCCCAAAAAATGCTCATGAGGCTGCCTCAAAGGTGAAGGCACAGCTGAAGGAGTAAGCCCGCTCCTGAAAACATAAAAGACACTGCTCAACATAATGATCCGACAAAAAGCAGCCATGTGTGGACTAGCACAAAGAGCATGCAGACACAGTACGTACTTCAGCACTTCTGCGACTTCCATGGGAAAGTAATTATCATGAACCAAATCCTCTGGCATGGCACAGTGAGCAAAGGCACAGCCTAACGTATATCCGTGCAAATCCTTAAAAGACCAAACAAATTGTGCACAAAAAGTTCATACAGGATTGAATTGCAGAAATTCTAGCCTTTATACCCTCCCCCCTATCATTAGCAAAAACAGAGCTGACCAGGTGTTGCGACATTCGAACCCAATATGCAAATTCCAATCAACAATGACCAAAATTGGTGGAAACCTACCGACACACACCTGCAGCGGAGGCAGCATGTACATGGGGGTGCCACACATACACGTACACTGCCCTTGTGGACTTTCCCTCAGCGGGAGGGGAATTCCAGTGTTTGGCACACGTATCCCTGGCAGGCAGAGGAGTGGGGACGAATGGCGTCTGAAACGAGCAAACACTGCAATGAACAGTGCGTGAACCGTGCGCCACCACCTGAAGAAGAAGATGTTTTCACAGGTATCCTCTGCCTAACCACACGTAAGGGATAATTGCTTGCAATGAGCTGTAATGGCTGCCACTCCCTATCTCTGCCAGCCTCTCCACTTTACCACGTGGCCACGGCTGGACCCTTACAGCCTTCGGCCTGCACTGCAGGCATCACAGTTTGGTGCTTTACAGCGGGCGTCGTAATCCACAGTGAAAGAGGTTGAAGATGTGCTCGGGTGTCAGGGCACACGCCCACAAGCAGACTTGGCACAAGCGCCCATCAAACTGCTCCGGTTTACCGGCAATGGAACTGTTCACACGCCCCAAACAGAACGTCCCAGGCCGTTGCCACCTTGACAAGACAGATATGGTCCTGAAGCCTCGATCTGTCCCTGCCCCTGCCACGGCTTCAATCTGTCCCTACCCCGGCCCCGGCCCCTGCCCCATCATCACCAGGTGGCAATGGTCACGAGTCTGTTTTTGGAGCAGTTCAAACAAATGGTTGGCTTATGGACTCAGTTTGAAAAAGCAGACAAAGGAAACCATTGAAAATGCTGTGTTTTAATGCCAGCCCAACCGATGGTTACCCTTCAGAACATCATTCTCTAGGGGCCATCACACCAGGGCACAAAAAATGCAAAAAGGGGCACAACAAAATCTGATACATTGTAATCCCCACCAAAGACCATTTTTTAGCCTCAGTCCACCCAGAGAAAATAGGGGGAGGTTAAAAGCCACCCACAGGCCTTGACTGGAGGGCATGGATGCCAAATTGTACAGATGTGGAAACAGTGCATGGTATGTGCCAACAATCCCATGCATGACATTGCATCAGCTTGGAAGACAAGGGCACCCAAGACACACCCAGCAGCAACGGCCTATGGAAATAAATAAACAGAAAAACTGGGGGATTGCCATAAAGGCTCACTAGGTCTGTTGGGGTGGAGAAATGGGTCGCATCCAAGAATGCATGTCCTACTTTTGTGGGCATCCCCTGCTTGAAAATATTTATTGGAGTTGATTGGAGCCCTGTGTTGTATGAAGTGATCACTCCACGGAATCAGAACAGACATCGAACAGCATGCAGACCGACCAGCATGCATACCATGGATGCGTGCACTGCTAGACATCTCGCACGAGCCAATTGCAGATCTAGGTTGGAAACCATTACTTCTCTCAAATTAGCAAGTCAACTTGTACGGTGGACTAATTAAGTTGCGAGAATATGTCTGTACATTGTCCGATCATTGTCGTCTGATTGGTTGCATCTTGTGTGATGAAAACATCAACAACCAAGTGCTCAAAAACTTTTTTGACTCATGGCAAAAGTTCGACCAAGGGTCCATCGTACCAGGTCATCGATCAGTGATAGGGCTGGTTTCGGGTGCGGGTTGGGCAGGACCTAGCCCTACCAAACCAGCTGTGGCGGGGTGGCGGGAGGAACGAGTCCTGCGCCTTGCCCTACCCCTGTTGCCCCGTTTGCACAGGTGTGTGAGTCCTCTTGCACCTCTCGGGGAAGTTACAATTCAGTCACAACAATGACATCGCCCATGTCTTCGAGTGGGATCTCCATGTCATGGAGGTCAGCGGGGACCTCCAATTCCGGTGGCCATTTCGTCTTGCGCCGCTTGTGCGCCACGGTCTGGGTATCATCCCCGGGGCGCTTTGCGTGCCGCATAGTGCTGCTAAAAGCCACCCAGGGGAGGTCCCACAAAGTTGTTTGATGTAGGGCCGCTAGGGTAATTGCGTGCACTTGGGACTGCCACCTGTGCGCCTCCTCTGCCCGGATGTTGACGTACTGCAATAAATGGACCTGTTCCAAGCACAGGGGTGCCGCGGCGAGTTTGCTCGTTGTTGTGGACCATGCCTCCAAGTATGCGGCCGTGCACCACTGGCGGTGGTGTACTCTGCGAAAGCCCCCGAACAAGGATAGCCGGCACACCGCATGATGTGTCTCCATGTACCATTGCGTCGGTGTCGGTGGTGGCAATGGCTCTCTACGCCACTTGTGCGGCGCTACGTGTTGATGCCGGGCCATGGCATCTGCCAACGTCAGCTGCCATCTAAGGTCCTCTGGCGTGGGTGCGGTATCATCAAATTCTTACCATGTCTATGGTGGGATGGATAGGACCCCCCTAACGTGGTTCCATATGTTGCGGGCCGTACGTTTAGCCACAGGGGCCCTTTAACGGCGGGACAATGTGTGTAGGCCTCTTGTTGCTGACGAAGGATGGGGTGTGTTGCAGCTTGTCGGAGACCCATGCCTACAACCACTGGAACACATGGAAGTGCCACGTGGCGGCCATCACCCTCGAGTGCACCTAGAGCGGGACGAAAGATTGCTACAGGAAAGGCAAGTATTGCAAGCGGGGGCACATTCGTAGGTCATCAGCGGATACCGCCATTTGAGAGCCTTTGGCTTCCAAGTTTCCCATGCGTCGGTCTAGGTGTCCCAGGGTCATACGTATCCTAGCCACTGTAGTGTTCCCCAGAGCCATGGTTCCCACTTGTCTTGGTTGACAACATGGCGGGTAGCATGATGTCCAATGTGCTTAAGGGACGAGTTGCTACGGCCGTGACTTTGCAATACATTTGCGTGCAGGGGAGGACATCCAAGCCGGGGATTCCCGGGGGTTTACAGTGCTTTTGGCCCCCGGCCCCCACCTTGTGTGAATTGTATAAATTTTACCAAAGGTGGCGTAAATTTCCTTCAAAAAAGAGCAACACTTCAGAAGAAGCCGGTGTCAACAACTCAACCAATCCAGAAAACTCATAAAACTACAACGCGGAGTTCTCATCATTGGTTGCTTGGGCCTTGTAGCGTTTTTTTCCAAATTTTCACAAAATTGTATCACCCTTGCTTTTATTTGAGCAAAATGTCCCAATAACCCCAAAATCAACAAAGCAGCTTCACCACACTACAAGATTGATGAAGGGCGCAAAGTGCACGCGTTCATAAATCTTGTGTGGGATGTGTGATGAAAATACACAACAATGGCTCGTAATGTACCATTTTTAACACCAAATGAGCCCTGCACAGCAACTACACATCTCTGCAAACATGGTGCATACATTTGCAATGCAAGGAATGCAATGAATGTCTTGAAATATGCACAACAATCACTACTCCAAACAACATATACACCGCACTGTCTACAAGTCGCATAAAACTGTGGCACAAAATCTACAAGGCCAAAAAAAATTCTGGGCATCGGGGACGCAATGCATCAGATCACTTCAATGTTGCAGCAAATCGCCCCAGAGCACAACGAATTCAAGCAAATAGTGATCAATGCGACCTCAATTGAGCAGTGACTTTCATCCGCGCGCTATCAATAACTTCCCCGGGGAAGAAGGCGCCCGAGCAAACAACTTGAAGAACAATCACATGTCAGCCAATCATATGTACAACTCTAGCGGAGGGCGGCAGTGGGAATAGGAATTCTTGCCACTCGGCTGCTGGTTCACGCTTGTGCACACACATCACGTTACAAAAGCTGCCGTAGCAAGTGGCAATTTACAAGCTTCACTAAAAGCAAGCAAATTTCTAGATGTCTAGATGTGTAAATCTACATCTTACAACATGCAAAGCACTCGAGTTTTTGAATTCACATCAAAATTCTTGAGACTCGATTGCTGGCGCACCCACGTTACACGACAAGGAAAAAAGCTCGCGCATCAAAGAAGAATGCACAAAATTCATGTTGAACATTCACAATTCCAAACATCCTACACATCTAAATCTACATCTAATAACATGCAAAGCACTTGGGTTCCTCGATTTACACCGAAATTGCAAAAATTTACAGAAATGTAACCCACTTTTTGAGCAATTCATAAAAATTTACGTAATTTACGGCGTAAATTGCATTTGGCCCCCAGCCCCGGCCCCACTTCTCCCCGGCTTGATGGCATCACATGGTTGTTTGGGAGGATATCCGCACGTATTTGCTCCCTAGGCCCTGACAAAGATGCAAAGTAGTGCCTGCACGTGCCACGAAGTGGGCCAACTCGTTGCGAAGCTTGTCTGGGTAGTCCTACAGACTATGCACCTTCTTAGGGTCCTGGTGCCCTCCTGCCCATCACAGTTGGGGGGACCTGGCTGAGATAAGTTGAAACGCCACACCACGCAACTTGTCGTCAAAAAAATGTGGGTTGAAGGGCCTGGACACGCACTAGGCCAACACTCGATGGTCAACCACTATGGAATCCCCTGGCTTGGTCAGATACACCGCGGTCCATATGCCACACATTTCGGGCCCCCAATGTTGGTGCCATGCATACCCCGAGTGGGCCTCGTTGGGCGGCATAAGCTTGGTGTCAGCCTTGGGGCGAAGAGACTACAGGTACTTATGGGGCACTAGCAATTCAAACCTACAGTCATCCGAGTCCTCGTCATTGAAAAGCGACTCGATGTCGTTGCAGTGCCGCTTGCGTACCTTCCGGGCCCTAGTTTGGATTATGCATGGGAGGTGTCCCATTTCCACGGCAAGGGACAACAAGATCTTGCGGTACTTCTCTATTGGTGCACCTCGTCATGGGCCTATGGAGAATCCGCAACACCCGTTGGACTAGTTGGATGAGGGCGCATAACCCACATAGGCCATCCCACAACACACTGTGGAGGCCGAAACCTTCCTTTGTGACATCCATGTAGATTCGTTACTGGAGGCACGCAATCTAGGGTGCTTGAAATACGAAATCGAAGAAGGCTGTCTGTATCCCATTTCCTCAATACACATCCCATAAGAAGAGGCTTTATACACCCACCTAGGGAGGAGCACCGAATTGACGATATGTACTTGTTCAAAGCTTGTCAGGGGGAGGTTTGTGTACACAGCAACGTGGGCTTTGAGGGCGGCAAAGAGCGCATCTCAAGCCTTACCCTTGTACCCAACAAAAGCGATGGTGAGGCCGAAATAACTGAATGTGGGATCCTTGAACTCTAGGCGGTATTGTCCCCACTACCTCTGACATGCTTGCCCAGCATCCATAGGTAGCACCCGAGGACGGTGGTTTGTGGAGGCGGTTAACTTTTTTTTTTGATCGGAGTGAACTGGGTTCCGATTAGGGATCCCCAAGCGGACAGGTCAGCGAGAAATTGTTCCAATTAGGAGTATTTTTTGACTGGATCCAAATGATTGAGATACAACAATTGAATAGGGACGTCGCAATGGCTGTAGAGAAATTATCGAAACGTTTGTAGCAAACGGTGCACAGGCAGATGCTACCAGAAATTTCGGCCAGCGTTTAAACGAATAGACAATACAGACCATTGAGAGATGTTTTAGCGCTTCTGCAGACCCGAAGCACGAGGCTTCTTGGGTCCTCGCTTAGGGGCAGGCTTGGCAGCAGAAGTGGCATAGCCGGTGGCAATGGCAGCAGCCCGTGATTGTGTGTTGCCACCCTCTGATGGTGAAAAACGATTGGCAAAAGTATTCAAACCCTTTCCGGTAGGGGCCACAGTACCAGTGGAGGATGTAGACGTGGGCTGTCCGCACTGTGTGTTGCTAGGAGACTTAGGAGCCTTGGAAGTAAGTTTTGGCTTTATTCTTTGGTGTCTTTTCCTCCGGCTATGAGTCTTCCTGGCTTTCCTCCTCATCATCATCACCCTCAACATACCGATTACCAAAACAATCAACAGGAAACCCTGAGCTCAAGTCATCGTACACGTCGTTCCATGCCTTGGGGGGGCAGGTGCCAGCGTTGCTAATGGATGCCCTTAGGGACAGAACAAATTCCTCAGGTATTTCACACTCTCGAGCCAAGAGGGCACAAACAACATTAGAGTCCCTGGAAACCCTGGTAGTCGGCATGCTTGCGAAATGGACATGCAGGGTCCCAAGCAGAAATCAGTTCCCTGCCCGTGTGGGGATTGGTAAAGGGCTCAAAAGGTATGAAAAAATCTCAATAAGCAGCACATAGGGCAAATGGCCCTCGGTAAAGGCTACACAACGTGGCAGTTTCTTATCAAAAGTTGTAGCGGAGCAAAATCGAAAGGAGATGGGAACACGCATTATACTATGGGGTCTTGGCAGACAAATTCAAAATAGAGATGTCACAATGTTACATATCCTCAGCAACCGTGACTTTCAGACCACCAAGAGGGGCTTTCACATCAGCAGTCTCACCACAAATGAAGATAGGCACATTGGACAGCAGCAGTTGGGCAACCAGGTTATGCAAACCAGAAGTATAGAGGTGTCGCACCTCAATGATGCAGGCCGCAAAGGGCAGTGAGCTAATGATACCTGGAATGGGGGATGCACAACGCATTGCCATCACTTCTCCACGATTTGCCTCTGCAATGAGTTTCCCTAAGTGTGTTTCAACTTGCGTGAACGTAGCACACTGCATACTGCCCAAACCCGTATCCGTGTCTTCACAAACAAGCTTAGCAACAGGGCGCTGTAACAATGCCCGCAACCCCTCAGATTTTGCCTCTTTCCATAGAGGTGCCTTAAATACTGCTAACCAAGGTGGCTAGGGCTTCTCTTCACACCAGGTCCAGCTGCCTCGGACGTAATTGCACATTGCCTTTTGGCGATTTCGATAGTACTCAGTGTAGCTGCATATAACCCTTGGTACACGCCAGAAGACCCAATCTCGTTCTAGCCTAGACGCCGCTAGAGTGGCTAGAACGAAAAATACAAGGGGTTACCCCCCCCCGGGGGGGGGGGGGATTCGAGGGGTGTAACCTGGACCCCCCTATCCGTACTCGGGGGCAGATAGGTGTTTTTGAGAATTTGACTATTTTAACCTGAGTTTGGAATCCAAAAAATTTTTGTTCTAGCGGCGTTCTAGCGACGCTCTAGAGAGCGCCGCTAGAACGGTTCGCAAGAATGCCCCTAGAACAATATATATATGAATGCTCCGCCACTCCTCAAAGAGAAGCTGCCCCTGCTACCATGGCCAGCCGTGGCCAATCACAGGGTCCCGATGCTGGACCCGACTCCCGGAGCGCCGGGTTCCCCACCCCCACCCCCCGGTTAGCACGGTTAGCCCCCCACCCCACCCCATGGGTCACTTGCAAAGAAGGTCACTTGGCGGGCTGGCGCCGGGTCACTTGGTGGTGCGTTAGCCCAATTAGCCCGGTTAGCCCAATTAGCCCCCCTGCCCCCGCAGGCCCCCGAGCGCGAGTCGCGACACGTAGGGTCCCCCTCATGCGTGGAGGGGGGTTGCCGGGGCACATACTTGCTCCCGGCGACCCCCTTCTCACCCCCCGTGTCCCCCTCCTTTTCAACCCCCTTGTCACCACCTCACCCCCTTTGTCACCCCCCTCCCCCTTGTCGCCACCCTCGTCCCCCTCGCCATCCCCGTCATCCCCATCAACCACGTCATCCCCGTAGTCCCCCTCTCGCAACGCCTCCCGGAAGTGGGCCTCCGCCTCCTCCCGGGTGAGGAAGAGGAGCTCCCCCGGCACCCGGAAGGTACCCCCCTCTTTCTCCCGCTTCCTGTTCTTCCCCTTCTTCCCCCCCTCGCTATTGTACCCCTGCTACACCACCCACCACTCCCCCGGGTCCAACTCCTAATCCCAATCCCCCAACACCGTCACTTGGCTCACATTCCCCCCATTGCCCCCCTCCTTCCAAGGGACATACCGGGTGTCCCCCACACCCGTCACATTCCCATTGGGGGTCCCGGCCCCTATCCTCCAACGGGGGGTCTTGGGGTATGGGGGGGGGGGGCGTGGCCGTGCCCTTGCCCTTGCCCTTGGCCTTGGGCTTGGCCTGGGCTTCGGGAGGGGGGGGGGTCTTCCTCGCTACTGTCGCAGTGGCGGGGTTTCTTCTTGGGGGCCTTGAGGGGGGGGGGTTTGGGTTTGGGGGCCTTGGGGGAGGGGGTGTCCTCTCCCCGCTGGTGCTGTTGCTGCTGCTGCTGCTGTTGTTGCTGCTGCTGTTGCTGCTGCTGCTGCTACTACTACGGCTGCTGCTGCTGCGGGTCTCCCCCGCTTGGTCCTGCAACCTCACCCAACCCTTGCGCTGCGGGTCCATGCCCCCCCCACTCTTGCCCGCCTCCCGCCTACCCAACCCGTGCAGCACCTAGAGGGCCAAATTGGGGTCATTCCCCATCATCCGGCCCAACTCGGTGACCCCCATGAGGTGCGTCTGGCCTCCGCCATCGCGTCACTCCACGCGCACCTCGCGGGGGTCGGCTCCACACGTCTGCACGCGCACAACCTGAGAACAAAAACATCAGGCAGGTGTGTTCTGGCGGCGTTCTAGGCAATTGTTCTAGTGACGCTCTAGCGGCGTTCTAGCGGCGGCGGCGGCGGCGGCGGTGGCTAGATCAACGCTAGAACGGTTGGCTCAATCAACGCGAGAACGCAGTCAACATACAGTGCCTTGCTAGTCCGGGGCGGGGGAGTGAGCCCCAGGGACTTGGCGAAGGCATCCCAGGGGTTGGGGGGGTGCGGCTGCGGGGGGACCCCAGTTGCGGGGGTCGCGGCGAGCTTGGGCTCGGACTTGGGCCGGGAGGCAATGCCGTGCACCCATTCGGTATACGCCCCCCGTTGGTCGCCACCGGGTCGAAACCCCCATCTCCATCAGCGCCGACCAGGTCGGCGTCCAAGTCCAGGTCCTCCCCGCAAACCGCAACCCCCCCAGTCCCACCGCGTGCCAGCATGCGGCGATAAATCGCCAGTGGCTGCCCCCTCCCCCTTTTTCTTCTCGGGGGTGAAGAGGTTGAGTTGGGACAACTCGAACATCTTCACCCCCTTTTCGAGGGGGGGGGGGGCATCTCCCCCCATTTCCGCCAGGCAACTCCATGGCACCCGGCCGTCTTGCCCAGCCCCCACCCCGCAAACGTTGACCACCCCCTCCTCGCCCCCCCCGGAAAGTCCGGTTTGGACTCTCCATTTTCGGATGCAGCAGGTGCATCAAAGGCTTTTGGGGTAGGGGAGGTGGGTATGGGTTGACGGGGGGGGGGGGTCATCCACCTGGACAAGCTCATGCGGGGTGGGGGGTTCCGAGGGTGGTGGGGGTGGCAACCGGATGGCAGGTCCTGGATGGCCACCGCATCCCTCGTCCCCAAAAAAACCCTTAGCCACTGCCCCCCCATCACCGCCTTCTCCACCTCCACCTTCTCCTCCAGCTCCTGCTTCACCGTCTCCTCCACCATCTCCTCCGCCTCCACCTCCAACTCCACCACCTCATCCACCACCTCCTCCTCCTTCACCTTTGCCTCCGCCGCCACGATCCTCTCCATCCTCCGCACACTGTGATCTAGCTGCTGGATCCCCTCCTCCTTCTCCTCCACCTTCCCCCTCGCCTTCCTGAGGGAGTACTCTGCCATGGCGACCCGCTCCTCATCCCCGGTGCCGCGCAGCGCGTCCAACTTGGCCTCCCATTGGGCAACCTTGGTCTCCGCCTTGGCCTTTGCCCCCTTCTGCGCCGCGAGGGAAGCCGAGAGACCTCGCAGCCTCCTCCGCAGCTCCTCCGGCTGCTCGTCCTCCGGAGCCGCCTTGGCGGACTTCTTGGCGGCCAACGGGTGAGGGGGTGGCAACGGAGGAGGTTGGGCTTGGGGTTGGGGCTTGGGCTTGGGCTTGGCGAGGGGGGGGTGGCTTGCGCTTGGCCTGGGCCGCGGCCTTGGGCTTGGCCTCGGCCTGCTCGGCCTTGGGGTGGGCTTGCTGCTCCTGCTGCTCATGTTGGGTGATGACCGGTGCCTGTAGCTGCGCCGTCTGGTGTTTCTACAACGAAAGACGCAGCAGCGTTCTAGCGGCGTTCTAAGCAACCGTTCTAGCGTCCTTCTAGTGACGTTCTAGCGACCGATCGTGCTGCCTAGATCAACACTAGAACGCTTCCCTAAAGCATCGCTAGAACACACGACAAAATACCTGTTGCATGATCTGCTCCTATCAATTCCTTGGCGGACATGTTGCTGATGCTGAAGATTGTGTTCGAGGGAAGCCTGCATTTGGCCCTGGCCCCACCTCACCTCCATGGCATCCTTGCCCGAGCACGGCAGTTGCGACCGGGCCCCCCCGTGCACAACCCACGACACGTCCAAGTATGCAACCAGCCATGTCATGCACTGTGCTTGCACATTGGCCTCCCTCTGGATGGCCGAAGGCTAACGACCCGACACCTCGTCCACCCCCTCCACCCGAGAGCCCCCCCCCCCCGATTGTTGTGCTCGTTATGACCATGTTTCAGAAAGCGGTTGATGCTTTCCGAAATGTCACCCGAGAACATAGCCAACCGAAATGGCTAAATGTTCTGCAACATGGCATCTACATCATGCTCGAAGCTCAGTAGATATGTACTATGATGCCGTACCGGCAGTAGAGTGCCGCCAAAAAATCGTTTCCACGTTGGCGCAGTTCAATGGGTTAGGGCCCAGATATGTACCATAGAGGGCCTGCAGCAGGTGCCACAGGTTCGCGATGGCCTTGTACTTGGCCGTGCTCAGCCTAATACCGAGGCACCTAGCAATATCCAGCCATGCCTCAACAAAATTGGCCGTCTCTTCCCCGTCCGGGGAAGCTGACCCATAAACGCTACAACCTGCACGCCTCTCCGACAGGAGAACTTGCAGATCTTGACGGAGCGCAAGGGCGACCGCCCTAGCCTCCCGGTCGACAAACTTCCCCAACCAGCGGCCCGTGGCCATTGTCAAGTGCAAAATGCACAATATGATGCAGGCGCGTGGCACTTTCAAAATGCGCTGCGTACCAGCAGCCAGTGGCTTGGAAAGAAGGCGTCCCAAGGAGGAAGGCCGTGGAATGGGCCTCATCACGCTCCATGGTCCGCGGGATAGCACTACCCTCCCAAGTATTCTTTTGGGCATTCCATTTCCCCTCATTGAACACGGAGCCCACTTGGGGGCATGTGGACACCCCGATCACCCTTCGTGTCCACGGTTGATCCCCCCCGAGAATCACCTTTGCCTCCTCCTTGGAGGCCCTCCATTGGACGAGCCCCGTGTCGATGATGTCTTGAATCACCTAAACACGAGACATGGGGGGGGGGGGTTCATTTCGTTCTAGTCTAGTCTAGCCTACCGTCTAGCGAGCGGTGTCCGAGGCTAACTAGATCAAAACTAGAAGAAGTGAAAGGCAATAGGTGAGAGGAGTACCTCCCAATTGCTCTTCCACAACGTCCCAAGGGTGTCCATTGCCTTGTGGGCGCAATTGGCCATGCTCAACACCCAAAGGCCCGCGGGGGGGGGGGGGCAAGCAGTCGAAGTTGGCCAACGAGAGGGTGAGTTGGGTCCAATTGCCCCCGGCCACGAGGTAGGCATTACCCACAGACGATGAACGTCAATGGGAAGGAGCGGTTGATTGACCGCACCAAGCCCGGCCGGGAGAGGATGTATGTGACCCATGAGGCCAAGGGCCATGAGATCCCAGTGGCCCCGGGCAACACCGTGGCAACGGGGGATCCAATTCCACAGGGGCGACCAACTCCTTCCAACGGGCTTGGAAGTCGCGCTCGCTACAAATTGGACTGGAATAGGGGCCACCGGGGACGGCGCGGTGGTACTCCAACTTACGGAGCGTGTAGAGCTCGGAGAGGGTCCTCCACGAGAACTTGGGGGCCCTCATGTTGAGCACAAGTTCACACATGGCTGTTGGGGGGAGTAGGGAGGCGGCATATGCCTCAACGGCGGCCTTGCATGTCTCACCTGTGGTTTGGGTAGAAGTAGCGGTGTTCGCATATTGGATGGCGTTATTGAATTGCCACCGTGCTAGGGGGCATGATAGCGCCCACGTGGCCAAGTAACGGCCCACCCGCTCATCCTTGAGTTCCGAAGCCCCACTCAAGTCCCGTAGTGCCTTAGACAAGAGGGAAGTATCGTTTCCGGCTGAGGAGGGAGCAAGGGGGGAAGTGGCGGGGCATTTCATTGCAAAGAAGTGTGTAATATCTGAGCGCGAGAGAAGAAACCATGGAACCATGTCCCGGGCGCGTGGCACTTTCAAAATCCGCTGCATACCAGCAGCCAGCAGCTTGGAAAGAAGGCGTCCCAAGGAGGAAGGCCGTGGAATGGGCCTCATCACGCTTCATGGTCCGCGGGATAGCACTACCCTCCCAAGTATTCTTTTGGGTATTTCATATCCCCTCATTGAACATGGAGCCCACTTGGGGGCATGTGGACACCCCGATCACCCTTCGTGTCCATGGTTGATCCCCCCCAGGGATCACCTTTGCCTCCTCCTTGGAGGCCCTCCATTGGACGAGCCCGGTGTCGATGATGTCTTGAATCAACTAAACACGAGACATGGGGGGGGGGGGTCATTTCGTTCTAGTCTACTCTAGCCTACCGTCTAGCGAGCGGTGTACGAGGCTAACTAGATCAAAACTAGAAGAAGTGAAAGGCAATAGGTGAGAGGAGTACCTCCCAATTGCTCTTCCACAACGTCCCAAGGGTGTCCATGGCCTTGTCGGCGCAATTGGCCATGCTCAACACCCAAAGGCCCGCGGGGGGGGGGGGGCCAAGCAGTCGAAGTTGGCCAACGAGAGGGTGATTGGGTCCAATTGCCCCCGGCCACGAGGTAGGCATTACCCACGGACGATGAACGTCAATGGGAAGGAGCGGTTGATTGACCGCACCAAGCCCGGCCGGGAGAGGTTGTATGTGACCCATGAGGCCAATGGCCATGAGATCCCAGTGGCCCCGGGCAACACCGTGGCAACGGGGGGATCCGATTCCACAGGGGCGACCAACTCCTTCCAACGGGCTTGGAAGTCACGCTCGCTATAAATTGGACGGGAATAGGGGCCACCAGGGACGGTGCGGTGGTACTCCAACTTACGGAGCGTGTAGAGCTCGGAGAGGGTCCTCCACGAGGGGCCCTTATGTTGAGCACAAGTTCACACATGGCTGTTGGGGGGAGTAGGGAGGCGGCATATGCCTCCACGGCGGCCTGGTATGCCTCACCGGTAGAATTAGCGATGTTCACATATTGGATGGCGTTATTGAATTGCCGCCGTGCTAGGGGGCATGATAGCGCCCACGTGGCCACGTAAAGGCCCACCCGCTCATCCTTGAGGTTCGAAGCCCCACTCAAGTCCCGTAGTGCCTTAGACAGGAGGGAAGTATGCTTCCCGGCAGAGGAGGGAGCAAGGGGGGAAGTGGCGGGGCATTTCATTGCAAAGAAATGTGTAATATCTAAGCGCGAGAGAAGGAATCATGGAACAATGCACTATGGACGATAGGAAGCATGCACGGTGGTACAATGAAGAAATGGGCACATCTGGGTAGACATTATATCGTTCTAGTATTCATCTAATCTAGGCTAAAACATCTAAGCTAGAGTGTTCTAGGCTAGAACAAGATTGGCTCTTCTAGCGTGTACCAAGGGAAGTATGGTAAAACAGGGATGTGCATGGTGTATTATTTCAACGAAACGAAAGTTGGCCGAAACTTTGGCCAGGTACTTCGCATAACAAGAATGCAGATGCCTGTTTAACGGTAACATACCTCTGCTAATGCCAACAAGCCCGTTGGCAACATGTACATGGTAAAACACAATGGCAATGCATGGTAGACCATGTGGTTGATGCTAAGGATGCCCCATTTGGTATTGATTCCTGTAATAGTGGGGAGGATTTTGACTGTGATGTCGATAGCATTGCCTTGTTGGAACCCTTAGATGAGGGCGACCACAGTGGTTTTGATACAGCAGACTGGGACTGATTTTAACTTTGAAGAAAATGACGTGTGCTTGTGACTATGATTAAGGTCCTGAGGGTGTTCAAGATACTTTACAGGCCAATGCTTGTGCTCGCACGCCTGTGCGACAAGGGGTACTGCGCACTGCATATGCTTCAATCCTTGCCGCCAACCGTCCTGCTGCTGATTGGGGGGTGCCCTGCCTCCAAAGCCACCGCCCAAGCACCGTGCGCCTTGCGTGCGCGCCCAACCCTCGTACGTGAAATGAGGTTTTTCATTGCATGCAACAAAACCACTTTCACCCGGTCTATAGTGATGCGTATCCTAGACATGTTACCAGGGAATGACAACTCTTCGACAGCATCTAGTCTTCTCACCTCAACCTTATAGTCGGGAATGGGAACACATGTGGGCATCGACTGTGTATGCGCTGACAGAATGCTGCTTCAAGTTTGTGGAAAACATTGGCCTCTCAGTGAGGACACCAAGCAACACTTTCTCCCCTGGTTGGACAAGGTGGAGCGTCAAAAACAAATCAGAGGACTGTTGGACACTTGTGCAGGTAGTGCCTGCTTAGCAACAATGCCGGAACCAGCGACCCAGCCCTCCCAGTTGCACTCTCGTCCCAAAGTACCAAGGCTTAAGTCAGCTGGGCAATATGTGAGCAACAATGCCTTTAGGGCTAGCAGCATACGTAGACCCTTGCGCTGACGGGGAGTTAAATCCTGATGGTTACTTAGCAACAGTGATATATGCTCGTCGACCCTAGCTCAGCTGGATGGGGTGGCAAACAAGAGACCGAGAACTTTTTTCCATATGGATAACCTTAACCTTACCAGGGAGGATGTTCCCTACCTGAAGGGTATTACCCTGCTCCAAAAACTTAGGCAACGGCAGGAAAGCCCTGTAGATCAGCTCAATGCAGTACTTGTAACCATGCCAAACACCATATACCAAGGGGAAACCCAATAGAAGTTGTGGTACATTCCAGTGGACTGTAGGCTGCATCATAACACAGCTTCAATCGTGCAAAGTGTATTTTAATGTCAACAAGCAACGGAACACAATGTCTGTTGCGGTGTTCAACACATGACAGTTCCACCACAAGCTCCAGCAGCTCCTTGTGTGTGCCAGACCGGCGCTCAGACAGAGAAAATGGTCTCCAGATCAGTGAACGAACATTCTTGCGTGCAATATCTAAAGATGCACGGACCCATACTCACTGAAGACCTTGGTTGGCAACATCAATACAGTCAAATAATGCAATATGTGAGCGAACGATATCATCCGCAACCTTTGGTACCCTGGCCTCAATTTCGGCTAGCTCAGGGAGACCCGGATATGCGGGCAAGTCAGTGGTGTGCAAAACACGAAAAGCAGCACAATTTAAAGTTAAGTCAGGTGAGTGGAGATCAACTCGTGACCTATAACGCCTCGGGTTATCAAACCATATACCACCTTGGCGACGGTGCATGTTGTTCCACAGGGTATGTGCTGCAAGTCCTGCCCGCTGGTGAATGGAATCCTCCTTGGTGTTGCACTGGGCAAGGACCCCCACCTTGCGGCGTTGCCGACAGGACATGATACCCCAAATGAATCCAGACCCACAGTTAGAGTACGGGAGAGCCATACGACGCAGAAGGCAATACAGGGCATGGAACTGCTACCAAAATGTCCGGTACAATCGTGGAGACTTCTTCTTGGCGGCTGTTGTCTTGAAATCAGCCATGGAATGCCGGCTTTTGCGAGTCTTCTGCCATGAGAGACATAATTGCAGAAGCTTTTGAAGGCTTCCACCATGTGGAGCATTTCGTGTAAGCCCTTTAGCTGTAGGTGCAAAGGCACCAGCCACTGCAGCATGTACAACATTTATGGTAATAGCAGATGACATTAAGGCTGAATAGGACAAGAGTGCGGCTTTGTGGGACAGCAAGCTATAATAGTCCTAACCAATAAGTATTGCAAGGTGGCAGAAATTTCGGCCAGAGGTATTCAAAACAAGTGGTACTATGTCGGAAAACGGCACAAGCTGGGCGAAATTTCGGCCAGCTATGACAAAATGCCAAATAGGACAGTATGAAGTGCGCTTGGTTAAGAAACTTGGGAAAATTCGGCCAGCCCTGTAAAAATAATTCAAATAGGTGGACCAAAATGACATGAAACTCAAAAGCTGGCCGAAATTTCGGCCATAAGTGTTCAAAAGTGTATATACAAATGCCTATTTCCGATGGGAACGGAAAAATGGGTTAAATTTTGGCCTGCTTCCAAAAAAAATGTTACATGAAGGGGATACCTAAGGCTAACTCATCACCACCTACTTCAACCAGCGTCACACAACACGGGTAACAAAAAAGCACACGTACGTTAAATAGCATACTTAGATTGAACATGTGCAATATCGTCAAATTGTGCATATACCGCGTCCAAGGGGGCGGGTAGGTTGTGACGCCTAATTAGCATGTAGACATTGGTGTGCACTTCCGCACTTCAACACTTCATCCATCTTGTAAGTTCTCTTCCTCTAAATGGTCCTGAACGCCCAATGTCATTTCTTGGTGCTATTTGGATGCTTGTTGGCCGCAACTGCTATATGCAACTTCAACTGCAACTATTCACATCAAAACTTGCAAGGTATGTTAATTGTTCCCTGTTCTATCGCTTGTTCAAATGTGTGGAGGCCAAGGCTAGTGGGCAGATAACGCAGGGGTAGCCCAAGCAGGAGGGTAGGAGAGACTTTCAGGTTTTCATTTTTACACCCTGCCGTGCTCTCTTGGTTCCCTTGAGTGTCTCGGTGTCCTCTCTTCCCACTCCTGTAGGGCAAGACGGGGAAACCTGCCTTCCCAGGCGCTCGGCAATGAGAGAGGACCTGTTTAACCAAGAAGAGATGGTCCCAAAAGGAAAAACTAAAGTTTCTTGGTTGGTGCTATCGGTGCCCGCTATGTTTAATTGATTCCCGTTCACCTCCCCTCAAACCAAAAAAAAGTCAAATATCTCAGTCGCAACACTTATTTGCAACTCCTTTGCCGTAGCCTGCGTGAGGTACATTCGCACCAATCTTTTTGCTACCACACCATTGCCTTCACAATGTGACCCACCTAGAAGACATCCAACCCCAAATCCATGCTTGAGCATGCACCTTACCAAAATCGGGGAATTGCGCATCGGCAAGCCTCTTCACCTTATGTGGCATCCATCCTGACGCAAGTACAAAGTTACAAGCTTGAAAGAACATATGAATCATGACAAATCACAGGGCGCGGTTGTCTTGAGACGAAACAACTCTGGCATCTTTATCCAAATAGTTTCAATTTCAGTAGGTTGACTGAAAGAAAAATGGTCGCCCAACTAACAAGAGAAACAAGTCCGCACGGGACATGTGTGGGCAGTAGTTGCAATGCTCCAACCGGTGTCCTTTAAAAGAAGTTGTATGTTAGGGAAGACCCAAAAATTTCAAGGGCCTCCCTAGTTTTGGCTTCAATTTGAATACCACTCAGCCACATATGTGTTGCTCGTGCAGGCATGTGGTGCCCATGGCGCACATAGCTGTAGGTGAGCATCTACCACAACAGGTGCTACTTTGGTTGGTTGCCATGAGTGATTCATCAATTGTGGGGTAGGTGGTGAGCAAGATCACCACCAAGCTAGCACTTGCCCCCTCAACCATGTGCACCATGGATCCATGTATGTACTCGAGCTTCCAAAACTTGTCGTGGAATCCAATCTCTAAACCTTCCTTTATCCCTGGTTGTGTGGGGCCCCATCACCTCAGTCGTGGCGGTGGCGAAACCAACACCAATTGTAGTTTCTCTTTGGGGTGCATGCTTCGTTTGACAGGATGTGAGGGGGATGTGGTTGCCATCTTTGGTTTTGGAGGGGGGGGGGGGCTGTCCGGCATGCTGTAAAAGGGTGTGCAAACAGGCGCTACACAACTTGGCAATTTCGGGGCAGGTAGGAAGGGGAGCCTCTTGTTTGGCCTGCCCTCTCCATGTGTCAAATCATACCCTAAAATAGGTGGTGGTGTGAGGGGGGGTCTACATCATTGCCCCTCGTGCACAAAGAGCCTAAACTTTGAACTAGCTCACTTTGACGACCCCATTTTACCTTGTGTGGGGGTGGTGGGCTCATCTTTGGCCAAAACAAAGCCACTACCCTCCGCCCTTGCTATCTCCCCCACTAGCACGCAATGGTCTCCCCGGTGGGGGGGGGGGTCGCCAAGTGACGGTCTCCCAAGAGGGGGGGGGGCTGGATTGCAAGAGTACTTCAAGGCAAACTGCGGCACCCTCCACTGATGCAAGCAAACAGAAAACAGGTGAAGCAACCTTTGCGTTGATGCGGTCCCAATGTGATTCATCCAACACAAATGTTATTGGGGATCCAAAGGTACGGTAAAAGACTTCCGGGTATGAGAATAACACACTTTGAACTGTTGCACATGTTCAGTTTGCATGACACGCATGGGGTGGTATTGTACAGGGTCACCGAGAGAAAATATCTTGGGCCTGAAACAGCAACACATCACACCCATAGAACGCCTTTGAAGAGACATGTGCTGACTTGTGATTGAGTTGAAGTAATGGGAAAGCGATGCACGGCCATGTGTAGATGGGCGGTACAAACCAGCGCAATAGATGTTAATTGATAAAAAAAATGGAGGTGACGGCCTCCCGGGGGGGGGGGGGGGGTTGCAAGGGGGGTACAAAGGGAAATTTTTGTGGGAGGATGATTTTGAGGAAATTTTTGTCTTTGAAGAAGGCGGAGATATTCTCCCATGGCGAAAGTGAGGGGTGTCGGCAGTGCTGTGCACAGTGTTCTACAGTGTTCTGATGCAATTGGGGTGCCTACCATGGGGGGGCGAGCCCCCCCCCTTACCCCTTGGTTTGAAAGGTAGTGGTCCTGGTGGTATAACACGCAGGACCATAATTGGCCCAAACTTCCTTGTGCGGCGCTTGTGCTGTGTATCCCAAAGAGGGTGTTGTCATGCAACAAGGGTTCCCCCTTCAGTATGGGGGACCTAATCTTCATTCCTTCCCCCCGTGTCTAGCGAATAGAAGTCTCCTCCAAAAATATGGTCCGAACAGGAGTGTTCACTGGACACACTGTTCGGTACCTAAGGAACTCAAAACATAAACCCGGTACCTAATTGACAAGGTCCCAACAGATTACAGTCCAAAGAGAAGTGTTCATCCGACAGGCGATTCGTTGGACACACGGGGGGACATGGCATGGGTACCCCGTAAGCTTTGTATAGTGTGGGTACCCCTCAATCCCCTCTCACGCTTTGATGAAACCAATCGCTCAGGGACATCAAGAGTCGCTGTCCAACAGGTTTTTTCTGCACATCTATACTGTGTGTTCTTCAATATACCCCCCCCCTTGCGCAAGCACGGCCGCGGTCCCGGAAGTCAGGCCAAAACGGCGGTTCAACGCCCACCCCGAGATTAGACAAGGCCGTGCATGCGCGTGACACATGTGACAGCCAGACCGGGAATAACATTGTTAGCCATGGCTGAAAATCACATCAGAACAAGCAGCATGGGGTTGCAATGTGTAGTACAATGTTGTTATGAACAGAATGCACCATCACAGACATGAATGAGCCCCTCTTTCCCTGTACAAACGCTCTACAAACCAGGGCTGTCCTTAACGAGAAAAAAAAAGTCCGTCCAGAACAGGGCAATTTCAAAAGAGCCCGCGGACAGTACATGTCTTCACCCCGATGTTCCCAATTGTTCAACCATGAGTCCCTAGCCCCAAATTGGTCTCAGCACATAGCCCCACATGTGTTGCATGACCCTACCTCACACCCTGCACAATTCAACATGAACAAGAGCAATACTTTTTCTGATCAAATACAGTGCTGCAGCGTTCGACCACCCGAATGTTCCATCGCCGGTGGCAGAGCTGAAAACAAACTCCCTACTGCTGGTACAACCTCTGAAAGTGCACCCTGACACGCTCCATAAGCTCACCCTTCCCCCCGCCCACACTCAAACCCCTGCCGTATCGGGGAGCCCCACCGCTGAAGAGCGGGGGGCAAAATCAGAAGTGGCCCACAAGTGGGCAAATTGGCTACCTCACCCCTGCCGTATCGGGGAGCCCCACCGCTTCAGAGCGGGGGGCAAAATCAGAAGTGGTGCCCAAAAGAGGGCCGGGGGGGGTAGACATGGCCCACGTTCGGCCGGGGCAAAAAGGCCTCTAGGGGCTGTCCTTAAGGGCTGTCCTTAACAAAAAAAACAAAAAAAAATCTCGTCCCTTAAGGACGGCCCTGCTACAAACACCCAATCCTCCATTCTGGACCACAAAAACAGCAGTCCCCAACATTTCCTCAAAACAGCGGTTCAACGCCCACCCCGTGCTTAGACAAGGCCGTGCATGCGCAAGGGGGGGGGGGTACTTACAGTCCACACGTGGCCTCACAGGTGACACACTGCACTTCTTTCCATACTTTTTGGGCAAGTGTTTGGAACACAGGTTCCTCCAGATGTTGCCAATCAATGCTGCTTGCACTGGCAAGTTGATTTGCAAATCTTTATGACCCCGAAAGCAGTTTGGGCGTGCATATTAGGGTGTGCTTGGGATTCCCAGGGGTGGCAAAATCCCCCCCCGAAATTTTCCACAGCGAAATAATGCCCGTACGAAAGTTACCCTGTACCTGTACCCTATACCCTGCACCTGTGTCGGCAGCAGCAGTGTCAGGTTTGCCATCCGGCTCTGAAGAGGAACGCACCCATGTTCCGCAATTAAAGCTGCCATCTGTTGTGTGTTCTGATCCCGATGTGTGCATACTATCTGTGATATGTGTTGAGGAATGCCGAGTAGAGAGGACTTTGCACTTTTGCCATTTGCATTTAACACCCATTAGATTGCCTCACTGTCTTTTCGAGACACCCAGGCCCTGTTGCGAGGCTTTGCACCTGGCACTATCAATCCTCTTGTCTGTTTCTCCTATGTGTTCTGATTGAAGATTGGTAGGAGCACTCAGTGGGGGGTGGGGGAAGGTCTAACTGAGGTGTGCTTCGCAAAGGTGTACGTGGAACCTTCGTAGACTTCCCTTGATGAACACAGTCACATTCCAAGAGCTACTGGAGGAGATGGTGGTGGGGGGGGGTTGCCTTTACCAGTGACAGGGTGCGCGGAGGTGAAGGGGATGATCGTGCTCAGTGGTGCCCCAAGAGTGACGCTGTGGGCATGGCCAGAAAAGCCAACATTAGGAGGTAGACTGCCCACACACAACCACTGGTGTCTTGAGCCGTGCACTGCAGTGCATTCTACCAGGGGATGGTCCACAGACCTATTAAGAAATCCCTCGCCGCTGTATGTGTACACGAACTGCCCATCCATGTACCAGTCAGAGGAGTCTCCCTTTTCAACAAGAGCCAGCAGGTGCCAATTCCCATCGGCTTCATAATCAATAAAATAGTTGACACAGCTGCCTTCACTGCATTTGCAGGACAAATGAGACTCCTACGGAGATTTGACGCCAGCGGGCAGGGCAATGCTTCTGGAGAAGCAGGGCTGAGGAACGTGCTTCTGGGGCAGGGGCTCTTGCAGGCCCTTGTGATTCAGGTGTCACTTGTGGGATGGTCTGCACTGTGTGCGGGTGCCACAGTAAGTGCCCAAGCACATCGAAAAAAAATGCGTGAATTGCAGACGTTCAGACAAAAATTGCAACTAATGAGCAAGAAGATTGCAAATTTCACCAATCCTTGCAGTTACAGGCCCTATGTTTACTGCACGTGCGGGCTGTACAGAGAGAGGGACAACATGGGACATGGATGATCCCCAAGGGATTCCGAAGGGCCTCATGAGCGTACAAGCTGTTGTACACATGAAAACGTGGACAACATGTACTAGAGCGGAGATGCAAACACACAGAAACATGGATGGAATTGGGTTGATGGTTGGTGGGCACCAGGGCCCAGACAAGTCCCGCTGGGATCTGGTTGGCACATTGTGCAGCAAGGGTAAGTATGAGGGGTATTAGTCGCACGGCGCACACAGCCCTCTCCTGGGCTAGAACCTCCCCTGAGGAAACATCTGGCGGCTGAGGGCTCAGTGAGGCTGAACACGATTTGGGCCGGAAATCATAACCCCCCCCCCCCCCCGCTGAAGCCGAGGGCAGACCTTTTCAGTCCTCAGCCATGCTGTCATCGTGATCGCAGTGTCTGCTTGCCCAATGTCAAAGTCTGCATAGCAGAACCCCTGTTTGACCTGAACATAGCTTTGACACCATTGCATCTCACACTCCGGTCCTGTGCAGAGATGCAAAGCCTGGGGGTATTGCTTTGGTATCTGGAATCAGCATGTTAGACGTAGACGGGGCATGCACCACAGGCAGCAACAGCAGGTGGGGACCAGGCGTGAAGGGAAAACCCCGGGGGGGTCGGGACAATGGGCCATACGCCGACTCCTTCCCGCTTCGGTGCCACTTTCAAGGCGGGGGGGGTGGGTCTGGGGGGGGGGGGGGGGTAGGGGGCCAGCTAGAAGGGGGGGGGGGGCTCCAGACCCCTACATATATGGTGTGAAATGGCCGCCTCATCACACTTATCACTTTGAGGTATAGATGCAGGAGCATGGTATAGATGCAGAGCAAAAAAAATTGCAACAGGGGGGGGGGGGCATGGTAGGTGGTACTTTTGTTTAAGGGCATAGCACCCCCGAGTCAATTCCCGGCCACTATTGCTAGTGGCGCCCCACCCAGGCCTAACCATGCTGTTTTCAAGGCAGAGTTGGTGTATGTTTCGAAACCCTTTGGAGGAGCACGGGGAGGGGAGGGGGTCTGCACCACATGCACTACGTCTTTTTCCAAAAAAAAGTTCTCTCCGCGCACTACGTGCCCACAACGTGCGCACATACAACAATGGTGCATCGTGTGCAGGAACGCGTCGCGTGCCCTTCGTGGGGTGCTCCTCCTTGGGGTCCTGAAACATGGGTGATGGAAGTGGTTGAGTTGAAGGAGGTAAAGGAAGGAGGCCTAAAAGCCCTAGTCCGGGGGACAATCAAAGTAGTCCTCCTCTTCGCTAGACACATCGCCTGTCGGACGGGCTCGTTTCTGTGTGGCCTCAAGCAGAGCGTCCCGCCACTTGCGATCTTTGGCCCGCTTCCCGGTGGACTTCAATGGCCGTGTCCGACAATCCCCCTCTGTAGTGGCCTCCGATTCGGAAGGTGGCATTGTTGGGGTACGAGATGTTGTGGGTCGTGCAGAGTGGGAGGAGGAGGAGGAGGAGGAGGAGGAGGAAGAGCTATTGTTAGTGGTGTTATTGTTGGTGAAAGGTGTCGTGGAAGGAGTAGGCGTGTCAGCCACTTTTTGCTTCTTTGCGTTGTCCTTCAAGGCACCAATGTCCCATTTGCGGACACATGCTTCCTCCTCCTCGGGGACGCGAAGGCCATCACCCCTGCATCACCCCTGCATTCTCGGGGATCCCCAAAGAGAGGGGGACAAAATCAGAATAGGTGGGGCCCACAAGTGGGCGGAAATGCTACATCACCCCTGCATTCTCGGGGATCCCCAAAGAGAGGGGGACAAAATCAGAATAGGCGGGGCCCACAAGTGGGCAGAAATGCTACATCACCAAGGGGGACAAAATCAGAATTGGATGCCTAAACCCTGCCTTCTGGGAGGCCCACAAGTGGGCAGAAATCTTGCATTCTCGGGGATCCCCAACAAAGAGGACAAGGTCAAAACAAAAAAAAACCAAAAAAAACCAAAAAAAACCAAAAAAAAATTCCCATGGTGTCCCTGATCCTGCCTATAGTCCTGCAGATTGACCCCACTGGGGTTTGAACCCAGGACCTTCCAGTTGCAGGGCACTGCTTTACCACTGGGGTAGCCCCCATCTCTGACATACCTCTGCACAGGGGTGGTATCCATATTTGGTCCAATTTGGTTTTCATCCACTATTGGGTTCTCCTACAAAAACTGAGTATTTTGAGTATAGACACATGGGGGGAAAACCCAATTTTTCACCCTCTACTAAGTCAAGCAACTTTGCCTTAGGGCGCCTTTGGCGCTGATGGTCCGGCACTTCGGTGCCAATGTCCAGGGAGGGGGGGGGGGGGAGGGGGGGGGGGGAGTCGGCGTAAAGGACCCAGGCCCGGCGACCCCCCCGGGGGGAAAACTAGTGGAGCTGTAGGGACAACACATCTGTCCTTGTCCAAGGCACACTAGGGTACCGGACAGGACAGGCTCTGGAATTTAAGGTGGAAGCCATCCTGCAGGAGACTTGCTATGCTGAGCCGAGCGGCTGAAGTTGCAGAATACAGCGGCCGAAGCGGTACGTGCTCTCAGGCACGCCCCATGCCATGGAGAGGCCTGAGCTGCTGCAATTTCGTGTGTGCATGTGCGTTGAACAGACTGAGATGAATGCAGAGAAAGAATGCAGAGAGAGCTGCCTGCAAGGGTAGCTCCGCTAGGCCCGTGCTATGCAGCCCCGGCGGTGGTGTCCCCATTTGCAGCACCGCAACACCCTGTGCGGCATGACTGGGCCACCACCCACACAATGGTGCATCGTGGTTGTGACAGCAACCCCATTCTGGTCCTTGATAAGGGGCGGAGGCTGACCTGCGGCTGTGGTTCCCTGGTCCCGTTCTGCTCCCGGTCCTTGTCTTTGGTCCCATATGTCGGTTGCTCCCGAGGCACATGGACAGGCGGGTCCTGTTTAGGAGTGCAGTGCTTTACCAGCACGTGGGGTGGGCTGTGGACGGCCCCAGGCTGTGGATGACTCCGGGCCCTGTCAGCAGCGCGGGCCATATAAGGCTGGTTGGGTCAGCTGCTGCTGCAGGCAATAGAGCGGGGCCAGGTATCACAATGCAACGCACACGACCCTCCGCATCCCATGATTGGCCAGACCAGGGGAACAGCACACCAACACGAGGTGGAGCACAACGGCAGATGAACCAGCATGACACATGGCATGCACAAGAAGGGCGACATTATGCAAAGGGAGAACCCCCTGGGCACAGGCATTCCACGCATGGGAGGTGTGCTTGTGTGTGTGTTTAGGGGGGGCGACTACAACAATGTAAAGTTTTCTAGCTGTGATCCCCCCTCTTGCGAGATCAACACTAAAGTCCCCAAATTTGACGCTAACATCACCTAGTGTTGTTCCCCTCGCAAGGTGGGGTAGGTGACCAGTCACATTAGAGCCATTGCTCCCAACCAATCTCAGTGAGTGAGCGATGTACCCGGGTCAGGGTGTCCCTGTGCAGTACTGCATGGCTCTCGCTTCTCCCTAGGTTCTCTGATATTCGACACTTGAGTTAATTTTTGGGCTATTCGCTGCATACCACCATACAGCACACAAACTCTTCCTTAGCACGATCCTGCTCATGCTAGCACTCACCCCGCCAGACCGTGTTGTACGAAGGATTCTACAATACAGGACAAGTGGAGAACTAGGGTGACAATTCACTACTGGAATTGCTGCCCATGGATATCATTGCATCCTTTGAGACTACAAAATCCTCTTCCTCTGCCACACGATGAGGAGAAAGAGTCGTCAAAGACCTCCACTTCAGGCCGAGGGGAGGACGGTACCTGTCGGTTCAGCTTGGCCCGGCGCCGTTGCGTCCCTGTGGGTGTAGAATAATCCATTGGAACTTCAAGATGTGGGGAGGGGTGGTGGTGGTGGGTGCTTGGTTTGCAGGACTCGCACCTGCAGTGGTATGGGCTAGAGCTTGGCTCGGGCCCACACACCCCAGTGTGGTCCACCGTGCCTTTGCGGGGTCGAAAACGGGCACGGGTGCCCTTGCCAGGTGCACCTGGGTTTTCGGCAGCCGGGCAGTCGGGGGAGAGGTTGTCGCTCCGCTTAATGTACGTGCTCTGGAGGTCTTAGCCGTGTGCAATTGCATTCTCACGGAGTGCCCTTCCGCCCTCAACTTGCCCGGCACCCCTCTGTGTGTCTCGTGTAGGGTCTTGTCCATGGGGGAGGGGGGATGACATACTCTTGCCCGTGCTCTGTCTACTCCGCTCCCGTAGCCCATGGCGACCGCTTTTCTGTAGCAGAGGCAAGAGGCAGGGAGAACTTGCTTGTACACCATACAACGCCCCAAGCAAATGGGCGATGTAAGCAAGCATAGAGGCACAACACCTTTTCCTTAGTCGCTAGGCATGTGTAGACGCATGTCAGTGTAGTGTGGGTGTGCCATATGTCCACAACTCTGCAGATAGAAGCACCACGTGCGCCACCAAGTGCGAACTTGATGCACCTTCGGTTTAGTCATGTGTGCGGTGTATCCAGCCCACTACCGTTGTACGGCACAAAACAAACCAGGGATACCAGCCTATAGTTCCCTAGCGGCTATCGGAGTAGGAAGGTCTACGACATAGGCCACACAATGACACGGTGACCCATGATACTGACTGCACAGGGTAGTCAGACAGTGCACCAACGGTAAGGCCAAGATAAGTGCTCCCCCATTGTATCAAAACTCCCCAACATGTGGGGAGTGACACTTTCCAATCCAGTACAATGTGGCGCAATTCTCCTGACAACTTACTGTACAATATGGCTCTCCACCCACGAGGCGTGGGCTATTTCTTGCTATATCGCATATTGTTGGCGTGGCAACCGATCTTGTATAGTAGTGAGATGGTGCCACTGCATCCCGTCCCTCAAGAAACTAGGCTGAGGAGGTTGCAAGCCCTCTATGTAACCGGCCGGTATCGGGTGTAGCTGTCGCAAAGCTTGCGCTTTCGCTACACAGTGGACATCATCAAGCACTGTATCCAAGAAAGTACCCACCTAGTGGGAGTACAAGTGTTGCGGGGGCTAGAAACACTCGGACATAGGAGCACACTCAGCCAGCAGCAAATCCACTAGACTCGTGCTCAGATCATCTGGGCGACGGGAAAGGAGAGCCACAATGTAAGATTTCGAGTCCGTGAAATTCCCTCCCTCCCTTAGACTACGGACAATAGCACAAGAAACTTTGGGCGCCTCCCAAATTGCGTTTTTGACATGGAACAAAAGCCCACGATGTATACACCTCCACCGCGTAAGAGTGGTCTAGGTGACACGGAATGGGCGCTGGTCGAGGTGAGTGTGTCTAGGCAAACCACGGCGAAAGCCCCTCCACAACGATGCGAAGAAGAAGAAGAAGCTGGCGATGGCCGCCACCCAGATCCAAACACTAACTTCAATCATAATGACAAGGGAAAAAAGGAATCAACCAGTATGAACAACCGAGAAGTAACATGAGTCGCCAAGGGCCAAACTTCTCTCCCCTCCCTCGATTAACCCCTCCACCTTAGTGCACCAATATAACCTTCAGTAAGTCACAGGACTGCGGAAGGAAGACATATAAACAAACGGGAGACAGAAACACCAAATGTAGGACTAAGGTACAAACAGGACACAAAATTCAGATGGCGCTCGAGGGGGGCAGAATCCGCAGTCTCAGTGAAACCAAGGTGCTCGCCACAGTCCTCTGCGATCCGGATGGGCGTACTTTATTCTGGCACTTGCACCGCGCCTCTCGTCATGTGCTCTAATTGCCCTTTGGTTCATCTAATTTTTGTGTGTTTTGAATGATGGAGGTGTCTGACGCTTTGCGTTCCGGCCCTGCTCGCGTCATATTTGTTTTACCATGTCGGCTACACTTCCTTGCGAGATCCCAGCAGGAGTTCGCCTATGGTCTCTTGTACGGGGTAGTTGTTGAAAAGGATTGTCTGATGTGTCAGTACCTTGAGGCTCGGCTGGGCTGGGTTCCCCCGTACGATCTGCCCCCGAAGTGAGGAGTCCCCCTGGTGGATTATGCTGCATCATGAGGCCAATCCGACCCGCAGTGGGGAGTCACATCATCAAGACGAGGCTCAATCGTCACGCCCTGTATCAGATTGTCTTCCGGTGGTACGCGATCTCTGTACTGCCTCTCCAATCTTCGTCTCTCAATAGACTGAGTCTCGTGTTGCTTGTATTTCCCTCGTGTGAGCCACAGGATATTCATGGTCAGCCCCGTGCAGTTATGTTCCTCCGGTTGCACTTGTCTCCCAAATTTTGCTCCCTGGGAATCTGCTATCTTCTGTCACAGCATCTTCTTTTCACGTGCTATCTAAGTTACCTTTGACTGGGTGCGAGACGCCTGGCGGGACACCGGTGCGAGTCGCTTGTCCCTTCTCTGCCTTCGATTCCCAAGCCCCAACCCTGAGCCCAAAGCCACAGAACTCCCGACCTATCATAACGAGTGACGCTAAGTTTAACAGCCTAGTCACGGGTTCTGCTTGGCACTGTCACTGATACCAGCTAATAACAGGTGTGGCTCCTAGTCTTGGAGGCCGTCTCCACCCTCAGTCCAAGAAAGTGTTGTTGCAACACTCGAACCGCCGAGCACACCATTCGACGCAACCTATCTTCTTCCACTGGTTGCCGGATCCAGATTCTAGCATAATTTGCCGAGACGCAGGCGAGAGACAACGGAACCAAGTCAACGAGGAAACTAACAACGGCACAGAACGACCCGCGTTCGTCGTCCTTAATCGAGCATGTAGCTTTATGTTCCAAGTGCTTTAGCTCACGGGTGCGCAGCGGCCCAACCATGGAACCAAGAAAAGCCAGCCTAGAGGGAGAGAGACGGTTGGCGGCGGCCGCCACCCAGATCCAAACGCACTGTCCATCAGTAGTCAGCCGAACGAACAAAAAAAGGGGGGGGGGGCAAACTGCCCACCCTGGAACCGAACCCACCACATGCTCCACTCACACACCGGCCGAGAGGGACCCGGATGACAACAATGCGAGGGGAACCACAAACCATCATTGACAAAAGCCATATGTCGCGGGACAACACCTATCTTTGGGAGATCACGCCACAAAGGGATTGACATCCGGTGCCACGGGGAGAGGTTCTCCAAATGCCATTGCCAAGGAACGAGGGGCCACCCAGCAGCGTATCACGTAAGCTGTAATAGCCTGCGTCCATTCATTTGTGGATGGCCACGGTTTGGCACGCATGTACAGCTCTACACATAATGTGACTTATGCCCTGCTCCGGGGGCATCAAAGGAAATGAAAGCTGGAAACCCAGGAGATGCATGTAGAACACGAAACGATCATGATCTGTGCTGTGCCCACGGCAGTGACGTGAGAGATCCTTTTGAACACAGGGCATGTGTGGGTGGAAGCGTTGCATTGCTTCATACAACCCATGGTGGGTGCTACAACGCACCACGACGTTTGCATGTCTCAGTTGTCTTGGATTTCAGGAACTGGTGTATCACTACCACCATTGCCGGATCCAATCCAACCCACCAGAAGGCCAACAGTTGGAACAACTGTGCAAAAGGGAGGTTATGCGAGCCAATGACAGCACGCAAAACAGAGGCGGCTGCCTGATTTGCTACTCTCATGGCGCCATATGTGGGGGGTCGGACCCGTACATGGGGGGTTTATTGGCTGGCAGGGTCGAAAGTGCAAGGTCCATCAGTGCACCTCATGCCACATCACTCCCAGTGTACCGTTCTTCTAGCTCTCTGTGGGGTCAAGGGCTGGCGTCCCCCCGGCGTATCCTGTGGGTCGGGGGCTATGTGTCCCCTTGCTCACAGCCTTGCTCACGGCAGCATGCGGTGAGCCACACCCCACAGTTAACCCTCCCCTATCTTAGACCAATAGGGAGGGTTTCCCAACGTGGGCCTCGGTCCACGTCGACACTCCGTGTGGCGGGTGCGCCCGGCTGGTGCCCAGGGGAGTGGGGAGGGGCTGGGGCTAGGACTCGCATTCCTCAAGAAGTTCAGGGAACTGCTTGCAGACCCTGCCCACTCTCTACCCCTGCCGCTGCTGGCAGACAGCAACTGTGTGGCGAGCCCAACTGAATGTTGCCTGGAACTGCCTGTTGTAGGTCTGGATACTGGTGAAAATGCAGTCAAGTGTTCTTTAGGAATATATGATGTTTCCGAATGGGACTGGGTATTGCCAAGCAGCACATCTTATGGGCTGTCACCTTCTGCTGCACATTTTTGATCGTATCTCATTGTCATTGAAAACCTGTTATTTGCTCAGAGTTTGCGCCCCAATGGTGCCATCGTGCTGATGGTACTTCTGGCAGTTGAGGCACGTCTTGTAAGGCACTGTCAACAATGGCCTCCTGCCCTGGGTGTGTCGAGCAATTTGTTTTACACCCTTCGTGTTTGGTGTGTGGCTACATTTGGTGTGTACCCTGTCCCACAATATTCAGCGTTGAGCACCTATGAGGCCCACTGTGCCTCATTTCTGTCAACCAGGATTGCGCACTACCAACATCAGGGGAAATCCAGGTCCCAAGCAGCTCCGACACACCTTTCCTGAGATCGATACTCCCATAGTGGTCAACAGTGAACTGCGTGTCAAAGAACCAGCCATGCTGTGGTGGCGGCCAGCGGAACAGCTGCATGCACACCTGCTTGCAATCCTTTCCTGCCCAAGCGACTGCCCCTGGCCGGGGCCATACACACTGGCACAGCAAGGCACTCCAGACTTGCTCCTTTCCACAAAGTTGGGCGCAGCACATGGACACCAGGGAGAACATGGAGATGTCCTGCACTGTGAGGTATGACAACATCTGCAACACCATCTCCTGTGGCAAGCGCAAGAGAGTAGGTGTGCTGGTCGCTTGAATGCGCTCTTGCCCCTCAAATGGCGCAGCCATGGATTGCTTTGCCAATGGAACCAAGCAAAAGCTGCAAAATTGTTGAAACAGGTGAATGGGTGAATGAGCATGTCGGGGTCGCAGGGACATTTGGACTCCGAAGAGCATTAGGCAAGCTGGAAAGTTTGTAGGAGGTCAGGGCCCACAACTTGGTCAAATAATCCAGGAAGGCTCTGGCCTCGCCTACTGTTGCATGCCGTGCATGAGCAGTCTCAGCACAATTGGCCTGGTAGGCACTTCTGCGTCCGCGCCTTCGGCCAACCTTATAACCCTTGGTTTATTGGTGACCGTGAATTGCCTAACATCAAAAACCTTACCAATAAATTCAGTACTATGGGCCGCCTCTAGGACACAGGGTGTCTGACGTCTGGCACAGCCTGGTTATGGGCAGGACCAAAAAAAATTCGTTTTTTTGCCTTTGCTGTCAAAATGTTCCCCTTCACAACACAAAACCCTTCTGGAATGTTCACAATGCAGGGGGTGTTCATTTGTGGTTGAAGGGGGGGGAGGCGGGGTTGGCGGGGTTTGGGAGGGTGGACTTGGCTGGGGGTGTGGGTGTGGCCTCAAACATCATTCAAACTGCAACAGTATGTGATAAAGGAGATGCTATGAACAACTTTGCTATGAACAAATCGAGCCGAAGGCGAGCCCATACAGTACAACGAACCATGGCGCCGCAAGGCGCCGCAATGATACGTGATAGCCGGCGGAACATGAACACCAACAAATAGTGAGCACCCAAGGCAGATGATTGTGCCAGGCATGGCGCCGCTAGGCGCCAGACATCAATGGATGGGCTCTGGCCACGAGGGCTGAAGTACCCTAACGTACAGCAAACACACAACTCAAACTACAAAAAAGAGATACCTTACCGGAAGATACCCAAGTAATCTATGATGACAATACACCTACAACGCATTTCAAGCCACGGCAAGCTATGCCATAGAATATGCCGGCCGCCCGTACCGGGCGTTCCGGGTCTCGAACCAGCGCTCCCCAGCCCACGGGAGTAGCGCACTACGGTTGTACTATGACGATGGTTACCTACTGTATACCTCCGGTGCTATAACAACCAGAACCATCGCACTCAAAAACGAGCCGAAGGCGAGCTCATACAATGCAATGGAGCATGGCGCCGCAAGGCGCCGCAAGGATACAAGCTGGCCCGCAGGATCATCGGTGCTGAGCCATTCCAGGGCCCAAAGGAAGACAATGAAATCTAGAATCTAGTGTGGGTGTGGGTGTGGGTGTGGGTGTGGGTGTGGGTGTGGGTATGGGTGTGGGTGTGGGGAAGGGGGCTGGGCAGGGCAGGGGGCTTGGTTGGGGTTTTTTTCGGGGGGGGGGCTTGGGGGTTACCTCCGTTGAGGCAATGCAAGAGTAAATGGTGGATGATAGCAATGCACACCCACGGGGGATCTGCAGTTCAGTTCTAGACACCAACCCCCGCGGCGTGGGTGGGGGGGTCCGGGAGGGGGGGGGGGGATAGTCAAATTTTTTTCTCCATTTTGGGGGCATTCTTGAATTCCCCATGTCATTTTGAGCATTTTGAATATACACAAGTGGGGTGAAATTGGGTTTTCCCCCTCACAACAAATGAAAAACAGTACCATATTCCAACAAATGTACCTGTGAATCAGCAAAGGCTTCCCGGCCAGCAATAGAAGACACCTGGCACGGCATTCCCTAACTCATCGTGAGCATTTTGAATGTAAACAAGTGGGGGGAAATCAAGTGTGTTGCAAACTTTTCACGCTCAACAATTTTTCCGGGCGCCGCTGGCGCCCAAATTGTCAGTTCTAAGCAAGTGCTAACTAGTATGGGTTGGGGGGTCCAGAGGGGGTTGGGGGGCGGGGAGGGGGTGGGGGGGGGTTGGTGTCGGGCCTCACAGGTAAGCCCCCCACCGTGTGCACACCAGTCGCCCAGTGCATCACCTCCTCAGCAGACACTAGCTCCCACAAGCCCTCACCAGTCCTTAGAAGCCCTGGAAAGCCCTGAGCAACCCCCACCAACCCTAAGCAACCTGCACAAACCCCCACCGGCCTTCACCAATAACCCGCAACAATCACCAACCCTCACCAAACCCCACAAGCTCTCGCCACCCCTCCCCATCCCCAACCCGCCGTCCTCAGTCAACACCAGCCCTGACCGGTCCCCATCAGCCCCAAACAGCCCTCAGCAACACCCACCAGCCCACACAAACCCCAACAAGCGCTCATCAACCCCCACCAGCCCCTACCAGCCCTCACCCCCGGGGGGGCGACTACAACTGGTCCTGATGCGACACCCCCCCAGCTAACTTGCCGGGGGGGGGGGGGGGGCAGTTGGGGCAGGGGCCCGCCAGCCCCGCAATCCTGTGCGCCACATCATTGTCCTTACCCGGCTTGTATAGGACAACAATGTTGTACCGGGAAAGGATCTCATGCAACCTGCCGCGACGACCCGTTGGTCCAGCAATAGTATAGAGATACTCCTCGTACCATAACTCGAGGGACTTGTGATCCCCGAAAACAGTGACCTTATGCCCTGAGATCCACCTTCTGAAGTTTCAGGAGGCAAGACGGGGGGTCGGCGGGAGGGTGGGGGGGAGGGGTATTGGCAGCTTGGCGGTGGAGGGGGGCGCAACCCACTACTATCACATGCATACCTCAAGGGGGTGTCTGGGGGCATGGGGGTATAGAGGTATGTATGCGATAATAGCGATATCTTGTCTTTGCCAGGAAGAAAGTCTTAAGGGTCTTAATGACTAAAGGCATAGTAGCCCTCTCAACTAAGCATGGGACAAAAATTTTGGCGCCGTTGGCGCCATGGCCCCCACACCGCTATTTTTCAAAACTCGGGGGGGGTGGGGGCTGGGGGGTGTCACATACAAGGACCGGGCCTAGCCGCCCTCCCGGGCCCTCACCACCCCTCCCCAACCCCCAACAACCATCACCAGCCATCACCAGCCCACAGCAGCTCTAACCAGCCCTCACCAACCCCGCTCTCGCCAGCCATCACCAGCCCGAATCAGCTCTCACCAGCCCCCAACAGCCCTCAAGAATCCCCACTAGTCCTCACTAGGTCCCACCAGCCCTCACCAACTGCCTGTGGCCATCACCAGCCCTCAGCAACCCCCAACAACCCCACTAGCGCTCACCAGCCTTCAATAGCCGTCACCAACTCCCAACAGCCCACCAGAACCCCCACAAGCCCTCACCACCCCTCAGTAGCCCTCAACGGCCCTCACAAAGCCCCACTAGCCATCACCAGTGCTCACAAGCCTTCACCAGCCCTAAGGTGGTTTGATACATGTGCTGCAAGTTACCATCCACTGTTGGGAACTGCTGTGTAAATGCAAGATATTGTGTATGCAATTCACATTTCTGGTTGAAGACCAACTGCACTTATAAGCAGAGGCACAAACAGCATACTGCATCAAATGGCAAAGCTACCACATTGCGGGGGATTCCCTTTCTCTCTGCAGCCGAGTCACCAAATAGCTGTGCAACATGATTAGGCTCCTCCTCTGCACCATCTTGAGGACCAACAAACCCCAGAGAGATGGAAACCGGGTTGTTGGTCTCGTCAGGGGGCATCAGAGTTGGCACACACTGCAGCCTGGCGAGAGTTTGTCGGAATGGAGCCCATTCTTCATGTGCCCAAAGCTTGCACTATCGTACACACTCCCGCAGTGGGTAGGGTTGTGATTCAATCCACTACTAGCGGCCATGATTCACTTTGATTGTTGGACCCACCGCAACTCATCTTCATTACTTGAACACTGGAAAGACATTGTGTGACTCAAATATGTTTCCACGCATAGACCTATGAAACGGTATGCAAAGTGTTTTTTTCTCAAACCATTGTTATCTAACCCTTATTTGTGAGAATGTGTGAAAGAACACTGTGTAGAGTGTTATTGGCACAAACTGTCATGTATCATAATGCTATTAAGCACCACATTGTGCCCAAACGCCTAGCACAGAATGGTCTTATTCTCAGCACAAGTCCCACACGTTCGCCCCGAAAACTTTGCCAAGGGTGGTACTTCTTCCACAGATTGCAACACTGAGATGGGCTGCCACTTTTTCAGGCTAGGGTCCCAAGTCCGCTCACCCATCAGACCCAACATCCAAGCCCCTTCGGGCGGTAAAAATGAAGCTATTTTTTCCGGGCACTTGCCTGCCCAAAGGCTACTTCTTTCCGGGCAACCTAATGCTGATACATAATTTGGCCTCAATAATATTTCTCCATGTTTTGGTGCTATTGTGGGATTCAGATCACCTACAACAAGTGCAACAGACTGTCAAAATATGCAAAGTGGTCCGCCCCTCTTCAAAGAGAAGCTACCCCAGTTACCATGGCCAGGCATGGCCATAACAGGTTCCCCATCTTGGGACTGTCTCACGTCGCGCCAGGTTCCCCCCCACCGTAAACCCCCAACACCCCCCAGTTAGCCCGGTTCGAGGGGTCAGATTTCAATTGTCAACCAACGTCAGGGTCGCAATCTCGCCTACTTTACCATTTGTTTTCTTGTTTAAGTGCAACCTCCCTATCCGTGAGGGCGCCGGCCCCGGCGCACCAGGGGCAGCAAGGCGCAGATCTTGGCGCATGGGAGGGCCAGCAATGAGGTCACCTGACCCCGGACGCCCAGTCCTTCCATCGCGCCGCGACACCAAGGTCGGGCGGGGGGCGGGGGAGGGGGGGGGGGGGGGGGCGCAGCCAGTGCTTGACCCATAACCCCCTCGCTTAACCCTTTGCACAGCGTCCAAGACTTTAATTGGCCTTTGCCCTATCCCTATCCTGACGGTAGCGCGACAGCGAACGTCCGCGAGATGGACGGGCTGCTGCGGGAGGCCTGGGGCCCCATCAACCGCAAATACGCGGAGGCCCCAGAGCCGTGCCCGGAGGCCTTTATGGCCAAGTATGGGCACCACGTGCGGAAAGTCCCCATGCTGGCCTCCCAGATGACAGGGGGGCTCCTGCGCAAGCGCCTGCGGGCCATGTCACCCTCCTCCATGGGGTTGGATGGCTGGAGCTTGCAGGACTTGCAATTGCAAGTGGACAGTGCACTAGACTGGTTGGCCCAGTTGCTGCAGCTAGTGGAGGACACGGGCAAGTGGCCGGGGGTCCTTGCGGAGGGATACATGTCCCTCATCCCGAAACCCGGGGAGGAGGGCCCCATGGGCACCCGCCCGCTAACGGTCCTGTCTATGGTCTACCGGCTGTGGGCAAGGACCTGGCTACGGGACGTCCTGCTCCGGCAGGAGGCGTGGGCCCAGCCCGAGGCCTACAGCTTCCGCCCCTGCCGGGGGGCCATCGACGGGGTAGGGGTCACGGCCGTCCTCTCGGAGCTGGCGCAACTCAAGGGGTGGAACCTGGCCGGCCTGAGCCCAGATTATGTCAAGTGTTTTGACATAATCCCGCAGGCTTTGGTGCTGCGGGTGGCCCGGGAGCCGGGCATGGACATGGCACGCTGCGGGCCCTGGCCGCCATGGACTGGCAGCTGCGGTGCGCCTTCTGGCTGGCGGGCAACCTGTGGGAGTGGTGGCGGGCCACCAACGGCATCTTGCGGGGATGCCCCCTCAGGGTAGTCCTCATCAATCTCATGACCTCCATCTAGAAGATGGAGATTGATGACATGCGCAAGCATGTGGTGGGCGCCACCCGCCGCCTGCCGCCGCGCAATGTTGGGCCGCCCTTGCCGGGGATGCCGTCGGCGTTCGAACCCCAAGGTGCGGGGATGGCGGCCGTGTGCCTCACAGGGTATGCGGACCACACACACGCCATCACCCTGGCCCCGGCGGCGGCGCCGATGGTGGAGGCCCAAGCGGTAACAGACCGCACGGCGGTATGGATGGCCGACACCCGACAATGGGGCAACACAGCCAAGTCCAGCTGGTGGCTACTGCGGGAGTGGCCAAGCGGGGTGGCGCCGCTCACGCTAGGCGGGGTGCCCATCCCGCTCTTGCAAGAGTTTAAGCAGCTTGGCGTGCGGTGGAGAAAGGCACGGGCCCGCACCTGCGCGGCCGCCTTGACCATGGCCTGGCCATCACGCGCCGGCCGGGGTGTTTACCCACTTTCTACATGTGGGAAGCCGCGCTGGGCACCCTGACCAACTCCGTGGCGCTGTAGGGAGTGGAGCTGGCAGACGTCGTGGGGTGCACCCTGTCTGCGGCAGACACGGCGGCGGCCAAGGCGATCTGGGCCCCACGCGGTGCTCGTGGGCCACGGAAGTCCTTTGGGGCCTACCAACTAGGGGCTTCTATGTGTTGCCCCTGTGGCGTGTGCAGTACCAACGCCTGCTCTGGCTCGCCTGCCAGGCACGCACGCAGACCTTGGTGCAGGCGGTGCTCGAGTGTCGAGACCCGCCGCCATCCACGGCGCCCGTGGGAAAGGGCCCTGCAGGCCGCCCACCAACTAGGCCGGCAGCAACGCGAAGGCTGGTGGCACTGGGATGTGCCGGGACAACCGACCCCCCTGCACCTGGTCGAAGCATATGACGTCAACTTGCGCCATCGCGTGCGCGAAAGCCACTGCTATCGGGCGTTCCAGGTGTTGGAGCGGCGACGGCTAGGCACCTTTGGGGGGCTGGGTGGAGCCGTGCACTGACACGCGTGCCGGGAAGGCCTGTAGGTGGCCTCCACGGAGGGAGAGCGGAGCATCCTACGGGGGCTGCTGGCCAGGGCAACGTGGACGGCGGGCAGGGCGGCGGGGCACGCCATTCTGTGGTTGGACAGGTGCCCCTTCTGCCGCGGGGCGCCGGAGACGGAGCTGCACATACTTTGGGACTGCCCGCTCTGGGAATCGGCGCGCCGGGCATGGATGCCGTGGGTGCCACAACACGCCAGGGCACTGATGGCGCTGGCGCTACCGGCGGCATGGCCGGTATGCCCGAAAGCCACGGGCCTGCTACCACTTGCTTTGGTGGGCGCGGGGCGGCTGCTGTACAGGCTATACGACATGTACCTCGCGGTGCTATCGGCCCGCCGCGCGGCGTAGGAGGCGGCGAGGCTCGGCGGAGGCGCGGCCTCCACGGTGTTTGGCCCAACGCGGGGTCGGAGCCCGGATTCGCGGCAGGGATACGGGTGGGAGCAGCTGGCGGATGGACCGCTGCGCCCCGCCCCAGCGCGGGACCCCCTGCAGCTACCGAAGGGCCCGCTGGCGGGATGGCCATGGAGCGCGGCTTTATGGAGGCCGTGGTGCGCTGTGCCTCGGCGCTACAATGGGTACCGGGCTCAGGCCACGTCACCTACGCCGAGCTAGCCCTATACTTCGAGTCCCACAGCAACCGGGCGCCACCGGCGAGGCCCAGTCATCGGCACGCCCAGCAGGTGTTGTCGCTGCGGGAGCCGGCACAAGTGCTGCGAGAGGCGGCCGAGCTGCTGCAGCCCCTGCTCGCCGGCGGGACCCTGCTTGAGGGACGCGTCTGCTGCATGTGCGCCTCTCCGGTGCCCGTGGGGGGCTTCCGGACCATGGGGCGCACGGAGCGGCTGGTGTTCGTGTGCCGGCCCAACATGCAGAAGCACATGCAACAGCTTCAGCATCACTGCCTGGAGCTCCGAATGCGCCTGCTGTCAACTCCAGGGGCCAACCGCGAGGACTATTTACTGGCGGGGTACTTGCGGCGCCGCCATGGGTGAGGGGCCGCGGCGCGCCCATGCGAGATAGTGCGCGCGCACCGCCCGAGGGCAGTGGGTGTAGCCCGGCCGCGCCAGCCACCGTCGGCGGACGCCAAGCCGGCGCCGTGCCGCCTGTGTCCCGTCCACCTACAGCCACAATGCGAGCACCGCCGACTAGCACAGCGGGGAGTGGCGCACATTTGCACGCGGGGGCAGGCGGGACACCCAGCGGCAGTGGCGGGGGGCAGCGGCGTCTTCACGGGTCCTGCAGGCGTGGCTGGCGCCCCCGGACCCACCACCGCAGCCGCCAGCCAAGCGTTCCTACATGCCGCCAGTACCGGCCGTGGCGGTCCGCCGCCAGTGGCCCGACTGCCACTAGCCCAGCCCACTAGCACGGTGCGGCCGGGTGCAGAGTACATTGCCCTGGGTGGGGAATAGTGCCCCCCCCCCACGGGATCCAATGGGTGCCCCAGCAGGTGGGGAGGGGGGATGGAACGGGTGGACAGCCTGAGTGGCTCGGGACTAAAGGGGTTGGGAGGGAAGCTACACCCCCCCCCCCCCCGATGCTGGTGCACTCGTTGACAGCACTGCCCTCGGCGGCGGAGCCCGGGGCCGCGCGCTCCATCAGCTACGTTCTTTCCGCGATATCGCGCGCACTGACGGCATCCTGGGCACCGCTGCCCCCCCCCCCCCCACCTGCGCTGCAAGGGAGAGGGACGGGGAGGAGGGGGGGGGCAGCATGATGGGGGAGACAACAGCCTCCGCCCCCCCCCTACTCTCCCGACCTTCGCCCCCACATGAGGCCGCAAAGGTGCAACCGGCCAGAGAAGCGGGCGCAGATGCACTGGCGCCGGGCGGTGCAGCTCCACAGGCGCCGGGCAGCAGTGACCACCAGCCGCACATGCCGCCGCCGGCGGAGCGGGCCGGAGCGAGGAGGGCGGCGCAGCCACGCCCCATGCAGACCGGGGCGGCATTGTTGCTCTAGGTACCATGACGGGCACCCTCGACTGGTGCTAGCGGCGGGAGGTGAGCGCTAGCGCACGCTGTTTGGGCTAGGGGGCCTACGCCCCCCCCCCATGGGGGGGGCGGGCGCCGACGACAATGGGGAGGGGGCCTCACAGGGCTCGGGCGCCGTGCTAGCGCCCACAGGGCCCTCGGGCAGCCCGCGACGCGGCGATGGGAGGGTGGAGGGGGTAGACACCAGACCTAGCGCATGCAGCCCCTAACCCATAACCCCCTCGCCTAACCCGTCCTACAGCGTCAAGGACTTCAATCCGCCCATGCCTCATCCGTTACAAAGAAATCACCCTCACTCGAGAAAGGGGGTAATGGGGCCGAACTAGATTCTTAATCCATGTCTGTGGCAGCAGGGGCTGTTGGTTGAGTTGAGCTTTTGCCTACACACATTGCTGTCTGGCGAAATTATTTCTTCGCTGGTGGGGGAGCACAGGTGGCCTCGGTTTCCAAATTTATGAGGGTGTTTGCATTGGTCACCTCAACAGCACTACTTGCGCAAACGCTGCTATCATTCAGCGCTCTTGGGATTACAAGGGTCAGTGGTAGTGGCACAATCATTGTGGTATTGCAACTACTGCTACTACCGCTGCTGCTAGACGCATTTTCCGTGACCTCACATCCGATGCCTCAACAATGGCCACGCACGTAAGCTTGGCTGCGTGCATAGGTTGGAGATGATTAGGTTCTTGGGCCTCCGCCGCTCAGACCGAAGCATCAAAGTCGACAAGATTGGGGTAACCAACAATCTCAACACGTGGCAAAGGAGAAAAAAGGCCCCATGGGCACTCAAACTCCTTCCTAGCCTTGAGACCCTTCTGTTTCATCGGAGGCCTGAACTGACGCAAACTCTGTAGCGCAAGGTTTGGCCGGGCGGACACCGCCAAGAGGTCTAACCGAAGCCATTCGTGTGGCCCACTACGCATGGAACCATAGTGCCAACAGCTGCAGTACACATCACTGACATCTTAGGCAACCAGATCATACCCCAATCTTACCGAATGTGTGGCGGAAGGCATGAGCAATGTACATTGAAACAATAGCACAAAGATATCTACCAGCCGAAGACACAGTTTTCGCCACACAACATGAGCAATAACTACGCATTGTAGAAATATTGTAGGCCGCCATACCAGCCGTCAAAACGAGATACCCGTTTCCTCGCTCTTTGTCCTCCAAAACCTATTGTACATCTCATGTCTCCTGCTGTCCTCAATGGACGTTGCATGACTTGTGCTCCTCATAATCGCAAACCCTTCGGCCATGCAAAGATCTGCCTCCCTTGTCTCATTGCCAAACGGGATGGGAACTCGGTCTCCAAACCACTCGCACCTAGAGCCAAGAAAGTAGAGGGGATTCGTGCAACCAAGCTTACTGAACTCAACAAAGAGGGGCGCCAAAAAAGTGTGTGGCCGCCATGGCACGCCACAGAGAGTGGAGGACACGAAGATTAAACATGTATAAGAGCAAAATTGTGCGACAAAAGCAGAGAGTGTGTGGAAAAGAAGAGGTAGACTCGACACAATATTGGCTACGGTACGTGCTTGGCTACCAATGAAACGCACGCCATCGTGGAAGTGATGCAACAAAGACTTTATCGCCACTCCGCCATCATGTGGTGGTCAGGAGGCCATATCACCAACCCACAATGTTGATAGGTTGAAAAGAAAGAACAAAGGGATCTTAACAACCACCAACAACACATGATATAATAGCAAAGGATCCTTTGTAATTATGCAGGATAGGCTGGTGCATGGTAATCTCACCATACCCATTAAAAGCGAAGAGCTGGCATTTTCCTTCAAAGTGCCGCATGGTGCAAGGGTTATGAAGGAGCAACCTAGCAAGGCACTCCGGTTGTGTCCACCCGGAAGCCTCCGACATTACAATTGACAAGATTGGGTTCACCAACAATCTGAACGGACGGAACGACTTAAAAAAGCCCCATTACACGGACCCTCCTTCCTAGCCTTAGCACCCTTCCGTTTCAGCAGAGCACTATACTTACATAAAATCTGAGGCGCAAGGGTTGCTAAGATTGACACCACCAAGACGTGCCACCCGAACCATTCGTGTGGCCCACTATGTATGGAACTACGGTGCACAGAACTGCAGTACACATGGGTGACATCTTGGACAACCTGACCATAGCCCAATCTTACTGAATGGGAGGCGGATGGCATGTGCAATGTGCATTCACGCCATAGCACCAAGGTGTCTAGCAGCCGAGTAAAAACTTTGGCCACACGGCATGACCACTAACTACGCAATGTTGAAATATTACAGTCCGCCACGCAAGCCGCCAAAACCATATACACCTTGCCTTGTTCCTAGTCTTCCAAAAGTATTGTACATCTCATGCATGTTGTTGTCCTCAATGGGTGCACCTCATAGGCACAACCTTTTTGGCCATGCAAAGATCCCGTGCCTCTGCCTCATTGCAAACTTGATGGGGACGCGGTCTGCAAACCACTCACCGCTAAAGCCAAGACAATACAACGTGCGACCACACTTAGTGAACTCAACGATGAGGTGCCAAAAACAGTGTGTGGCCGCCATGGCACGCCATAAAGAGTGGCGTACGGGAAGATCAAATATGTATAGGAGCAAAATTGTGCGACAACAAGACAGAATGCATGGAGGGAAACAAGTAGGGCATCTGATTGGCCACAATGCTATCTATGGTGCGTGCACCGCGACCAATGAAACACGTGCTGGTGGTCAAGCGATGTGAAAAAAACTTCATTGGCAATCCACGATGATTTGGCAACTCAGGGGCCACATTGCCGTGCCACAATGTTGACGGCCAGCAAAAAAATTAACAGATCTTCAATCACCAACAACACATGCCGCAACAGTAAAGGATCCTTAATGGTTATGCACGATGAGTCGGTGCACATCAACCTCACCGTCTCCATTACCGGCGAAGAAGTGGCATTTTCCTCCAAAGTGCCGCACGGTGCAATGGAGATGTAGGAACAACCAAACAAGCCCCTCTCGTTGTGTTCACCCGGAAGCGTCACACATGCCACTCGACAAAGCTGGGGTCACCAACAATGTCACTACATGGCAGAGCAAAAAAAAAAAGGCCCTCAAGGGCAGTGACCTCACTTCCCATCCTTAACACCCTTCCCTCTCATTAGAGGCTTGCACTCATGCAAATATGCAGTGCAAGCGTTTGGCAGGTTGACACCACCAAGAGGTCTCACCCGATCTATTCTTGTGTTCCGAAACGTACGGAAACACAGTGCCAACGGCTGTGATACACAACAGCGACATCTGGGATAACCACACCATAACTAATCTTACCGAATGCTTGGCCGATGGCATGAGCAATGTGCATTTGACCAATAATACCAAGGGGTCCATTGGTCGAAGCGAATTTTTTTGCCACACAGCATGAGCCTTAACAATGTGTTGGTCGGACACTATGGGCCACCACACAAGCTGCCAAAACGAGATTCCCCTTCAGTTGTTGATGATCTTCCAAAATTTGTTGTACTTTGCGTGTCTCCCGTTATGATTAATGGAGGTTGCATCCCTTCTGCTCGTCATAGTTTTTGGCCATCGTCCTCCCCTGCCTCATCGCCAAACGGAAGGGGACCCGGTCTCTAAACCAATCGCGGCTAAAACGAAGAAGATAGAGGGTGTTCCTGCGACCACGCTTGGTGAACTCAACAATTAGATGCACAAAACAATTGTGTGTGGTTGCCATGGCACGCCAAAAAGAGTACCCGTTGGGAAGATCAAACGCATGTAAGAGCAAGTGTGTGCGACGGCAAGAGAGAATGCGCGGATGGAAGAGGTAGGACGTCCAACTGGCCACAATATTGCCTACGGTGCGTGCCTTGCAACCAATCAAACGGATGTCGTCGTGGAAGCGATGCCACAAACACTTCATCACCACTGCGGATCATGTGGCTGCAGCGGGCCCGTGTCGCCATAAAACAATGATCACGGCCAGCAAAAACATCAACTCATCTTCACAACCACCAACAACACATGCCACAATAGTAAAAAATCCTTTGTACTTCTGCAAGATGGGTTGGTGCATGGCAACCTCGCTATCCCAATTAGCAGGGAAGAAGGGGCATTTTCCTCCAAGCTGCTACATAGTGCAAGGGGTATGAAGGACGACATAGCAATCCCGTCCCCTTGTGTCCCCTTGTGTATACGGGAGCATCACACATTAGAGTCGACAAGATGGAGGTCATCAACAATCTCAACACACGACAGAGCAAAAAGAGGCCCCCATGGACGGTGACCCTCCTTCATAACCTTAGACCCCTTCCCTTTCATCAGAGGCTTGTACTCACGCAAACTCTGCTGCGCAAGGGGTTTCCGTGCTCACGCCAGCCAGAGGTTTAACCCCACCCCTTCGTGTGGCCCGTTACGTATGGAACCCATAGCGCCCATAGCTGCAATAGACATTAGTGACATCTTGGACAACTCCACCATACGGTAATATTATCGAATGCCTCGCCGATGGCATGAGCAATGTGCATTCAACCGATGGTACCAAGGTGTCCAAAGCCAAAGTAAATGGATCTCCCACGCAGAATGAGCAACAACTACGCATTGTTCAAAATCATAGGCGGCCACACAAGGGTCCCAGAACGAGATACCACTTGCATTGTTCTTGGTCTGCCAAAACTTATCGTACATCTCAGGGATGCTAATGTCCTCAATGGCAGGTGCACGCCTTGTTGTGCTCATAGGCAAAAAACCTTTTGGCCGTACAGAGATCCGCCTGCCTTGCCTCACCACCAAACTACATGGGGCCGCGGGCTCGGAGCTACTCGCGGCCACGGCCAAGAAACTATAGAGGGTGTTTGTGAGACCAAACTTAGTGAAATGAACGATGAGGCCCACCAAAAAAGTGGGCGCGGCTACTATGGCATGCCACAAAGAGTGGGGGACACAAAGAACCAACGTGTATAGCTGCAAAATTGGGCGACTAGAAAACACAATATCTGGAAAAGAAGAGGCACGACTTCCGACTGGTCACAATACTAGCTATCGTGTGTGCCTCGTGAGCAATGAAACATATGCTATCGTCAAAGTGATGCAACAAACCCTTCATCGCCACTAACGGATCATGTGGTCGTTGGGGGGCCATATCGCCGTTCCACGGTGTTGATGGGCATGGAACCATCAACGGATCCTCACAACCACCCACAACACATGTCACAAGTAGTAAAGGATCTTTTGCACCTATGCCGGATGGGTTGGTGCATACCAACCTCCCCATCCCCATTAAGGGCGAAGAAGTGGTATTTTCCTCCAAATTGACCTATAGCGCAAGGGGTATGGAGGAACAACCAAGCAACCCTCTTCCGTTGTGTCCGGCCCCGAGGCGTCGTACGTCACAGTCCACAGTCCACGAGACTGGGTCAACCGCAATGTCAACAGATGACTAAGCAAAGAAAGGCCAGCATGAGTGGTCACCCACCTTCCTAGGTTTTACACCCTTCCGTTTCATCAGAGGTTGGTACTCACGCAAATTGTGGAACAGAGAGGCTGGCTAGGCTCACACCACCAAGACCTCTAGCCTGAGGCATTCGTGTGGCCCAATACGCATGGAACCAATATGGCCACAACTGCAGTACACATCAACGACACTTTGGACGGCCGAACCATACCCCCCTCTTACCCAAAGCGTGGCGCAACGCATGAGCAATGTGCATTCAAAGAATAGCACCAAGGTGTCGTCCAGCCGGAGGAAAACCTTTTGGCCATACACTATGAGGAAACTACGCATGGTTGAAATGGTATAGGCCACCACATAATCCACCAAAAAGACATAGCCCGTTCCTTGTCCGTAGTCCTCGAAAATTAATGGTACATGTCATGTCTCCTGTTGTCCTCAATCGACGTTGCACACCCTCTGCTCCTCATGAGCACAAAACTTTTGGCCATGCGGATTCTGCCTCCCCTGCCTCAATGCCAAACCGGATGGGAAAGCGGTCTCCAAACTACTGGCGGCTGCAACCAAGAAAATACAGGGGGTTAGTGCACCCAAACTTAGTGAACTCAACAATCACGTGCACCAGAAAATTGCGTGTGGCCGCCATGGCACGCCACAAAAAGTAGCGGACAGGAACATCAAACATGCGCACGAGCCAGATTGGGCGACAGAACAAGAGATCTAGAGAAAGGGAAGCGGGAGAACATCCGACTGGCCCCAATACTAGCTACGGTGCGTGCCTCGCAACCAATAGAACGGGGTCGTCGTGGAAGCGGTACGACAGAGACTTCATCACCACTGGGAGATCAGGTGGCATCAATGGGGCCATGTTGCCGTGCCGTAGTGTTGATGCCCCAGAAAAACATCAACCAATCTTCACAATCACCAACAACACATGCCACACTAGTAAAAGATCCTTTGTGGCCATGCCGCATGGGCTTTGTGGTCATGCCGCATGGGTTGGGGCACCGCAACGTCACCATCCCCATTGACAGCCAAGAACTTGAACTTTTCTCGGAACAGCTGCCAAGTGCAAGCCCCGAAGAAGCCATCACCCCCCTCCCGTTGTGTCCACCTGGAGGCGTGGAACATCAGAGCTGACGATTGGGGTCAGCAAGAACCTCAACAAAGGGAGGAGCGGGGAAAAAAAGCCCCATGCGCGGTCAGCCCCCTTGCTAGCATGAACACCCTTCCGTTTCATTGAAGGCTTGTACACATGCAAACTTTGCAATGCAAGGGGTCGTCAGGGTGAAACCACCAAAGAGGTCTAGGGCGACCCATTGTTATGCCCACAGCTGCGACACACATCAACGACATCTTTGAGAAACCTACCACACCCAGATCTTACCTAATGGATGTCGGCACGCATGAGCAATGTGCATTCAAGTACAGTACCTAGGGGTACACCGGCCGAAGAAAAATATTTTGCCGGAGGGCATGAGCACTAATTACACATTGTTCAAATACCATGGGCCGACGCATAGGACACCAAAATCAGATACCCATTGCCTTGTTCCTAGTCTTCCAAAACTTGTTGTACATCTCATAACCCATGTTGTCTGGAATGGACACTACACGCCCTGTGCTCCTCATGGGTGCAAACCTTTGGGCCATGCTGAAGTCAAGCTCCCATGCCTCGTTCCCTAAATTGATGCGGACGCGGGTTTCAAACCTTTCACTGGTAGAGTGCAGATGTTACAGGGTGTTAGTGCAACCACGCTTAGTGAAGTCAACAATGAGGTGCACCAAAAAGGGTGTTTTGCACCAATGGCACACCACAAAGAGTGGTGGACGGGAAGGGAAAACATGTATAGGATCAGAATTGTGCGAAAGAAAGAAAGAGACAATCTGTGGAAGGAAAGAGGTAGAGCACCCAACTAGCTACAATATTGGCTATGGAGCCTGTTCACTCATCACCAGTCTGGGATCATGTGGTAGCAGAGGGGCCACATTGTCCGGCCAGAGTGTTGGTGACAACAAACAAAAAAATTAACCAACCTTCGCAACCACCAACAACACCTGCCATAATAGGCAAAGTTCATTTGTGGTTGTGCACGATGCGCTAGTGCCCAACAACCTGACCATCCGAGTTAGGGGCAAAAAAATCACAATTTTCCTCCAAACAACCGCAAAATGCAAGCGTGATTCCGGAACAACAAAGCAATCGCCTCCTGTTGTGCCCACCCAAAAGTGTTGGACATCACAATCAACAAGATTGGGGTCAGCAACAATCTCCATTGATGGTTGAGCAAAAAAAAAGTCCCCATGGGCGGTCACCCTCCTTCGTAGGCTTGTCACCTTTCCGTTTCACCACAGGCTTGTAAGAGATGCGGTGCTCCAGGGCATGGTGCGGAACCTCTAGCTGGGGCACAATTTCTAGAACAACCACCTAGCCTCATTTTTGGAGGAAACTACATGAACAAATGGATTCAGCACCCTCATAAACCCCCCATCCCATCTCATTTCCCAAGGGACCCTCGTCATAGGGGTGGTTTCTAGGGGGGGGGGGGGGCGGGTATGCACTTTTCACTTAAAGGCCAGTTATTGCACCTTGCGCTTAGTAGTTAGAATAAATTTGGAGCAATAGTTATTGCGCGACAACTGAGTTATCGCGCAGCTATCGTGGGTAGTTATCACGCACTCCACCCCTGTTCCTCAATGGGACAAACAAGGCAAAACACGTAGCAAACATCATGTGCCAGTCTATCTTTACGCAAAGTCATCCATGCCCGAGTGCGTCTCTGCCCTAAGTCCCACAAACGCTTGCGGAAGGGGTATGATACTCATGCATTCGGGCATGTGTCAAACCGACAAACTTGGTGTTATCAAGGACCAACCTTTGAATCAATTTTTGAGCCTTCTCTTGTAGGCCCATGTGTGTATTCTGTGACAATGAAGGAAAATTGAAAAATATTTCTCCCCTTCTATGCAAAAAAAAAGTAGAATGTGCCAAGCAGATTTTATTCTTACCAGAGGGGGACCTATCTGAGTGTCGCCAAGCTTTGGAAAAGTTTGTGGTTAACGCATGGTGGCATTCCACTTGAGTTAGACTGTAAACATCCCTCACCTTTCAAAGGTCATACAACCCCTCAATGCATTTCACCATGACATGCACCATAATCCATAATGGAGGTCCATCAAGGGTCCTCACTGAAGGGACGTGCTCTTTGAGGCAATCCACCGATTTCCTTTGGAAGGGGGCGGGGACACTTTGGTGCTCGTTAAATAAAAGTCTTTTTCCCGGGCCCTTGAGGCCCCGGGGAGACGTTCCCTCGCAAGAGTGCCTCAGGTCTTATCCATGAGGACTTGTTTGAACGCCCTAAAGCCTGCAATACCTTGGGCTTTACCACGGGTTCCCCTGAGTAAGGCATGAAGGGTGGTCTCGATGCGTATTGCAATGCCGTTTAGGATTCGACATGTTGAATGGTAGTAGTCACCAGGCTGTTTGTTAGGGGTGATGCTTCGCAAAAATACCTCCCATCTCTAGGTGTGCCGTGATTGACAATATCTCAATTGGTGATCATCCGGATGTGATTGCGGCCGAAAAGCAATCCGGTGCGGACATTGCAGGTGCAAGAGAAGGTGAAATGGATGATGGTGAGGTAGTATTGGATGCTGTTATGCTGTCGGATGGATGATTATTAAATCGAGATGGGAACGATGTGCCACAAATTCTTTAATCTATCAAGGAGATGCTAGCCGACCGTCGTAACAATATAGTTCGACGAGAAGAAGTTAGCATGAACGAGTTTGAGGCCAATGACCGCCTTTTGGCGTTGTCGTTTTCCTCGTTGTTTCTGTTTGGCAGTGGTAGGAAGCGGCCATGTGGAGTCTCGGAAGCGGATACAAGGCACATTTTGTTTAATTACGATAATCTGTTTGTTGAAGCCGGCGACGTTTGTTTGTTGCTCCTTAATCAAAAGTTCCGCCACACAGCATTGCGAAGCGGTAGGGATTCCATTCATGCCAATCCCAATCCAATGTAGGCATTTGAGACGGCCATCAACACGCCGAATCTTGAGGAAGATTTGAAGAAGGCAGAAGCAAAGCCCCAAGGAAAAGAAGCGCCACACCTTGCCTTTGTTGCGGACTCGCCATGCGGCACTGCCCTTCAGTACTTCGGAGCGGTATGCGGCGACGGAGAAGATGAATAGCAATCTTGTTGTTCTTTGGACCTCCAAGTCTCGTCTGTACGGTTGCACCAAATGATATAGACAACAAGTTGTCTTTATGTTTGTCAATGGGTGATCGCCAAGCCCCCATTCCATTGCCTAAGGTTTCGCGGCGATTTGAAGCATTGTCCAAGAAGCCTGTGCCCGCCGCACGCATTTTTGAGCCACAAGTGCGCGCTTTTTTTAGGGGTTTTGCTGGGTCTTCCGAGTTCCAAGCAAACCAAGAAAGACCGTGTGGTGTGCTACCGAAAGAAGGGTCTATTTGGTACATGCGTAGCCCATTGCACATGCTACGAGTGCCAAGGCCCAGGCTCTCGCGATTTCCATGGTCTCTTTTGGGGTGGCATTCCCCAATGGTTGTTGGACAGGGTTGTGGGGAATGGCAAGCTTGTGCAAGCCGTTGCTGCAGTGTTGGATCAACAAGTATGTGCTGCTTTGGATGCTTACATTCATCGGGATTATGAGCTTAAAAACTAAAGCAGAAGGTTGAAGCCCCACGTATGCTGGAGGAAAGCGATTTTGCGTCCATTGCCGAATGACCCCCATGAAGCGGCACGTGAGATTGAAAGGTTTGCCTCAAAGGTCTTTGGCAACATTCAAATCCACAAGTGTCTCATTGCTAGTTGCCGTAAACCACTAGGAGGAAAGGCGGGTGGCCGTTTTGGGATGCCTCGTGCAGCAGGAGAAGGGTACAGTGAAACACGGCCACATTTCTTTGTGGCGTATCATAACCCTTCGGGTAGGCACAACATCAAGATGTATGATTCCGAGGTGGAATTCCATGCCAATGATGAGAAGGTGAGCTCTGTTCTCGTCATATGGGAATTGCGGCGGCCACATCCTTGTGATGGACTTGTGGTTGAAACCGACAAACTCTTGGCCTACCTATATGCTAGAAACACGAATGTGCAATTCCTCAAAGGTGAGGACGTGCTAGTTGCTGTGGCCAAATACGTTGTTGGTTACTGTAGCAAGAATCGGTAAGGATTGCCAACGTGATGAGGACAATTCGTCAAGTGACTAGTGAGGTGGACACAATGGACACCACGAAGTTTGCATAACCTGGGCAGAAGGAGGCCATCTTGCTCAAGCGCATCATCAACTCATTGGACAAGAATGTGGAGTTTAGTGCGCAAATGGCAGCCGTTTCCTTGTTGGGCTATCCCTCATGGCATTGCTCTCACAAGTTTGCAGTTGTGCATCCCTGGAGAACCGGAACCGCCCTTCCTGCTTTCTCTGGATGTTGGAAGATGGAGGTAGGGAGAGTGAAAGTGATGAACAACATGAAGCAGACATGGAGAATATTTGTGTTGATGCGCAATCCATTTCCTCATCTTCGTCCGATGTGGCGGATGACGGCCCCTTGGCAACATCACATGTTGCTATTGAAGCATCACAAACGTCAACACATCAGCCTCCAAATGACAATGGCACAATGTCTTCGGAGGAGGGCGAAGGTGACAACAATACTTTTATGGAACACCTGAACTCCTTGACAATGGATGTGGCACAATCCGTTGCGGAGGCAACATGCCGAGCGCACCTTTACACTGTGGGTGAAGGTTTGGAAGCCAAGCAAATTGCTGACACGCCCGCCATCCATTATGCTTGTCATGGGAAGGGCCTCAGGGCCCTTTGCGCTCTTGAGTACTATTGTCTCATCAAAATAGAGCAACGGCGTGCAACGGACCCTATTGAAGTTACTGATGGAGTCAGTGATGGCCGTCCCGAAAACGCCATGTTTGACTTCCATCCCCGGCATGTGCTTGATGATAGCAATTATGTGCAATACCTAGTGTCACAATCTAGGGGCCCTATCTTGGCAGGGAAGCGCATGCCTGTCTCGCACGGTGTGGATGTTAGTGCTCGCACAAGGAAAGCATGGGCCAAGTTTGTCATGTGCAATTTTGTTCCTTGGGATATCGAACTACCGCTCCAAATCACTTGGAACGATTATTTGCAATGGGAGGAACATTGCAGGACTGCACATGCAAACTACTTGGAGCGCAGTCCACATTCCATGGTTGTCCAGTTGAAGAAGACTTGGCACTATGATCGCGTGCGAAAGTCATTGGCGGATGACATTCGAATGCGTTGTAGGACGATTTGGGGTGTGAGGCACCCGTTGGATGTCAATTTCGACGGTAAGGAGATCGGAGAGTTAAAGGAAACGAGAGCGGAGGTGAAGGATATGGTACGAAGCGGTGCAAGATATGCAAGAAGCAATTCAAAGAGCCCAGAACGCAAATAAAAGAGGACGTGCGGCTTCAAGTGAGGAGTTTGCTATCCTCAAAGAAGCCTTGAATTTGCAATGCGGCTTGGCACTAGCAATGAGTCATGCCTTACGGGAAAAGGAAGAATTATGGTGTTAGCCCCAGCCCAGCCTTGAAGCTGCAGAAATGGGTGGTCCTACTGAATCTCACATGAATTTTATGCACTAGATAATGTGACCACCTCCTGCCCCGCCCCAAAACATCGGATTCCCGAGGAGGAAAAAAGGCAAAAAAAAGGTAGAAGCACTGCTTTTAGGGGGCATTTTCGCACAGTGTGGGCACAACACCTACTATTACGTTGTTTGTCAAGGGAATCGGGCAATGATGATCATTACCCACATGAAGATGATATTTACTCCCATGCCCAAAGAGTGTTCGATGATATCAAGGCTCAGGAGGAGTCACCGGAAACGGATGTTTCTTTCCACATGTGATGGTCACATTAGATCAACAGGAAGTCCGGATCAAGAAGAGATCATCCACAGGAGCACAAATTACGTGAGGTTGGAGGCCACATGCGACTCATCCGCAAAGCCAATTGCACCTTTAGTCTTCTTACATGCCGGCGGAGGAACTGGAAAGAGGTGGGTGGCAAGGGAAATCCATGCAAGATTACGACAAACGTTTGGTTGGAACGCTATGCGATTTGTTGCTCCATCAGGAATTGCCGCAAGTAATCCGGCGAAGGGATCTACCATCTATCATGCATTGGGCCTTGCTGTTTTTGAGGGAGACAGTGACACGCTGCAAGGTGAGAGCCACAGGGCAAAGTTGCATCGCTTGCGTAAACCTTTTGAAGGTTGCAAAGTGTTAATGGTGGATGAAGTTTCAATGGCTGGTTGTTGCATGCTACGGGATATTCAATAGCCACCTATGTGAGATCATGCAATGGCAAGATAAACCATTTGGCGGTATGTATGTGGTATTGATGGATGTTTTTGTGCAATCAACATGTGTTGGTCAAACAGAATTGTTTGGGTTTGCAAAGGTCCAAGTTGGTGGGCAAGACTTGAATGACGTATTTGGCCGGAAATTGTTCCAAAAGGTTGATGAGGTGAGTCTCGTGAAACAACATAGAGCCACGGATCAACAATATGCTACATCGGTATCCGCCCCCCGTTAATGTACCGCTGGTGCTCTGCAAACACCTACTTGGCAAGAAACCACAATTGTTAGCACCATCAAAACACGGTTCACGGCGTGAATGAAGTTATGCTTCAACGATTTGCTATTGCTCGAGGATTGCCCATTGTAGCTTGGAGGTTGCCAATGGTTGACAAGTATGAAAAGAAATTTGTACACAGTTCAAATTTCATATATGACACCGTGACAGACATGACCTCATACTTTGTCCCACAAGCACCTTGTTGCCTCACAAGCAATTTAAGACCAGAGAAAGGGTTGTCCAACGGCACCCAAGGACGGTTGCATAGCATTGTCGTACATGCCGAGGAAGCGCAAAGTAGAGCGCAAGAGATCCGTGATGCAAGTGCTGGTATTGTAGTGATGCTTAAGTTCCCACCGCTTTGCGACACAATTGCCATTGATGCTTCGGCCTTAAGTACAAGTGGAATGCAACATGAGGATGCATCAAAGGTCATTGTCCCTCTCATGCAAGTGCAACGGAAGATCAACATTCATCGGTACATTGCTGTGCGCACCAAAGGGGGTGGATCTCTGTACACCCGCGCACCCCATTGTCCTTCGGATCAACCTATCATGGGGTGCAATGTAGGTAAGTGGATGAAATGATCTTGGTCGTGGATGACAAGGGCCTACCTACGTTGACGTACAACGCCTTCTACGTGGGTATTAGCCGGGTTCGCACAGGTGCACGTCTTCGTGTCGTTCGCTTGCGGAACCGTGACGAGGCGGCGGAAGATTGGCGGGGTCGATTGAAGTCACTTGTTCCCAAAGTCATGGTTGTTCCATATATGTTGAAAACGAGCTATGAGAATGCTCACAACTTGTTGAAGGCCGTGTACCGTAAATGGGATATTGACTACGATATGAGAGGCCACGAGAAGAGAATGCATCGCAAGGCATCCAAGAAGTCGCCTAAAAAGGGAACAGTTCCTTGCAACAAGCAATGTGGTCGGGTGTTCACCACTGCACATCATCATCGAAGTTGTAAACATAAGCCCAGCAATGCCAGCCAAGAGGAGAATGTACAAGACGCTCCCATTGTTGAGCCCCACTCGAGTGGCAAAAGACCAATCAATACAGCGTCTCCGGTAGCCCGCAAGAAGCAATGTACGGGTATAAATACAGACACCCGTGAAAGGCAAGAAATGGAAGAGGCAATCATTGACACGGTGCTGCAAGCCGCCTTGGATGAAGACACTTTCATCAACGCCACTACAAAAGCAAGAACGTTGCTAGATGAACACGCACAACAATTAACATTTAAAGACTAGAACGCAAGACTAGACACTAGAAAGCAACGTGTATGTGACAATGATGTCTCACCCACCGCACCTTCAAAGCGGAGAAGCCGTTCCTTCTCATCAACACCGTCAACAACATGCCATGCGAGTTCACCTCCTAAAGCCTCCTCATTCTCGCCACATTTTTCTGTACCCGAATTTGCTTCACGTGCAGCACCCATCCGATCGTCGTTGTCTTCTTCTTCTTCCTCCCCATCAATGAACGGTCCGCCAACACCTTGGGTGCCATGCCACGTTTTGGCCGGGCCGGGACCCAGATTGGTTGAAGTTGGAGTACTATTGCCGAAGTCCAGGGACAAGGTCACCATGGCTCCGACTCTACTGGGTGACACTAATGCTCAAGATGTTCGCAAACATTACTTGAAGCTCAGGGGGGTATAATATTTGGGGGGGCATAGTATTTGGGGGGGGGTATACTATTTGGGGGGGGAGGTTTACTTGAAGCTCAGTGTGCAACTGCATCCTAATAAGTCTAAAGATTGTTGGGCCACAGATCGCTTTAAATTGCTTTTGAAGGCATATAATCTCTTGAGGGACAGGTCTAAGTTGCATTGAAAAGCGCTAGATGTGCTTCGCCTCGGATGACCGGACTAGTAATAGCAATGCCTTGAGCTTCGCAGCCGGTGGCGCGGGCAGCAATATAGCCATTTGCGGTAGCTTGCAAAGGCCGAAGGGTGATTCACATTTTGGACTTTGTGGGGTCAAGAAGCATGGGTCTGTGTATTGTACAAGGTGGACTTTCTAGACGAAGGGCATCTTCAGAGTGGGCAAGTGGGCTTTCCCTTGCTGCTGTACAAGGCTTTCAAGTGGGGTCAAGAAGCATGGATCCGGGCATTGTACAAGGTGCACTTTGTGGAAGAGGAACACTTTGAAACCGAGCCAGTGGGCTTTCCCTTGCCACTGAATAAAGCACTAAAGTGCAGTCAGGATTTGGGGATGGATTTGGGGTTTGTACAAGTTGGACTTTTTGCGGGAAGGGCATGTTCGGGGTGGGCAAGTAGGCTTTCTCTTGGAGGAGGAGGAGGAGGAGGAGATGCGGTCCCCCGGTAGGGCGCACCCGTGGCACATCCCCATGGTGCCCGCCATCCCTCAACGATCTGGCCGCAACCGAGAGGGAGGTTTCTGTTCCAACCCATCCGATTAAGCATCATGGTGGCAGCTCTCCTCTTCGTCTCCTCCCCTTGTCCTCTGGCCCGCACAACGTGCACGCACTCCCGCCTTACAAGCTGTTCGAACCCCCCAGGGGCACGCATTAGGGGCCGAAAGAAGATCCGGGTCCACTTCCGGCAGTCCGCCAGCCCCCCACGGGAAGGGGGACGCAGTCTCCCGGGTGTGGGCCCTTAGCCCAGCAGTGACGACCGACTGGGCAGCGTATGCGTGGCGGGTCATGGGGGTCTGGTCCGTAGCCTGATCCCCCCCCCCAACCGCATAGCACTCCTGCCGGAGGTGTCCGTGCGCGGACCAAGACACACTCTCCCTAGGCGCCTGTCCCGTCGGGGTCGCACCTCAGTTCGAGTATGTACGGGCTCGGCTCCAGCGCCTACCGGGCGGCCGAGGGAGGCCCTCGCGCTCACGCGGTGGGCGCCTCGGTGATCCCAAAGCGAAGGAGGAACCCTTACCCATGCCGCAGGGCCTCGGTGGTCCCCAAGCGAAGGAGGCCCCCTCGCCAATGCGGGCGGGGCCTCGATGGTCCCAAAGCGAAAGAAGCCCCCTCGCCCATGCGGCGGGGGCCTCTGAGGTCCCAAAGCGAAGGAGGCCCCCTTGCCCATGCGGCGGGGGCCTCGGTAATTCCAAAGCGAATGGGTTACCCTCGCCGATGCGGCGGGGGTCCCGGTGGTCCCAAAACTAAGGAGGCCCCCTCGCCCTTGCAGCCGGGGCCTTGGTGGTCGCAAAGTGAAGGAGGCCTGCTCGCCCATGCGGCGGGGGCCTTAGCGCTCCCAAAACGAAGGAGGCCCCCTCGCCCTCGCGGCGGGGGCCTCGGCGGTCCCAAAGCGAAGGAGGCCCCCTCGCCCCTGCGGCGGGGGCCTCGGCGGTCCCAAAGCGAAGGAGGCCCCCTCGCCTATGCGCTGGGGCCGCGGTGGTCCCAAAGCGAAGGAGGCCGCCTCACCCATGCGGCGGGGGCCTCGGTGGTCCCAAACCGCAGGAGGCCCCGTCGCCGTTGCGGCGGGGGCCCAGGTGGTTCCAAAGCGAAGGAGGCCCCCTCGCCAATGCGGCGGGGGGCCCGGTGGTTCCAAAGCGAGGGAGGCCCCCTCGCCCATGCGGCGGGGGCCCCAGTGGTCCCAAAGGGAGCAAGGCCACCTCGCCCTTGCGGCGGGTGCCACGGTGGTCCCAAAACGAAGGAGGCCCCCTCGCCCCCGCGGCGGGGGCCTCGTCGGTCCCAAAGCTAAAGATGCCCCCTCGCCCATGCGGCGGGGGCCTCTGAGGTCCCAAAGCGAAGGAGGCCCCCTCGCCCATGCGGCGGGGGCCTCGGTAATTCCAAAGCGAATGGGTTACCCTCGCCCATGCGGCGGGGGTCCCGGTGGTCGCAAAACTAAGGAGGCCCCCTCGCCCTTGCAGCCGGGGCCTTGGTGGTCGCAAAGTGAAGGAGGCCCGCTCGCCCATGCGGCGGGGGCCTCGGCCGTCCAAAAACGAAGGAGGCCCCCTCGCCCTCGCGGCGGGGGCCTCGGCGGTCCCAAAGCGAAGAAGGCCGCCTCGCCCATGCGGTGGGGGCCCCGGTGGTCCCAAAGCGAAGGAGGCCCCCTCGCCCTTGCGGCGGGGGCCCCAGTGGTTCCAAAGCGAAGGAGGCCGCCTCACCCATGCGGCGGGGGCCTCGGTGGTCCCCAACCGCAGGAGGCCCCGTCGCCCTTGCGGCGGGGGCCCAGGTGGTTCCAAAGCAAAAGGCCCCCTCGCCCATACGGCGGGGGCCCCAGTGGTCCCAAAGGGAACAAGGCCCCCTCGCCCTTGCGGCGGGTGCCACGGTGGTCCCAAAACGAAGGAGGCCCCCTCGCCCATGCGTTGGGAGCCTAGGTGGTCCCAAAGCGAAGGAGGCCCCCTCGCCCCCGCGGCGGGGGCCTCGTCGGTCCCAAAGCTAAGGATGCCCCCTCGCCATTGCGGCGGGGGCCCTGGTGGTTCCAAAGCGAAGGAGGCCCCCTAGCCATGCCGCAGGGGCCTCGGTGGTCCCAAAGCGAAGGAGGCCCCCTCGCCCATGCCGCGGGGGCTCGGTGGTTCGAAAGCAAAATACGCCCCCTCGCGCATGCGGCGGGGGCCTCGGTGGTCCGAAAGCGAAGGAGGCCCCCTCGCCCATGTGGCGGGGGCCCCGGTGGTCCCAAAGAGAAGGAAGCCCCCTCGCCCATGCGGCGGGGCCCTCGGGGGTCCCAAAGCGAAGGAGGCCCCCTCGCCCATGCGGCAAGGGCCTCGGTGGTCCCAAAGCGAAGGAGGCCCCCTCGCCCATGCGGCGGGGGCCTCGGCAATCCCAAAACAAAGGAGGCCCCGGCGCACATGCGGCGGGGGCCTCGGTGGTCCCCAAACGAAGGAGGCACCCTCGCCCATGCAGCGGAGGCCTCGGCGGTCCAAAAGCAAATGAGGCCCCGTCGCCCTTGTGGCCGGGGCCCCGGTGGTCTCAAAGCGAAAGAGGCCCCGTCGCCCTTGTGGCCGGGGCCCCGGTGGTCTCAAAGCGAAGGAGGCCCCCTCGCCCATGCGGCGGGGGCCCCGGCGGTCCAAAAGCGAAGGAGGCCCTGTGGCCCATGCGGCGGGGGCCTCAGTAGTCCCAAAGCGAAGGAGGCCACCTCGCCCATGTGGCGGGGGCCTCGGTGGTCCCAAAGCGAAGGAGGCCCCCTCGCCCATGCGGTGGGGGCCCCGGCGGGTCAAAAGCGAAGGAGGCCCCCTCGCCATTGTGGCGGGTGCGACGGTGGTACCAAAGCAAAGGAGTCCCCCTCGCCCATGCGGCAGGGGCCCCGGCGGTCCAAAAAAGAAGGAGGCCCCCTCCCCCATGCGGCGGGGGCCCCGGTGGTTCCAAAGCGAAGGAGGCCCCCTCGCCCATGCGGCGGGGGCCCCGGCAGTCCCAAAGCGAAGGAGGCACGCTCGCCCATGTGGCGGAAGCCTCGGCGGTCACAAAACAAAGGAGGCCCCCTCGCCTATGCGGCGGGGGCCTCGGTGGTTCCAAACCGAAGGAGGCCCCCTGGCCCACGCGGTGGAGGGCTTGGTTGTCCGAAAGCGAAGGAGGCCCCCTCGCCCATGCGGTGGGAGCCTAGGTGGTCCCAAAGCGAAGGAGGCCCCCTCGCCCCCGCGGCGGGGGCCTCGTCGGTCCCAAAGCTAAGGATGCCCCCTCGCCATTGCGGCGGGGGCCCCGGTGGTTCCAAAGCGAAGGAGGCCCCCGAGCCATGCCGCAGGGGCCTCGGTGGTCCCAAAGCGAAGGAGGCCCCCTCGCCCATGCCGCGGGGGCTCGGTGGTTCGAAAGCGAAGGAGGCCCCCTCGCCCATGTGGCGGGGGCCCCGGTGGTCCGAAAGAGAAGGAAGCCCCCTCGCCCATGCGGCGGGGCCCTCGGGGGTCCCAAAGCGAAGGAGGCCCCCTCGCCCATGCGGCGGGGGACTCGGCAGTCCCAAAGCGAAGGAGGCCCCCTCGCCCATGTGGTTAGGGCCTCGGCGGTCCCAAAACAAAGGAGGCCCCCTCGCCTATGCGGTGGGGGCCGCGGTGGTCCAAAAGCGGAGAAGGCCCCCTCGCCCACGCGGTGGGGGCCTTGGTGGTCCCCAAGCGAAGGAGGCCCCCTTGCCAAGGCGGCCGGGGCGTCGGTGGTCCCAAAGCGAAGGAGGCCCCCTCGCCCATGCGGCAAGGGCCTCGGTGGTCCCAAAGCGAAGGAGGCCCCCTCGCCCATGCGGCGGGGGCCTCGGCAATCCCAAAACAAAGGAGGCCCCGGCACACATGCGGCGGAGGCCTCGGCGGTCCAAAAGCAAATGAGGCCCCGTCGCCCTTGTGGCCGGGGCCCCGGTGGTCTCAAAGCGAAAGAGGCCCCGTCGCCCTTGTGACCGGGGCCCCGGTGGTCTCAAAGCGAAGGAGGCCCCCTCGCCCTCGCGGCGGGGGCCTCGGCGGTCCCAAAGCGAAGGAGGCCCCCTCGCCCCTGCGGCGGGGGCCTCGGGGGTCCCAAAGCGAAGGAGGCCCCCTCGCCTATGCGCTGGGGCCGCGGTGGTCCCAAAGCGAAGGAGGCCGCCTCACCCATGCGGCGGGGGCCTCGGTGGTCCCAAACCGCAGGAGGCCCCGTCGCCGTTGCGGCGGGGGCCCAGGTGGTTCCAAAGCGAAGGAGGCCCCCTCGCCAATGCGGCGGGGGGCCCGGTGGTTCCAAAGCGAGGGAGGCCCCCTCGCCCATGCGGCGGGGGCCCCAGTGGTCCCAAAGGGAGCAAGGCCCCCTCGCCCTTGCGGCGGGTGCCACGGTGGTCCCAAAACGAAGGAGGCCCCCTCGCCCATGCGGTGGGAGCCCAGGTGGTCCCAAAGCGAAGGAGGCCCCCTCGCCCCCGCGGCGGGGGCCTCGTCGGTCCCAAAGCTAAAGATGCCCCCTCGCCCATGCGGCGGGGGCCTCTGAGGTCCCAAAGCGAAGGAGGCCCCCTCGCCCATGCGGCGGGGGCCTCGGTAATTCCAAAGCGAATTGGTTACCCTCGCCGATGCGGCGGGGGTCCCGGTGGTCCCAAAACTAAGGAGGCCCCCTCGCCCTTGCAGCCGGGGCCTTGGTGGTCGCAAAGTGAAGGAGGCCCGCTCGCCCATGCGGCGGGGGCCTCGGCCGTCCAAAAACGAAGGAGGCCCCCTCGCCCTCGCGGCGGGGGCCTCGGCGGTCCCAAAGCGAAGAAGGCCGCCTCGCCCATGCGGTGGGGGCCTCGGTGGTCCCAAAGCGAAGGAGGCCCCCTCGCCCTTGCGGCGGGGGCCCCAGTGGTTCCAAAGCGAAGGAGGCCGCCTCACCCATGCGGCGGGGGCCTCGGTGGTCCCCAACCGCAGGAGGCCCCGTCGCCCTTGCGGCGGGGGCCCAGGTGGTTCCAAAGCAAAAGGCCCCCTCGCCCATACGGCGGGGGCCCCAGTGGTCCCAAAGGGAACAAGGCCCCCTCGCCCTTGCGGCGGGTGCCACGGTGGTCCCAAAACGAAGGAGGCCCCCTCGCCCATGCGGTTGGAGCCTAGGTGGTCCCAAAGCGAAGGAGGCCCCCTCGCCCCCGCGGCGGGGGCCTCGTCGGTCCCAAAGCTAAGGATGCCCCCTCGCCATTGCGGCGGGGGCCCCGGTGGTTCCAAAGCGAAGGAGGCCCCCTAGCCATGCCGCAGGGGCCTCGGTGGTCCCAAAGCGAAGGAGGCCCCCTCGCCCATGCCGCGGGGGCTCGGTGGTTCGAAAGCAAAATACGCCCCCTCGCGCATGCGGGGGGGGCCTCGGTGGTCAGAAAGCGAAGGAGGCCCCCTCGCCCATGTGGCGGGGGCCCCGGTGGTCCCAAAGAGAAGCAAGCCCCCTCGCCCATGCGGCGGGGCCCTCGGGGGTCCCAAAGCGAAGGAGGCCCCCTCGCCCATGCGGCGGGGGACTCGGCAGTCCCAAAGCGAAGGAGACCCCCTCGCCCATGTGGTTGGGGCCTCAGCGGTCCCAAAACAAAGGAGGCCCCCTCGCCTATGCGGTGGGGGCCGCGGTGGTCCAAAAGCGAAGAAGGCCCCCTCGCCCACGCGGTGGGGGCCTTGGTGGTCCCCAAGCGAAGGAGGCCCCCTTGCCAAGGCGGCCGGGGCGTCGGTGGTCCCAAAGCGAAGGAGGCCCCCTCGCCCATGCGGCAAGGGCCTCGGTGGTCCCAAAGCGAAGGAGGCCCCCTCGCCCATGCGGCGGGGGCCTCGGCAATCCCAAAACAAAGGAGGCCCCGGCGCACATGCGGCGGGGGCCTCGGTGGTCCCCAAACGAAGGAGGCACCCTCGCCCATGCAGCGGAGGCCTCGGCGGTCCAAAAGCAAATGAGGCCCCGTCGCCCTTGCGGCCGGGGCCCCGGTGGTCTCAAAGCGAAAGAGGCCCCGTCGCCCTTGTGGCCGGGGCCCCGGTGGTCTCAAAGCGAAGGAGGCCCCCTCGCCCATGCGGCGGGGGCCCCGGCGGTCCAAAAGCGAAGGAGGCCCTGTGGCCCATGCGGCGGGGGCCTCAGTAGTCCCAAAGCGAAGGAGGCCACCTCGCCCATGTGGCGGGGGCCTCGGTGGTCCCAAAGCGAAGGAGGCCCCCTCGCCCATGCGGTGGGGGCCCCGGCGGGTCAAAAGCGAAGGAGGCCCCCTCGCCATTGTGGCGGGTGCGACGGTGGTACCAAAGCGAAGGAGTCCCCCTCGCCCATGCGGCAGGGGCCCCGGCGGTCCAAAAAAGAAGGAGGCCCCCTCCCCCATGCGGCGGGGGCCCCGGTGGTTCCAAAGCGAAGGAGGCCCCCTCGCCCATGCGGCGGGGCCCCGGCAGTCCCAAAGCGAAGGAGGCACGCTCGCCCATGTGGCGGAAGCCTCGGCGGTCACAAAACAAAGGAGGCCCCCTCGCCTATGCGGCGGGGGCCTCGGTGGTTCCAAACCGAAGGAGGCCCCCTGGCCCACGCGGTGGAGGGCTTGGTTGTCCGAAAGCGAAGGAGGCCCCCTCGCCCATGCGGTGGGAGCCTAGGTGGTCCCAAAGCGAAGGAGGCCCCCTCGCCCCCGCGGCGGGGGCCTCGTCGGTCCCAAAGCTAAGGATGCCCCCTCGCCATTGCGGCGGGGGCCCCATTGGTTCCAAAGCGAAGGAGGCCCCCTAGCCATGCCGCAGGGGCCTCGGTGGTCCCAAAGCGAAGGAGGCCCCCTCGCCCATGCCGCGGGGGCTCGGTGGTTCGAAAGCAAAATACGCCCCCTCGCGCATGCGGCGGGGGCCTCGGTGGTCCGAAAGCGAAGGAGGCCCCCTCTCCCCTGTGGCGGGGGGCCCCGGTGGTCCCAAAGAGAAGGAAGCCCCCTCGCCCATGCGGCGGGGCCCTCGGGGGTCCCAAAGCGAAGGAGGCCCCCTCGCCCATGCGGCGGGGGACTCGGCAGTCCCAAAGCGAAGGAGGCCCCCTCGCCCATGTGGTTGGGGCCTCAGCGGTCCCAAAACAAAGGAGGCCCCCTCGCCTATGCGGTGGGGGCCGCGGTGGTCCAAAAGCAAAGAAGGCCCCCTCGCCCACGCGGTGGGGGCCTTGGTGGTCCCCAAGCGAAGGAGGCCCCCTTGCCAAGGCGGCCGGGGCGTCGGTGGTCCCAAAGCGAAGGAGGCCCCTTCGCCCATGCGGCAAGGGCCTCGGTGGTCCCAAAGCGAAGGAGGCCCCCTCGCCCATGCGGCGGGGGCCTCGGCAATCCCAAAACAAAGGAGGCCCCGGCACACATGCGGCGGGGGCCTCGGTGGTCCCCAAACGAAGGAGGCACCCTCGCCCATGCAGCGGAGGCCTCGGCGGTCCAAAAGCAAATGAGGCCCCGTCGCCCTTGTGGCCGGGGCCCCGGTGGTCTCAAAGCGAAAGAGGCCCCGTCGCCCTTGTGGCCGGGGCCCCGGTGGTCTCAAAGCGAAGGAGGCCCCCTCGCCCATGCGGCGGGGGCCCCGGCGGTCCAAAAGCGAAGGAGGCCCTGTGGCCCATGCGGCGGGGGCCTCAGTAGTCCCAAAGCGAAGGAGGCCACCTCGCCCATGTGGCGGTGGCCTCGGTGGTCCCAAAGCGAAGGAGGCCCCCTCGCGCATGCGGTGGGGGCCCCGGCGGGTCAAAAGCGAAGGAGGCCCCCTCGCCATTGTGGCGGGTGCCACGGTGGTACCAAAGCGAAGGAGTCCCCCTCGCCCATGCGGCAGGGGCCCCGGCGGTCCAAAAAAGAAGGAGGCCCCCTCCCCCATGCGGCGGGGGCCCCGGTGGTTCCAAAGCGAAGGAGGCCCCCTCGCCCATGCGGCGGGGGCCCGAGCAGCCCCAAAGCGAAGGAGGCACGCTCGCCCATGTGGCGGAAGCCTCGGCGGTCACAAAACAAAGGAGGCCCCCTCGCCTATGCAGCGGGGGCCTCGGTGGTTCCAAACCGAAGGAGGCCCCCTGGCCCACGCGGTGGAGGGCTTGGTTGTCCGAAAGCGAAGGAGGCCCCCTCGCCCATGCGGTGGGGGCCTCGGTGGTCCCCAAGCGAAGGAGGCCCCCTTGCCCAAGCGGCGGGGGCGTCGGTGGTCCCAAAGCGAAGGAGGCCCCCTCGCCCATGCATCAAGGGCCTTGGTGGTCTCAAAGCGAAGTAGGCCCGCTCGCCCATGCGGCGGGGGCCCCGGTGGTCCCAAAGCGAAGGAGGCCCCCTCGCCCATGCCACGGGGGCCTCGGTGGTTCGAAAGCGAAATAGGCCCCCTCGCCCATGCGGCGGGGGCCCCGGTGCTCCCAAAGAGAAGGAAGCCCCCTCGCCCATGCGGTGGGGGCTTCCGCGGTCCAAAAGCGAAGGAGGCCCCCTCGCCCATGCAGCCAAGGCACGGGTGGTCCCAAAGCGAAGGAGGCCCCCTCGCCCTTGCGGCGGGGGCCTCGGTGGTCCCCAAGCGAAGGAGGCCCTCTTGCCCAGGCGGCGGGGGCGTCGGTGGTCCCAAAGCGAAGGAGGCCCCCACGCCCATGCGGTGAGGGCCGCCGCGGTCGCAAAGCGAAGGAGGCCCCCTCGCCCATGCATCGAGGGCCTTGGTGGTCTCAAAGCGAAATAGGCCTGCTCGCCCATGCGGTGGGGGCCCGGGTGGTCCCAAAGCGAAGGAGGCCCCCTCGCCCATGCCGCAGGGGCCTCGGTGGTCCCAAAGCGAAGGAGGCCTCCTCGCCCATGCCGCGGGGGCCTCGGTGGTTCGAAAGCGAAATAGGCCCCCTCGCCCACGCGGTGGGGGCCTTGGTGGTCCCCAAGCGAAGGAGGCCCCCTTGCCAAGGCGGCCGGGGCGTCGGTGGTCCCAAAGCGAAGGAGGCCCCCTCGCCCATGCGGCAAGGGCCTCGGTGGTCCCAAAGCGAAGGAGGCCCCCTCGCCCATGCGGCGGGGGCCTCGGCAATCCCAAAACAAAGGAGGCCCCGGCACACATGCGGCGGGGGCCTCGGTGGTCCCCAAACGAAGGAGGCACCCTCGCCCATGCAGCGGAGGCCTCGGCGGTCCAAAAGCAAATGAGGCCCCGTCGCCCTTGTGGCCGGGGCCCCGGTGGTCTCAAAGCGAAAGAGGCCCCGTCGCCCTTGTGGCCGGGGCCCCGGTGGTCTCAAAGCGAAGGAGGCCCCCTCGCCCATGCGGCGGGGGCCCCGGCGGTCCAAAAGCGAAGGAGGCCCTGTGGCCCATGCGGCGGGGGCCTCAGTAGTCCCAAAGCGAAGGAGGCCACCTCGCCCATGTGGCGGGGGCCTCGATGGTCCCAAAGCGAAAGAGGCCCCCTCGCCCATGCGGTGGGGGCCCCGGCGGGTCAAAAGCGAAGGAGGCCCCCTCGCCATTGTGGCGGGTGCGACGGTGGTACCAAAGCGAAGGAGTCCCCCTCGCCCATGCGGCAGGGGCCCCGGCGGTCCAAAAAAGAAGGAGGCCCCCTCCCCCATGCGGCGGGGGCCCCGGTGGTTCCAAAGCGAAGGAGGCACCCTCGCCCATGCGGCGGGGGCCCTGGCAGTCCCAAAGCGAAGGAGCCACGCTCGCCCATGTGGCGGAAGCCTCGGCGGTCACAAAACAAAGGAGGCCCCCTCGCCTATGCGGCGGGGGCCTCGGTGGTTCCAAACCGAAGGAGGCCCCCTGGCCCACGCGGTGGAGGGCTGGGTTGTCCGAAAGCGAAGGAGGCCCCCTCGCCCATGCGGTGGGAGCCTAGGTGGTCCCAAAGCGAAGGAGGCCCCCTCGCCCCCGCGGCGGGGGCCTCGTCGGTCCCAAAGCTAAGGATGCCCCCTCGCCATTGCGGCGGGGGCCCCGGTGGTTCCAAAGCGAAGGAGGCCCCCTAGCCATGCCGCATGGGGCCTCGGTGGTCCCAAAGCGAAGGAGGCCCCCTCGCCCATGCCGCGGGGGCTCGGTGGTTCGAAAGCAAAATACGCCCCCTCGCGCATGCGGCGGGGGCCTCGGTGGTCCGAAAGCGAAGGAGGCCCCCTCGCCCATGTGGCGGGGGCCCCGGTGGTCCCAAAGAGAAGGAAGCCCCCTCGCCCATGCGGCGGGGCCCTCGCGGGTCCCAAAGCGAAGGAGGCCCCCTCGCCCATGTGGTTGGGGCCTCAGCGGTCCCAAAACAAAGGAGGCCCCCTCGCCTATGCGGTGGGGGCCGCGGTGGTCCAAAAGCGAAGAAGGCCCCCTCGCCCACGCGGTGGGGGCCTTGGTGGTCCCCAAGCGAAGGAGGCCCCCTTGCCAAGGCGGCCGGGGCGTCGGTGGTCCCAAAGCGAAGGAGGCCCCCTCGCCCATGCGGCAAGGGCCTCGGTGGTCCCAAAGCGAAGGAGGCCCCCTCGCCCATGCGGCGGGGGCCTCGGCAATCCCAAAACAAAGGAGGCCCCGGCACACATGCGGCGGGGGCCTCGGTGGTCCCCAAACGAAGGAGGCACCCTCGCCCATGCAGCGGAGGCCTCGGCGGTCCAAAAGCAAATGAGGCCCCGTCGCCCTTGTGGCCGGGGCCCCGGTGGTCTCAAAGCGAAAGAGGCCCCGTCGCCCTTGTGGCCGGGGCCCCGGTGGTCTCAAAGCGAAGGAGGCCCCCTCGCCCATGCGGCGGGGGCCCCGGCGGTCCAAAAGCGAAGGAGGCCCTGTGGCCCATGCGGCGGGGGCCTCAGTAGTCCCAAAGCGAAGGAGGCCACCTCGCCCATGTGGCGGGGGCCTCGATGGTCCCAAAGCGAAAGAGGCCCCCTCGCCCATGCGGTGGGGGCCCCGGCGGGTCAAAAGCGAAGGAGGCCCCCTCGCCATTGTGGCGGGTGCGACGGTGGTACCAAAGCGAAGGAGTCCCCCTCGCCCATGTGGCAGGGGCCCCGGCGGTCCAAAAAAGAAGGAGGCCCCCTCCCCCATGCGGCGGGGGCCCCGGTTGTTCCAAAGCGAAGGAGGCACCCTCGCCCATGCGGCGGGGGCCCTGGCAGTCCCAAAGCGAAGGAGCCACGCTCGCCCATGTGGCGGAAGCCTCGGCGGTCACAAAACAAAGGAGGCCCCCTCGCCTATGCGGCGGGGGCCTCGGTGGTTCCAAACCGAAGGAGGCCCCCTGGCCCACGCGGTGGAGGGCTGGGTTGTCCGAAAGCGAAGGAGGCACCCTCGCCCATGCAGCGGAGGCCTCGGCGGTCCAAAAGCAAATGAGGCCCCGTCGCCCTTGTGGCGGGGGCCTCGGTGGTCCCAAAGCGAAGGAGGCCCCCTCGCGCATGCGGTGGGGGCCCCGGCGGGTCAAAAGCGAAGGAGGCCCCCTCGCCATTGCGGCGGGTGCCACGGTGGTACCAAAGCGAAGGAGTCCCCCTCGCCCATGCGGCAGGGGCCCCGGCGTTCCAAAAAAGAAGGAGGCACCCTCCCCCATGCGGCGGGGGCCCCGGTGGTTCCAAAGCGAAGGAGGCCCCCTCGCCCATGCGGCGGGGGCCCCGGCAGCCCCAAAGCGAAGGAGGCACGCTCGCCCATGTGGCGGAAGCCTCGGCGGTCACAAAACAAAGGAGGCCCCCTCGCCTATGCGGCGGGGGCCTCGGTGGTTCCAAACCGAAGGAGGCCCCCTGGCCCACGCGGTGGAGGGCTTGGTTGTCCGAAAGCGAAGGAGGCCCCCTCGCCCATGCGGTGGGGGCCTCGGTGGTCCCCAAGCGAAGGAGGCCCCCTTGCTCAGGCGGCGGGGGCGTCGGTGGTTCCAAAGCGAAGGAGGCCCCCACGCCCATGCGGTGGGGGCCTCCGCGGTCCCAAAGCGAAGGAGGCCCCCTCGCCCATGCATCAAGGGCCTTGGTGGTCTCAAAGCGAAGTAGGCCCGCTCGCCCATGCGGCGGGGGCCCCGGTGGTCCCAAAGCGAAGGAGGCCCCCTCGCCCATGCCACGGGGGCCTCGGTGGTTCGAAAGCGAAATAGGCCCCCTCGCCCATGCGGCGGGGGCCCCGGTGGTCCCAAAGAGAAGGAAGCCCCCTCGCCCATGCGGTGGGGGCTTCCGCGGTCCAAAAGCGAAGGAGGCCCCTTCGCCCATGCAGCCAAGGCACGGGTGGTCCCAAAGCGAAGGAGGCCCCCTCGCCCTTGCGGCGGGGGCCTCGGTGGTCCCCAAGCGAAGGAGGCCCTCTTGCCCAGGCGGCGGGGGCGTCGGTGGTCCCAAAGCGAAGGAGGCCCCCACGCCCATGCGGTGAGGGCCGCCGCGGTCGCAAAGCGAAGGAGGCCCCCTCGCCCATGCATCGAGGGCCTTGGTGGTCTCAAAGCGAAATAGGCCTGCTCGCCCATGCGGTGGGGGCCCGGGTGGTCCCAAAGAGAAGGAGGCCCCCTCACCCATGCCGCAGGGGCCTCGGTGGTCCCAAAGCGAAGGAGGCCTCCTCGCCCATGCCGCGGGGGCCTCGGTGGTTCGAAAGCGAAATAGGCCCCCTCGCACATGCGGCGGGGGCCTCGATGGTGCGAAAGCGAAGGAGGCCCCCTAGCCCATGCGGCGGGGGCCCCGGTGGTCCCAAAGAGAAGGAAGCCCCCTCGCCCATGCGGCGAGGCCCTCGGTGGCCCCAAAGCGAAGGAGGGCCCCTCCACATGCGGCGGGGGGCCTCGGCAGTCCCAAAGCGAAGGAGGCCCGCTCGCCCATGTGGCTAGGGCCTCAGCGGTCCCAAAACAAAGGGGGCCCCCTCGCCTATGCGGCGGGGGCCTCGGTGGTCCTAAAGCGAAGGAGGCCCCTTTGCATATGCGGTGGGGGCCGCGGTGGTCCCAAGCGAAGGAGGCCCCCTCGCCCACGCGGTGGGGGCCTCGGTGGTCCCCAAGCGAAGAGGCCCCCATGCCAAGGCGGGGCGTCGGTGGTCCCAAAGCGAAGGAGGCCCCCACACCCATGCGGTGGGGGCCTCCGCGGTCCAAAAGCGAAGGAGGCCCCCTCGCCCATGCGGCAAGGGCCTCGGTGGTCCCAAAGCGAAGGAGGCCCACTCGCCCATGCGGCGGGGGCCTCGGCAATCCCAAAACAAAGGAGGCCCCCTCGCCTATGCAGCGGGGACCTCGGTGGTCCCAAAGCGAAGGAGGCCCCGTCGCCCATGCAGTGGGGGCCTCGGCGGTCCCCAAGCGAAGGAGGCCCCCTTGCCCAAGCGGCCGGGGCGTCGGTGGTCCCAAAGCGAAGGAGGCCCCCCCGCCCATGCGGTGGGGGCCTCTGCGGTCCCAAAGCGAAGGAGGCCCACTCGCCCATGCGGCCAGGGCCTCGGCAATCCCAAAACAAAGGAGCCACCCTCGCCTATGCAGCGGGGACCTCGGTGGTCCCCAAACGAAGGAGGCCCCCTCGCCTATGCGGCGGAGGCCTCGGCGGTCCAAAAGCAAATGAGGCCCTCGCGCCCTTGTGGCGGGGGCCTCGGTGGTGGCAAAGCGAAGGTGGCCCCGTCGCCCTTGTGGCTGGTGCCCCGGTGGCCTCAAAGCGAAGGAGGCCCCCTCGCCCATGCGGCGGGGGCCCCGGCGGTCCAAAAGCGAAGGAGGCCACCTCGCCCATGTGGCGGGGGCCTCGGTGGTCCCAAAGCGAAGGAGGCCGGCTCGCCCATGTGGCGGGGGCCTCGGTGGTCCCAAAGCGAAGGAGGCCCCCTCGCCCATGCGGCGGGGGCCCCGGCGGTCCAAAAGCGAAGGAGGCCACCTTGCCCATGTGGCGGGGGCCTCGGTGGTCCCAAAGCGAAGGAGGCCACCTCGCCCATGTGGCGGGGGCCTCGGCAATCCCAAAGCGAAGGAGGCCACCTCGCCCATGCGGCGGGGGCCCCGGCAGCCCCAAAGCGAAGGAGGCACGCTCGCCCATGTGGCGGAAGCCTCGGCGGTCACAAAACAAAGGAGGCCCCCTCGCCTATGCGGCGGGGGCCTCGGTGGTTCCAAACCGAAGGAGGCCCCCTGGCCCACGCGGTGGAGGGCTTGGTTGTCCGAAAGCGAAGGAGGCCCCCTCGCCCATGCGGTGGGGGCCTCGGTGGTCCCCAAGCGAAGGAGGCCCCCTTGCTCAGGCGGCGGGGGCGTCGGTGGTCCCAAAGCGAAGGAGGCCCCCACGCCCATGCGGTGGGGGCCTCCGCGGTCCCAAAGCGAAGGAGGCCCCCTCGCCCATGCATCAAGGGCCTTGGTGGTCTCAAAGCGAAGTAGGCCCGCTCGCCCATGCGGCGGGGGCCCCGGTGGTCCCAAAGCGAAGGAGGCCCCCTCGCCCATGCCACGGGGGCCTCGGTGGTTCGAAAGCGAAATAGGCCCCCTCGCCCATGCGGCGGGGGCCCCGGTGGTCCCAAAGAGAAGGAAGCCCCCTCGCCCATGCGGTGGGGGCTTCCGCGGTCCAAAAGCGAAGGAGGCCCCTTCGCCCATGCAGCCAAGGCACGGGTGGTCCCAAAGCGAAGGAGGCCCCCTCGCCCTTGCGGCGGGGGCCTCGGTGGTCCCCAAGCGAAGGAGGCCCTCTTGCCCAGGCGGCGGGGGCGTCGGTGGTCCCAAAGCGAAGGAGGCCCCCACGCCCATGCGGTGAGGGCCGCCGCGGTCGCAAAGCGAAGGAGGCCCCCTCGCCCATGCATCGAGGGCCTTGGTGCTCTCAAAGCGAAATAGGCCTGCTCGCCCATGCGGTGGGGGCCCGGGTGGTCCCAAAGAGAAGGAGGCCCCCTCACCCATGCCGCAGGGGCCTCGGTGGTCCCAAAGCGAAGGAGGCCTCCTCGCCCATGCCGCGGGGGCCTCGGTGGTTCGAAAGCGAAATAGGCCCCCTCGCACATGCGGCGGGGGCCTCGATGGTGCGAAAGCGAAGGAGGCCCCCTAGCCCATGCGGCGGGGGCCCCGGTGGTCCCAAAGAGAAGGAAGCCCCCTCGCCCATGCGGCGAGGCCCTCGGTGGCCCCAAAGCGAAGGAGGGCCCCTCCACATGCGGCGGGGGGCCTCGGCAGTCCCAAAGCGAAGGAGGCCCGCTCGCCCATGTGGCTAGGGCCTCAGCGGTCCCAAAACAAAGGGGGCCCCCTCGCCTATGCGGCGGGGGCCTCGGTGGTCCTAAAGCGAAGGAGGCCCCTTTGCATATGCGGTGGGGGCCGCGGTGGTCCCAAGCGAAGGAGGCCCCCTCGCCCACGCGGTGGGGGCCTCGGTGGTCCCCAAGCGAAGAGGCCCCCTTGCCAAGGCGGGGCGTCGGTGGTCCCAAAGCGAAGGAGGCCCCCACACCCATGCGGTGGGGGCCTCCGCGGTCCAAAAGCGAAGGAGGCCCCCTCGCCCATGCGGCAAGGGCCTCGGTGGTCCCAAAGCGAAGGAGGCCCACTCGCCCATGCGGCGGGGGCCTCGGCAATCCCAAAACAAAGGAGGCCCCCTCGCCTATGCAGCGGGGACCTCGGTGGTCCCAAAGCGAAGGAGGCCCCGTCGCCCATGCAGTGGGGGCCTCGGCGGTCCCCAAGCGAAGGAGGCCCCCTTCCCCAAGCGGCCGGGGCGTCGGTGGTCCCAAAGCGAAGGAGGCCCCCCCGCCCATGCGGTGGGGGCCTCTGCGGTCCCAAAGCGAAGGAGGCCCACTCGCCCATGCGGCCAGGGCCTCGGCAATCCCAAAACAAAGGAGCCACCCTCGCCTATGCAGCGGGGACCTCGGTGGTCCCCAAACGAAGGAGGCCCCCTCGCCTATGCGGCGGAGGCCTCGGCGGTCCAAAAGCAAATGAGGCCCTCGCGCCCTTGTGGCGGGGGCCTCGGTGGTGGCAAAGCGAAGGTGGCCCCGTCGCCCTTGTGGCTGGTGCCCCGGTGGCCTCAAAGCGAAGGAGGCCCCCTCGCCCATGCGGCGGGGGCCCCGGCGGTCCAAAAGCGAAGGAGGCCACCTCGCCCATGTGGCGGGGGCCTCGGTGGTCCCAAAGCGAAGGAGGCCGGCTCGCCCATGTGGCGGGGGCCTCGGTGGTCCCAAAGCGAAGGAGGCCCCCTCGCCCATGCGGCGGGGGCCCCGGCGGTCCAAAAGCGAAGGAGGCCACCTTGCCCATGTGGCGGGGGCCTCGGTGGTCCCAAAGCGAAGGAGGCCACCTCGCCCATGTGGCGGGGGCCTCGGCAATCCCAAAGCGAAGGAGGCCACCTCGCCCATGCGGCAGGGGCCCCGGCGGTCCAAAAGCGAAGGAAGCCCCCTCCCCCATGCGGCGGGGGCCCCGGTGGTTCCAAAGGTTCCAAAGCGAAGGAGGCCCCCTCGCCCATGCGGCGGGGGGGCCTGGCAGTCCCAAAGCGAAGGAGGCCAACTGGCCCATGTGGCGGGGGCCTGGGCGGTCACAAAACAAAGGAGGCCCCCTGGCCCATGCGGCGGAGGCCTCGGTGGTCCCAAAGCGAAGGAGGCCCCGTCGCCCCTGCAGCGGGGGCCCCGGTGGTCCCAAAGCCAAGGAGGCCCCGGCGCACATGCGGTGGGGGCCTCGGTGGTCCCCAAACGAAGGAGGCCCCCTCGCCTATGCGGCGGAGGCCTCGGCGATCCAAAAGCAAATGAGGCCCCCGCGCCCTTGTGGCGGGGGCCTTAGTGGTCCCAAAGCGAAGGAGGCCCCGTCGCCCTTGTGGCCGGGGCCCCGGTGGCCTCAAAGCGAAGGAGGCCCCCTCGCCCATGCTGCGGGGGCCCCGGCGTTCCAAAAGCGAAGGAGGCCCCGTCGCCCATGCGCCGGGGGCCTCGGCAGTCCCAAAGCGAAGGTGGCCGCCTCGCCCATGTGGCGGGGGCCTCGGTGGTCCCAAAGCGAAGGAGGCCCCCTCGCCCATGCGGCAGGGGCCCCGGCGGTTCAAAAGCGAAGGAGGCCCCCGCGCCCATGCGGCGGGGGCCCCAGTGGTTCCAAAGCGAAGGAGGCCCCCTCGCCCATGCGGTGGGGGCCCCGGCAGTCCCAAAGCGAAGGAGGCACGCTCGCCCATGTGGCTGGGGCCTCGGCGGTCACAAAACAAAGGAGGCCCCCTCGCCTATGCGGCGGGGGCCTCGGTGGTTCCAAACCGAAGGAGGCCCCCTGGCCCACGCGGTGGAGTCGTTGGTGGTGCCAAAGCGAAGGAGGCCCCCTCGCCCATGCGGTGGGGGCCTCGGTGGTCCCCAAGTGAAGGAGGCACTCTTGCCCAGGCGGCGGGGGCGTCGGTGGTCCCAAAGCGAAGGAGGCCCCCACGCCCATGCCGTGGGAGCCTCCGCGGTCCCAAAGCGAAGGAGGCCACCCCGCCCATGCATCGAGGGCCTTGGTGGTCTCAAAGCGAAGTAGGCCCGCTCGCCCATGCGGCGGGGGCCCCGGTGGTCCCAAAGCGAAGGAGGCCCCCTCGCCTACGCCGCAGAGGCCTCGTTGGTCCCAAAGCGAAGGAGGCCCCCTCGCCCATGCGGCGGGGGCCTCGGTGGTTCGAAAGCAAAATAGGCCCCCTCGCACATGCGGCGCGGGCCTCGGTGGTCCGAAAGCGAAGGAGGCCCCCTAGCCCATGCGGCGGGGGCCCCGGTGGTCCCAAAGAGAAGGAAGCCCCCTCGCCCGTGCGGCGGGGCCCTCGGTGGTCCCAAAGCGAAGGAGGCCCCCTCGCCCATGCGGCGGGGGCCTCGGCAGTCCGAAAGCGAAGGAGGCCCCCTCGCCCATGTGGCTGGGGCCTCAGCGGTCCCAAAACAAAGGAGGCCCCTTCGCCTATGCGGCGGGGGCCTCGGTGGTCCTAAAGCGAAGGAGGCCCCCTCGCCTATGCGGTGGGGGCCGCGGTGGTCCCAAAGCGAAGGAGGCCCCCTCGCCCACGCGGTGGGGGCCTCGGTGGTCCCCAAGCGAAGGAGGCCCCCTTGCCAAGGCGGCCGGGGCGTCGGTGGTCCCAAAGCGAAGGAGGCCCCCTCGCCCATGCGGCGAGGGCCTCGATGGTCCCAAAGCGAAGGAGGCCCACTCGCCCATGCGGCAGGGGCCTCGGCAATCCCAAAACAAAGGAGCCACCCTCGCCTATGCAGCGGGGACCTCGGTGGTCCCAAAGCGAAGGAGGCCCGGTCGCCCATGCAGTGGGGGCCTCGTTGGTCCCCAAGCGAAGGAGGCCCCCTTGCCCAAGCGGCCGGGGGGTCGGTGGTCCCAAAGCAAAGGAGGCCCCCCCGCCCATGCGGTGGGGGCCTCCGCGGTCCAAAAGCGAAGGAGGCCCCCTCGCCCATGCGGCCAGGGCCTCGGTGGTCCCAAAGCGAAGGAGGCCCCGGCGCACAGGCGGCGGGGGCCTCAGTGGTCCGCAAACAAAGGAGGCACCCTCGCCCATGCGGCGGAGGCCTCGGCGGTCCAAAAGCAATGAGGCCCCGTCGCCCTTGTGGCCGGGGCCCCGGTGGTCTCAAAGGGAAGGAGGCCCCTTCGCCCATGCGGCGGGGGCCCCGGCGGTCCAAAAGCGAAGGAGGCCCCGTCGCCCATGCGGCGGGGGCCTCGGCAGTCTCAAAGCGAAGGAGGCCACCTCGCCCATGTGGCGGGGGCCTCGGTGGTCCCAAAGCGAAGGAGGCCCCCTCGCCCATGCAGTGGGGGCCCCGGCGGTTCAAAAGTGAAGGAGGCCCCCTCGCCATTGTGGCGGGTGCCACGGTGGTCCCAAAGCGAAGGAGTCCCCCTCGCCCATGCGGCAGGGGCCCCGGCGGTCCAAAACCGAAGGAGGCCCCAAGGCCCACCCGGTGGAGGCCTTGGTGGTCCCAAAGCGAAGGAGGCCCCCTCGCCCATGCGGTGGGGGCCTCGTTGGTCCCCAAGCGAAGGAGGCCCTCTTGCCCAGGCGGCGGGGGCGTCGGTGGTCCCAAAGCGAAGGAGGCCCCCACGCCCATGCGGTGCGGGCCTCCGCGGTCCCAAAGCGAAGGAGGCCCCCTCGCCCGTGCATAGAGGGCCTTGGTGGTCTCAAAGCGAAGTAGGCCCGCTCGCCCATGAGGCGAGGGCCCCGGTGGTCCCAAAGCCAAGAAGGCCCCCTCGCATATGCGGTGGGGGCCTCGGTTGTCCGAAAGCAAAGAAGGCCCCGTCGCCCCTGTGGCGGGGGCCCCGGGGGTCCCAAAGCGAAGGAGGCCCCCTTGCCCATGCGGCGGGCGCCCCGGTGGTCCCAAAGCGAAGGAGGCCCCCTCGCCCACGCGGTGGGGGACTGGGCGGTCCCAAAACAAAGGAGGCCGTGATTTCCAATGCGTTAAGAAAGACTAGGACCTAGCTCGGTCCTAGTTCGAGTCTTGATTACCGAGTTGGGTTTACCCTATCTAGACTCGAACTAGGACGGAGGTGGGCTCAAAAACGGCTCCTTTTTACCTCAAAATGGACCACCGCGTGGTACCACGGCGTGGTACACGTCTTATAGAACACCCATTTGCCATCATTTGATAGCCCAATCGCCATGAAAGAACAGCGGCCCTCATCGGAAACACCAGCTTGGCGTAGCGGCGATCGTCCTGAACTTTCAGGAAGTTCGTCCTGAAAACAGCCGAAAACAGCCCAAAAACGGCCATTTTTGGACATTGAATCGGCCGTAGAACCGGCTAGACGGCTCCAAATGCAACGAAACTTGTTTGTGGTGATGCGCCTTGGCTCCCCGGTCGTTTTGAGCTACTTGGATGCCGGTTTTGAGCCGCGGTGTGGTGTCAAGGACTTTTTAAGCGCCTGCTTGATGCTGCTGCTTGCTGCTGCTGCTTGCTAAAACGTGTTGCTCACCCTTCGCCCATAAAAGGTGGTGTAAAACCTAGACAGGGTAAACCCAGCTCGGTAATCAAGACTCGAACTAGGACCGAGCTGGGTCCTAGTCTTGCGTAAGGCATTGGACATCACCGTTGAAGAAACACCGCTTGCTTTAGAGATGTGCCTCCATGGTTACGACGATGGTCCTGAAACAGGGCTCAATAACGGCTCATTTTTACCTCAAAATGGACCACCGCGTGGCACCATGGCGTGGTACACGCCTTATTGAACACCCATTTGCAATCCTTTGATAGCCCCATCGCCATGAAAGAACAACGGCCCTCATCGGAAACACCTGCTTGGCGTAGCGGCGATCGTCCTGAAATTTCACGACGATCGTCCTGAAAACGGCCAAAAACAGCCCAAAAACGGCCATTTTTTGGACACTAAATCGGCCGTAGAACGAGCTAGACGGCTCGAAATGCAACGAAACTTGTTTGTGGTGAGGCGCCTTGGCTCCCCGGTCGTTTTGAGCTACTTGGATGCCGGTTTTGAGCCGCTGTGTGGTCTCAAGGACTTTTTATGCGCCTGCTGCTGCTTGCCGCTGCTTGCTGCTGCTGCTGCTGCTGCTGCTGCTGCTTGCTAAAACCTGTTGCTCACCCTAGGCCCCTAAAAGGTGGTGTAAAACCTCGACAGGTTAAACCCAGCTCGGTAATCAAGACTCGAACTAGGACCGAGCTGGGTCCTAGTCTTGCGTAACGCATGTGAAATCACCGTTGAACAAAAACCACTTGCTTTAGAGATGTGCCTCCATGGTTACGGCGATGGTCCTGAAACGCGGCTAGAAAACGGCTCATTTTCACCTCACAATGGACCACTGCGTGGCAGCACGGCGTGGTACACGCCTTATTGAACACCCATTTGCCATCCTTTGATAGCCCCATCGCCATGGAAGAACAACGCAAGGGGGGGGAGCAGAAAAAAAATCCCCCCACGAGGTGAATTTTTTTTTCAACCGCGACACTTGTCACCCCCCAACCCCGTATACAAAAATTTCTACCCGCGGGGGACTTTTTCTTCCCTAACCCCCCATTGTCCCCATTGGCTCCACAGACCCCCCCCCCTTGAGCCCTCCCCTGGACCCCCCCCCCCCTTGCCCCCCCCCCCCGTTCCTCCCGACCCAACCCCACCCCACCCCCCTTGCTCCGCCGCCCCCACAGAAATTTTGTGGAGGCTGCCCCGGCTACCATGGCCAGGCGTGGCCAATCACATGCCCCCGATCCTGGGGCCGACTCACGGAGCGCCGGGTTCCAAGCACATGGATTGTTGACATGTATATGTACAGGAGCACATTGATCTTTTGACACCATCGCTCTCTCAAAGAGAAGAGACTACGGACTCGGCTCAATGTGCAAAAGCGTAGAAGGGAATTGCACCCTTCGGCACGGCGTCGCACGCGGTACTCGCACGCACAACATTGCGACTTTCTCCCTCACCATGCGAAGATACAGCCCTTCTTTTTCTTGTAGCCTTTGGTGAGTGTCTTAACAGAGTCGTCATCCACAGTGTACTCCACAAACTCTTCATACCTGCACAAAAGTGGGCGGGACGACAACAAGCCTGTTTTTTGGAATGCCTGTCTTCAGCGCCATGCGAAGATGCCGTCTGGTGGCCGATCTGCGACTGCAACAACTGCTCGTGCAATTGTGACATCTGTATGTCCTGCTCGGATTCCATCGCCTGCGAATCCTTGATACCTGCAGAAAAGTGGCAAGCAAAACACACCTGTTTTTTTGCCTGTCTTCAGCGCCTAGAAAAAATTCGCTGCCCATCCTAAAGCAGTCGGTAGCCCGCCGCCTCAACGCCGTAAATGTGCATGAGCTGCCGGTTGGTGACCTGCAGAAAAGTGACAAGCAAAACACACCTATTTTTTTGCCTGTTCAGCGCCAGTCCATTGCGCTTTGATTCACATCATAGGTGGTCTTCTCGGCACCATAGCACGTGTATCCTCCATAGGGATCACCGAGCTGATCGTGGGATGGCGCCTGAAAGAAAGAGCACACATGCACATGCACAACACACCTGTTTTTTGCCTTTCTTCAGCGCCATTGAGAGATGCGCTGCCCATGATGCGGCCATCCTCCATCGCGCTTTGATTCACATCATAGGTGGCCCTCTCGGCACGATAGCACGTGTATCCTCCATAGGGATCACCGAGCTGATCGTGGGATGGCGCCTGAAAGAAAGAGCACACATGCACATGCACAACACACCTGTTTTTTGCCTGTCTTCAGCGCCATTCAAAGATGCGCTGCCCATGATGCGGCCATCCTCCATCGCGCTGTGATTCACATCATAGGTGGCCTTCTCGGCACGATAGCACGTGTATCCTCCATAGGGATCACCGAGCTGATCGTGGGATGGCGCCAGAACGAAAGAGCACACATGCACATGCAGAACGCACCTCTTTTTTGCCTGTCTTCAGCGCCATTCAGAGATGCGCTGCCCATGATGCGGCCATCCTCCACTTGAGGGTCAGGTTCTTGGTGTTGCTCCACAAACCTTTGATACCTGCAGAAAAGAAGCCGGGGCGCCGACATAATTGTCTTTTGGGGTGCCTGTCTTCAGCGCCAGTCCATTGCTTCTTCGGTTTCCTCCTGAAGAGCGTCGGCTTGTTCATTCGCTGCGATGCGCAACATACCTGTTTTTTTTTGCCTGTCTTCAGCCCCATTCCGCGATCGGTGCAAGTAACGTTGCGTCCAAATCACTTCCTCTAGTGCAAATCCCTAAAATGGTGCAGAGAAATCGCACACACATGCGCAACACACCTGTTTTTTGCTTGTCTTTGGCGCCATTCAGAGATACCTGTAGACAGCTTCCAGAGCGAACATGGACGATACGCACGACAAGCACCCCCCCCCCCCCTGCTCCGCCACTTCCACAGGAACTGCAGTGAGTTCCTGTGAAGGCTGCCCCGGCTACCATGGCCACGGGTGGCCAATCACATGCCCCCGATCGTGGGGCAGACTCACGGAGCGCCGGGTTCCCACCCCCCAGCACGCCGCCATTCCCCCTGCCCCCTTCCCTCTGGTCCCTCTGTCCACCATCTTCTCCACCCTCTGTCATTGGCGGCGGTCCTGCCCCCTCCCTCCCCTCTTGCCCTGCTCCGTCTCGTCGCTCTGTCCACCCTGTTGTGGGTCACGGTCACGGTCACTTGGCCTGTTTGCCTCCCTGTCTGTACCTTGTCCTGGTGAGCCAGCCCTGTCCTGCGCAGTAGTTGGTCAGACTGCACAGGCGCATTGTTCTCCTCCTCCCTCCTCCCTTTGCACCTCAGGTCAGCTCCTGATCTGTGTGGCTGCCAGGGTAAGGCCCACGGGGTCCTCCGCGCATCGCCGGTGTGGCGCCTTTGCATCGCACTTGCATCGCCCTTGCATCGCCGCTTCTTTTGCTTCTGTGGCTCCTATGCCCCCTGCGGTTCTGATCTGCACCTGTGTCCTCCCCCTCTTGGTCCCGCTGCCACAACACTAGGACCACCCCATGGCGCACGTCGCTTCCCCAACATTGGCCGTGGTCCCACCACCACACCCCGGCGGGCCTGCCACCTCCACCGGAGTGTGCGCGCAGTGTAGGGGGGGTGTCGATGTAGGGGTCTGCGCGGTCTGGCCCCCCGGCACCAGACAATGGCGGGCTGCACGAACCAACGCAAGATCCACGCCGCACGCCACAGGGCAATCACCTGTGCCGCGGTGCGCTGGCCACTGTCCCTGTCCACCATCTGGGTCCCCTTCAGCACTTCCTTCTTTTCTGCGCAGGCTCCACCTCTTCTTCCTCCGCTTCTTCTTCCTCCGCTTCTTCCTCCTTTCTCTTGCTTGCGTGCTCGGTCTCTTGCCTCCTTGGTCGCCAAGGCGCCCGCATGCCGACGACTGTGTCACTCTCCGTCTCCGTAACCATCAGCACCATCCACCGCGCCTTCGCCACCGTCTCCGCCTTCCGGGTCTTGCTCCACTGCCGACTCGGGTGCGCCAAGCCCAGCAACTCCTGAGCGCGCGAGGTACTGCAGTACCGCAACTCCATGTCCGGGGCACCGGGCATCAGCACCGGTTCGGGGCCAGCCGCCACGCTCTTCATCACGTCGGGGGCCCGTCCACTGCGCCTCGCCACAGCCGCCATCATCGCCTCCTTGCTCAGCGGGGTGTACCCGCTCGGCCGCAGTCCTTCTTGCAGGGTGGTCTCCGCGGTGCTGACAATCCGGGGCCGCTTGGGGACGTGCCTGCCCCGTCTCTTGCCCGTCCCTTGCACCTTGATCTCGGCCCATCCCTGCAGCCATTCCAGCGTGGAATGCTGCTCTTCCCGGTGCTGCTCCGTCATCGACTTGTCCTTGTCGAAGAGGTCGCCGGGTTCGGGGATCCTCCACTCGTCCGTGGGCCCGTACATGAACGCGCTGGCGGTTTTCACCGCCGGGTAGGAGCAGTTTTGCTTCTGGGCCACCTTCTCCGGCCGGGGCGCGAGGGTGAATCCGGCTCGCTGGAAGCTGACCCCCAGGTCCTGCGCCGGCTGCAGGTGGAATGGATCCACAATCCACGCCTCCTCGTCCTCCCGGTCCACGGCCACCACATACGAGCGGCGGCTGGGGCGGGAGGGGTCGAGCGCCCCTGCATCCCGGGGGCTGTGGTATGCCTGCAGAAAATCCGGCAGCCGCCCGGCGCGCCCTGCAGGCAGCCAGCCTGCGCGCTTCAGGGCTCCCTGCAGGCTCCGCACCGTTTGCCGCCTTTCCCGCAGATCGTCCAGGGCGGGTTTCGAGTTTTGCAGCTGCCGATTCCTCTGCGCGCCAGATCGGGCGCGGACATTGGCGACGTCCTCAACCCACCTCTCGGACAGCTTCACCACTTGCGCCCGTTCTGTTTCCCAGATCCGTGCCATCAAGTCCGCCTCATTCTCCGCTGCTTGCCTCTTGTACCGCCGCTTCAGGCCATCGAAGATCTTCTTGTCCTCCGCTTGTCTTGCCTGCATCTTTCTGCGCGTCTCCTCCCTGGCCCTCTGCCGGTCTGGCTCCGGGGTGCGCTCCCTGCCACTTACCGCACGTGCTCGGTGAGCAATCGTGTCCGACTCGGACGACCAGTCCTCCAGAACGTCCTTGTTCGTGTCACGCACGATTGGTTGGCCCACGGACGAGCGGGGCGCCTTCTTCTTGGCGGGGTCCGGTGCGCTCCACAGCTTTTGCATGGATCCTCCGGATCCTTGTGTTGCCTTCTCCTCCGCATGTCCCTTCTCCGCCTGCGCAGTCTTCCCTCGTGACGGCTGATCCGCTGCATGTCCTTTCTCTGCCCGTGCCTCTGCCTCTGGTGCATCCTCCTGTTCCTTCAACCAATCCTCCACCCATTGAAACTCCTCCGCCTCCCAGGTCGTCTTGTGGCCTTCGACGAAGTAGTATGCAGTCGGCGTGGTATCCGTGCTCACGTGAAACCTCGCAGGGTTCCCCTTCTCGTCCACCATCCCGCAGGCGACATTCGCTGCGCCCTTGCGGTATTGTTCTCGGTACCTCATCCGCCACTTCCGGTCTTGCCAACTCCGTCCAAGAGGGGCAATCCCCACGACCTTTGGGACATCCCACTCACCACCATCCGTTGGTGGTGGGCCCGCGGTCTTGTAGGCCTCCAGCTCCACGTCCGTCATCTCGGTGATCTCCCCGGCAGAGAAGGTGGCGGAGTGCCCGCCCGAGGAGGAATCGTCCGTATGTGCCTCATAGCCGGGTATGGTGACCCCGGGTCGCAACCAATGCTCCTTCTCTTTTGCCTTCTCCGTCGCTTGCGGCTTTGCTTCCTTTGCTGCCTCCTTTGGCGCTTGCGGCTTTGCTTCCTTTGCTCCCCCCACCGGCGCTTGCGGTTTTGCTTCCTGTGCTGCCTCCTTCGGCGGTTGCGGTTTTGCTTCCTTTGCTGCCTCCTTCGGCACTTGCGGTTTTGCTTCCTTTGCTGCCTCCTTTGGCGCTTGCGGCTTTGCTTCCTTTGCTCCCCCCAGCGGCGCTTGCGGTTTTGCTTCCTGTGCTGCCTCCTTCGGCGGTTGCGGTTTTGCTTCCTTTGCTGCCTCCTTCGGCGCTTGCGGCTTTGCTTCCTTTGCCCCTGCTGCCTCCCCCGGTGCTGCCGCTGCTGGCTGCTCTGCTACCTCCCCCGGTGCTGCCGCTGCTGGCTGCTCTGCTGCCTCCTCCGGTGCTGCCGCTGCTGGCTGCTCTGCTGCCTCCTCCCGCGCTTGTGGCTCTGCTTCTTCCGGCGCTGCTGCCTCTTCCGGCGCTTGCGGTTTTGCTTCCTTTGCCGCCACCTTCGGCGCTTGCGGCTTTGCTTCCTTTGGCGCCTTTGGCTGCTCCCCCTCTGGCACTAGCTCTTTTGCTGACTTTGCGGGTTGAGCCTTCTTGGGGGCCATCTCCTCGACGCTTGTCAACAACACATGTGCGCCAAACTTGTTCCTCAAAGCAAGCAAATAAGAGCATAAAAACGCAATGAACCCCCAAAGGGTCGAATTTGTCCCTCACAGTCCTCTGCGTGCCCGTCTCCGATGGACCCGATTCCTCTAGCAGTCGCTGCGGCGCCCCCTAGGGTACACAGAATGCCCTCACTTGAACCCAGACTCCCCAGTGGCAGAGCACAACACTTCAAAAGTCACCAGTCAGCAGCGCACAGGTTTTCACGCTACCTGCCACATGCATTGCAAGCAAATGAGAGCCAAAAAAAACAATGAACCCCCAAAGGGTCGAAGTTGTCCCTCACAGTGCTCTAAGTGCCCGTCTCCGATGGACCCGATTCCTCTAACAGACGCTGCGGCGCCCCCTGGGGTACACAGAATGCCCTCACTTGAACCCAGACTCCCCAGTGGCAGAGCACAATGCTTCAAAAGTCACCAGTTAGCAGCGCAGAGGTTTTCACGCTACCTGCCACATGCATTGCAAGCAAATGAGAGCCAAAAAGCGCAATGAACCCCCAAAGGGTCGAACTTGTCCCGCACAGTCCTCTGAGTGCCCGTCTCCGATGGACCCGATTCCTCTAGCAGTCGCTGCGGCGCCCCCTAGGGTACACAGAATGCCCTCACTTGAACCCAGACTCCCCAGTGGCAGAGCACAACACTTCAAAAGTCACCAGTCAGCAGCGCAGAGGTTTTCACGCTACCTGCCATATGCATTGCAAGCAAATGAGAGCCAAAAAAACGCAATGAACCCCCAAAGGGTCGAACTTGTCCCTCACAGTGCTCTAAGTGCCCGTCTCCGATGGACCCGATTCCTCTAGCAGTCGCTGCGGCGCCCCCTAGGGTACAAAGAATGCCCTCACTTGAACCCAGACTCCCCAGTGGCAGAGCACAACACTTCAAAAGTCACCAGTCAGCAGCGCAGAGGTTTTCACGCTACCTGCCACATGCATTGCAAGCAAATGAGAGCCAAAAAAACGCAATGAACCCCCAAAGGGTCGAACTTGTCCCTCACAGTGCTCTAAGTGCCCGTCTCCGATGGACCCGATTCCTCTAGCAGTCGCTGCGGCGCCCCCTAGGGTACAAAGAATGCCCTCACTTGAACCCAGACTACCCAGTGGCAGAGCACAACGCTTCAAAAGTCACCAGTCAGCAGCGCAGAGGTTTTCACGCTACCCGCCACATGCATTGCAAGCAAATGGGAGCCAAAAAACGCAATGAGCCCCCAAAGGGTCGAACTTGTCCCTCACAGTCCTCTGAGTGCCCGTCTCCGATGGACCCGATTCCTCTGGCAGTCGCTGCGGCGCCCCCTCGGGTACACAGAATGCCCTCACTTGAACCCAGACTCCCCAGTGGCAGAGCACAACGCGTCAAAAGTCACCAGTCAGCAGCGCAGAGGTTTTCACGCTACCTGCCACATGCATTGCAAGCAAATGAGGGCAAAAAAAGGCAATGAGTTCCCGAGTTTCCGATGGACCCGATTCCTTATGCAGTGGCTGCGGCGCCCCCTAGGGTGTACAGAATGGCGTGATACAACAATCAACTACCTGTTGGTTCGGCACATTTCGTCAAGTACCATCAGGCAGCAGCGCAGGGGTCTCAGTTCTGCCCGACTGACAGGTGGTGTTGAAAAACACCGTAAAGGTCCACTTCCTCAGGCGTTGCCGAAGAGCTGGAAATTGGAACGTCTCGCCGAAGTCTGGGGTCGCTGCGGGGGGGCTTGCGCAGGTAGCAATAACCCAAACTGGGGCCTCTGCGGTGGGGCGGCGGACTGAGAGGCTCGCCGCTCGAGCAACGAGCCAAACTGCGGGGTGGGGCACGGCCGCTTTGGGGCGGGAGCCAGTGGGAGTAGTGAGGAACGGCGGTGCCTGCTATACTGGGTCAATGTCACCTGATCACTGGCTCGAGGGGGCGGTGGCCCGCGAGGAACGGGTTGAGGGGGCGGCTTGGGGATACGACGGTGTTTTGGGGTAGCACACAGCACTTCAAGCACCACTGCTGCATGCTCCTCGTCCCTGTTTAGGAAATGCGAACGACTAATTCGCATTCCCTCCTGCCACACCCGCAGGGGGTTTTTCTTGGGCTGCTGAACCGCAAACCGATACATCGCCCGGCGGTTCAGCACCCCATCAACAAAATACTACATGTACCCCACCCCCGTGGTTGTCCCGGATGAGCTGCAGTGTTTTGGCACTGTAGGGCCCGTGAACAGTGGGTTTGGAGGGGGTGGGGGGGTCTTTGGGTACGTACTTGGGGGGTCGTGGGGGGGATGGCGGTGGCACGGCAGTGCACATCAGGGCCTCCTCCAGACTTCGAGGGCGACCTGGTATGGGGTTGAGTGGGGTCTGGGCAGAGGACTTGGAGAGGTTGGTGCGCGGCGGGGTGGAGGGGGAGAGGGGGGCGGTGTGGGCAGTGGAGGTTGGGGCGAGGCCAGTTCGCTGAGACACTTCTCAGCGTTAGAGTCCCACAGTGGCGACGCGGGTTCGTCTCCGAACCGCAGGAGCTCCGGCAAATCTCCCCAGCCGTCCCGGAAGGAAGGGCTGGAGGGGACAGAAGAGGCCACGCTAAGGGGGCTAGACGACATGGCGAGCTGAAAAGAGAGGGTCACGGGTGCCAGACGCCTACTTGGCGGGAGGGCGGGGGGGGGGGGTGGGGGGGGCGGGGGAGCACTCAAGGGTTTGGGCCGGGGGCGTCGAGCCCGGCTACTACTGCTAGACACTGAGATAGTAGACCGGGCCGGCGACGGGTCCCTTTGGCTGGCAGAGGCTGGCGAGAGATTTCTACTTCCCCCTGATGGCGTAGCAGAGGACTGGGATGCCTGTGGGTCAGTGCGTGCACCCTCCCCTGAGGCAGACCCATTAGACGACCCCGAGTCCGAGTCCGAGTCCGAGTCCGAGGTTGAGGAGTCCCCCGGCACGAAGTCCTGATCCTGTGCCTCTGCCAGCCTCAGGTCCCTTCGACCCTGGTCTGATCCCCTCTGAAGGGCCCCCGAGGCCTCGGAGTTGTCCTCCTCAACCCGTGGCCTGGGCGGCGCAGGGACGGTCCCCCCTTCCTCCCCCCTGTCACCCTGCAGAGCATCCCGGAGCGCAGTGCGCATTTTTTTGCGTTTCGGCTTCCTTTCTGGCTGCGTCCACCGGGATTTTCTCTTATTGTCACAAAAGGCCCCCTCCCCCTCCCCCAGGACAATCAGCTCCTCCGGGCCCCAGTCCCATTGCGCGGCGCGCTCGTCAGGCAGCTGGTGGTCCGGGTGTTGCTGCTCGCAGTGGTGGCGCATGTTGTGCCGCCATTGCCAGCCGCAACCCTGGACGGGGCACTCAACAGGCACTGCCTGCACGCCCTGCTTGCGGGCTGCCCGCATGCTAAACTTACGAAAAAACCCGTTTGCGCAAGAAACCGGCTCCGCCTGTGGCTCCCCCCCCTATACGCGCCGCATGCGGAGGACACAGCCGGGGAGCCCGCAAAAGCCACAGCAAGGGGATGGAGTGTTTCTGAGTGCAGGTGGAACGCAATGTGAATCCGCATCCTCCCCAGCGGTAGTGTCTTCCCACAACCAGGCACGCGGCACACAACCTCCCCATCCCGCCTACGAACCATTGCAGGCAGCAGCGCAACCCCCTCGTAGGCAACAATCCCCCTGGGCAGCAGTGGAGCTGCTTGTGTTCTGGGGGTTAGCTGCTGCGCACAGCTATCCAGGAACCCCGCTTGCAAAAGCCAGACCCCCTTTTCAAGGTCAGGGTTCACCCACTCACAGGCAGTGTATTCCACTTGCATCAGTTTCCCCCCCGCCCCTTCCCATACCAACATCCCATCCCCCTCCCCGCAAACAAATCTCTGCGGCATCCCAATCACCAACGCCGCGCCTGTTGCGAGCTCCCGATGATAGGTTTCAGTGAAAGTCTGCCCCCCAATGAGTGCAGAGGAAAAGGTGAGCAAAAATGGCGCACTCTGTGCCGGTTGCCCTGGCAGGTTCAAGATTGCCAAAAACGGGCAGCCCTTCCACAACTGAGCCGGGCCAATTGTGGGCTCCGGGCCCCCCCTTACAGCCGGAATGCCGGCAGTCCTGGCAAGTCGGTCAGCTGACCGCCGGACATGCTTCCCATTGATGCGCAGATTCACCGCACTCATGATATGCATGTCGCGCCCCTCATACACAATTCGCCCCCCTTGAGCTTCCCAAAATAGCTCAGCGCGTGTATCCACATTGTACTCTGTTTGCCCTCCCCCACTATCCCCTGGGGTAACCCAGACATGATCAAGGTCAACATGCAGAAGGGCCACCCCGGACGGTTCGAAAAAATTGCACTCCTTGGGGTCAGGGTACGCTGCAGCAGGCCACCACAGACGGACAACGGCCAGAGCCTTGTCGGCAGCCCTCTGGCACACCGAGGGCAGGTCTACCCGGCTGATGTCCATGTCCGCGGTGTAGTGGCGCGGCCGAGCGCGGTTAATGGACGATAAGCGGGACCGCTTCTGCTGCCAGGTTGGGTGGCGGCTGTAGATTGTGGCTACAACCAGTGCAGCCGACAGCCGTACCGCCAACTCAGCCACCGAGCAGTTGCGGTCGATCACCATTGTCCTCACAAGTTAGAAGCCGTCCTCTGCCCTCTCGTTGCCAAACAGACAAGCAAAAATTTTTTGTGCCCCACACCCCTTTTTGGCCAGCCACTGCAAAAAGGCAGCAATGACCAGGAACGCATGGACTGTGCGAACAAAGTGCAAGTACCAGCAATCCCGGAACGGTTGGCTCCGAAGCTGGATGAGGTAAATGATGTATCAAGCTTCGGCGATGATTTCTAGTGCTACCGTTGGCGGCAGCGCTGTGTTATAAACTTCCCCTATTAATTTTTCTAGTGCCGTACCCAGAACAACGGCATCGCCGGCAGCATGGACTAGGGGGGGCGGCAGGTTTAGGTTGTCGAGGGCTGCGCGGCCTATAGCAGCCATGTATTTTAGCAGGACAAACGCGGGCTCTACCTCTTGTTTGTTCTGTGGCAGAGGGGGCAAGACAGGCTTGGGGTCGTCACAATGGTTATGCAGCTCCTGCAGCACATCGTAAGACAACTCTCCCTGCAAAACAAGGGAAGTCCCCCCCAACATGTGGGACACCCGTTTCATCAAGTGGGGGGGGTCGAAGTTCCCATGCACAGATCCCGAACTCATCCGTTTGGAACGGAATATGTGGAATCTCCGGCATCCAGGAGAGGGTCCAGGTGCTCGCACCCTCGGCATACAGTGCCGCTTGCATCTCACGGGACCGCCGTGCATCTGTATGAGGCGCCAGAAACACCACTGTTGTGGGGTGCAGCGTTCTAGGGCGTGGTGCGGAACCCCTAGTTAGAACGCAATTTCTGGAACACCCACCTAGCCTCAATTTTGGGACAAACCACCTAAAAAAATGGATTCAGCACCCTCAAAAACCCCCCATCCCCTTTCTTTCCCCACATAACCCTCGTTGTAGGGGTGGTTTTTGGGGGGGAGGTCAAAGAGTTAGAGCACAGTTAGAACAGAGTTAGAACACAGTTAGAGCACCTTGCTCTAACTAGTTATCGCGCTAGTTATCGCGCGATAACTCAGTTATCGCGCAGTTATTGCGGGTAGTTATCGCGCACCCCTCCTCCATCCCCCACTAGGACAAACAACACAAAACACTTGGCACAAAGCATGTATGGTCGTTTTTCATACAAAGTCATCAATGTCTGAGGCCTTGGCTGCCTCCAGTCCCAAAAGCCCTTGGTCCAGGGCGTTCATGGACATGCAATGGTGCATGTGGCGGAGGGACATACTTGGCCTCACCAAGGATCGACCAACCCCGAAAACAATTTTTGAGCCTCCTCTTGTAAGGCCCATGCCGATACTCCGTTGGGATGGAGGAAAACTGAAAAATGTTCCTCCATTTCGGGGGGTACCAAGGGGGAGGGCCTGAAGGGTGGTCTCAGTGCGCTTTGCAATGCCGTTTAGGATGCGGCATGCTGCATGTTGGTAGTCCCCCGGCCGCCTATCGGGGTCACACTTCTCAAGAATGCCCCCCATCTTGAGGTGGACTCCACCCCCATTTGCTCAACAATACCATTGGGGTCTTTGCACAACCAACACTTAGACCCAGCCCCCCCCATTGCTTGCATCCCCTTCCCATCCCCCGTCAAAATGACAGTGCAAGTCAAAAATTGGTTTGCAAAGAGGACAACGTCCTCCTCCACATCCCTCACCTCTTGGTTGAGGTAGGCGGAGATGTCCAGGACTTCTCAAAAAAGCCTGTTCATCCCCGCCATCCATGCAAAACCATGAGGCCCATAGCTTCACCTTTGAAGCATACTTTGCCCCCCCCCATACATTGACCCATACATCTGCACAGGTAGAGGATGCCTTCCACAAGGAAGTCGCATCAGCTGAAATAACAACAATGGCAACGCCACTAGGGGGGGGTTTCCCAATAACTCGGGCCATGAATATTGCATTTTGCACAATTGACTGCAAAGGCACATGGGCGGCTGCCTTATTGCGGCCTGTGGTAGACTTTACAATGGTTGCTTGGGGAAAGTAGGCCATGACCCGTTGCCGAACGGTCCTTAGGTCCCGTTGTGTGCAACGGCGGGGCATTCGCAAAAGGGCCCGTTGGGAAAGATGCATGCTGCATGCGATGGGTAGCCTGCTCAGGGCCTCATGCTCCTGAGCTGTGAATGCAAGATGGCCACCAAGTGGGCCAGACAGGGCAGTGCAGGCCCCGTCACTTAAACAAACTTCTCCTTTGGTGTTGGTGCCACACGCAATGTTCGGATCACCCAATAGAACTCGCACCAGCCGCTGAAAAGCCTTCAACCGCCGCCGCCGGGCCTTGGGGCACTGCAAATCAGTGTACCGCCGGAGGTTAGCTGTGTTTAGAGCCCTGAGGGCCTCGTTAACAGCATTATCCATGAAGAATATAAGAGGGCCTGGGCAGGAAATGAGGGAGGGTTTTGAAGCAAGGGCCCAAAAAACACACGCGATAACCCACGCGATAACCTCCCTGATAACTAGGTTATCGCGCGATAACCCCCGCGATAACCCCCCGCGATAACTCGTTAGAACGCGATAACCCCCCGCGAAAACTAGTTAGAGCACCCAGTTAGAGCGCGATAACTACCGCCATAACTAGTTAGAGCAGAGGTTAGTGCACTATGCACATGCGCACTAACTGGTGCTCTAACCCCGTTCTAACCCCGTTCTAACTAGTTAGAGCACACAAAGACCCCGTTCTAACCCCGTTCTAACCCTGTTCTAATTAGTTAGAGCACACAAAGACCCCGCTCTAACCCCGTTCTAACTAGTTAGTGCACACAAAGACCCCGTTCTAACCCCGTTCTAACTAGTTAGAGCACACAAAGACCCCGTTCTAACCCCGTTCTAACGTCGTTCTAACTAGTTAGAGCACACAAAGACCCCGTTCTAACCCCGTTCTAACTAGTTCGAGCACACAAAGACCCCGTTCTAACCCCGTTCTAACTAGTTAGAGCACACAAAGACCCCGTTCTAACCCCGTTCTAACGTCGTTCTAACTAGTTAGAGCACACAAAGACCCCGTTCTAACCCCGTTCTAACTAGTTCGAGCACACAAAGACCCCGTTCTAACCCCGTTCTAACTAGTTAGAGCACACAAAGACCCCGTTCTAACCCCGTTCTGACTAGTTAGAGCACACAAAGACCCCGTTCTAACCCCGTTCTGACTAGTTAGAGCACACAAAGATCAAAGCGCAAAAAGTGCAAAACGGGCAATATCGAGCAAACGAAACATGGGGCTTGGGGGGTGGCCTTGCATGCCCAACCGTGCTACCCTTGCACACACGGGTGTGCCGCTTTTTTTCCCTCAGGGAGGGATTCAGCACGCCACCACTCTCCACCCAAAAATCACCCCCGGTGAAAGACCCCACACACACAATAAGCGCCATGGGCGCCCCATCATGGGATGCAGCGTTCTAGGGCGTGGTGCGGAACCCCTAGTTAGAACGCAATTTCTGGAACACCCACCTACCCTTAATTTTGGGGCAAACCACCTAAAAAAATGGATTCAGCACCCTCAAAAACCCCCCATCCCCTTTCTTTCCCCACATAACCCTCATTGTAGGGGTGGTTTTTTGGGGGGGGGTCAAAGAGTTAGAGCACAGTTAGAACAGAGTTAGAACGCAGTTAGAGCACCCTGCTCTATCTAGTTATCGCGCTAGTTATCGCGCGATAACTCAGTTATCGCGTAGTTATCGCGGGTAGTTATCGCGCACCCCTCCTCCATCCCTCACTAGGACAAACAACAGAAAACACTTGGCACAAAGCATGTATGGTCTTTTTTCATACAAAGTCATCAATGTCTGAGGCCTTGGCTGCCTCCAGCCCCAAAAGCCCTTGCTCCAGGGCGTTCATGGACATGCAATGGTGCATGTGGCGGAGGGACATACTTGGCCTCACCAAGGACCAACCCTTAAAACAATTTTTGAGCCTCCTCTTGTAAGGCCCATGCCGATACTCCGTTGGGATGGAGGAAAACTGAAAAATGTTCCTCCATTTCTCGGCAAAAAAGGTGGAATGTGCCAAGCACCAATGGATCCACCTGGTGGGGGACCAACCTGAGTCTCCCCACGCTTTTGAAATTTTGTGGTCAACGCACGGTGGCGTTCCACTTGGGTTAGAGTGTACAACTCCCTCACCCTCCAAAGCTCATACAAACCCTCAATGCATTTCACCATGACATGCACAACAACCCATAACATAGGTCCCCCAGGGTCCTCACTGTGGGGACATGCTCTTTGAGGCATTCCACAAATTGCCTTTGGAAGGGGGGGGGGGGTTAGGAAAACTTTGGTGCTTGTTAGATCGAAATCTTTTTCTGTGGCCCTCGAGGCCGAAGGGAGGCGTTCCCTAAGAGGGATGCCTGAGGTCTCATCCTTGAGGGCTTGTTTGAAGGCCTGCAAAGCTGCAAGAGCTTGGGCCTTACCAGGGGTACCAGGGGGGAGGGCCTGAAGGGTGGTCTCAATGCGCTTTGCAATGCCGTTTAGGATGCGGCATGCTGCATGTTGGTAGTCCCCCGGCCGCCTATCAGGGGTCACAATTCTCAAGAATGACCCCCATCTTGAGGTGGACTCCACCCCCCTTTGCTCAACAATCCCATTGGGGTCTTTGCACAACCAACACTTAGACCCAGCCCCCCCCATTGCTTGCATCCCCTTCCCATCCCCTGTCAAAATGACAGTGCAAGTCAAAAATTGGTTTTGACAGAGGACAACGTCCTCTTCCACATCCCTCACCTCTTGGTTGAGGTTGGCGGAGATGTCCAGGCTTCTCAAAAAAGCCTGTTCATCCCCGCCATCCATGCAAAACCATGAGGCCCATAGCTTCACCTTCGAAGCATATTTTGCCCCCCCCCATACATTAACCCATACATCCGCACGGGTAGAGGATGCCTTCCACAAGGAAGTCGCATCAACTGAAATAACAATAATGGCAACGCCACTAGGGGGGGGTTTCCCAATAACTCGGGCCATAGATATTGCATTTTGCACAATTGACTGCAAAGGCACATGGGCAGCTGCCCTATTGCGGCCTGTGGTAGACTTTACAATGGTGGTTTGGGGAAAGTAGGGGTTGATCCGTTGCCGAACGGTCCTTAGGTCCCGTTGTGTGCAACGGCGGGGCATTCGCAAAAGGGCCCGTTGGGAGAGATGCATGCTGCATGCCATGCGTAGCATGCTCAGGGCCTCATGCTCCTGAGCTGTTAATGCAAGATGGCCGCCAAGTGGGCCAGACAGGGCAGTGCACGCCCCACCACTTAAACAAACTTCGCCTTTGGTGTTGGTGCCACACACGACGTCTGGGTCACCCAATAGAACTCGCACCAGCCGCTGAACCGCCTTAAAACGCCGCCGCCGGGCCTTGGGGCACTGCAGATCGGTGTACCGCCGGAGGTTAGCTGTGTTGAGAGCCCGCAGGGCCTCATTGACAGCACTGTCCATGAAGAATAAGAGGACCTGGACACGAAATGAGGGAGGGTTTTGAAGCAAGGGCCCAAAAAACACACGCGATAACCCACGCGATAACCCCCGCGATAACTAGGTTATCGCGCGATAACCCCCGCGATAACCCCCCGCGATAACTAGTTAGAGCGCGATAACCCCCCGCGATAACTAGTTAGAGCACCCAGTTAGAGCGCGATAACCCCCGCGATAACTAGTTAGAGCAGGGGTTAGTGCGCACTAACTGGTGGTGTTAGAGCAAGCGTTGGGCACCCTAAAACCTTCACAAACGTTGATTTTGCACCCAGGAAACCTTGGAGATGTCAACAATGTGCAGGCACGGGGTACATGGCGCCACAATCACAAATTCAAATCAGTCAAATGGACATGTTCCGGGCTAGTTGCCCCTCCTCAGAGTCCACAGAGTACAGTAATAGAAATAGTGAACAATAATCGAATCACAAATAACACTAGCTGGAGGGGTTAGAGGAAGCATTGGGCACCCTAAAACCCATGGACACCAGCTGCTGCCGCCACAAAGGCGTGCAGTGCAGAACCCCCCCCGCACTATAAAAAATCACGCTCCATCGCTCGCCCTCCCATGGCAATGGAGCGTGTAGTGCCCCGGTGTTGAACAACACCGGGGCTTGGGGGGTGGCGGTGCATGCCCAACCCTCCACCGCCCTACCCTTGCACACACGGGTGTGCCGCTTTTTTTCCCTCAAGGAGGGATTCAGCAGGCCACCACTCTCCACCCAAAACTCACCCCCCGTGAAAGACCCCACACACACAATAAGCGCCATGGGCGCCCCATCCCGCAAATGGGAGTGGAGGCCCATGGTGTCCGTCCCTTGGGGGCGAACAAGTTGGATGCTACACCACGTGAACCATGGTGGAGCATTGGAGGTGCAATACCCATTGAGGTCTGCAACCAAGGGGGTGAGGGCAGGCCTGAGGGTAGCAGCGGCCATGTGGGTCGCCCTAAAATTAGAGGGGTTGGGGTTTCCACTTCCTACAAGGCCAAAGTGGCACATGTCCACTTGGGCCCCATATCGCTCCTCCCCACGAAAAATGCCCTTGGGCAACTCCTTGAGCAAATCCACTAGTCATTGGCTCCCACTCCTACTCCCGCTACCTTGACTCTGCAACCCTTGCGGCGCCAGCCCCTGCTGGGCCTGCTGCGCCCCGAAGGAGGCACAGAGGGTGGAGGTGAGGCTGCGCACCTGCGCCTCAGCCACCCCCAAGCGCTGCCCAAGGTCATCCCCCCTCCTCCGCTGCCCCTCCACCTCCACCCTAAGCTGGGCCACCTCCACCTCCGCCTTCCGCCTCCCCTCCTGGGCCTCCCTCAGGGCCTCCCTCATCGCCTCCACCTCCTCCCCCCTCTTGGCGGCCAGGTTGAGGGCCTGGTCCAGGGCACGCTGGGTGTTGCCCTGGGCCTTTTCGGCCTTCGCCAAGGCCGACTTGTGGTCGGCCGACCGACCCTTGGCCAGTGCGGCCTCGACCCCCGTGGCGGCCGCCTGCTCCACCAAAACCTGGCAAGCGTCCGTCACGTGGGTGGCCACACTGGCCCCCAAGGCCTCCACGTTTCCCCCTCTGCGGCTTGCGGCCACTTGGCCGTTTCCCCCCCAACCCACACATAGGAGGGGAGGGTGAGGTTGGTCTTCCTCTCCACCCCCCCCTCCTTCTCTGTGATGGTGACCTGCCGGTACCATCCCGTCCCCCCCATCCTGCAGGCCTCATCCCCAGGCTCCCCAAACCGCCACGACGCCCCCTCCGGCAGCCTCTTCTCCCCCTCCAGCTCCAACCGGGCCGCCACCGGCTTGGCGGGCCGTGCCCCCGCTGCTTCTGCCGCTCCGCCTGCTGCGTCGGCTGCCTGGGCGTCGTCCTTGACGAAGATGCGGGGTAGCCTGAAAAAAACAAAAGAAACAAAAAAAAAACACGCGATAACCCGCGCGATAACCCCCGCGATAACTAGGTTATCGCGCGATAACCCCCGCGATAACCCCCCGCGATAACCCCGCGATAACTAGTTAGAACGCGATAACCTAGCGCGATAACTAGTTAGAGCACCTAGTTAGAACGCGATAACCTAGCGCGATAACTAGTTAGAGCAGGGGTTAGAGCAGGGTGTTGTGGGAAGTTTTCACACCTGGTGACATGGACACATGCCTTGGCCCTCCTTCTTGGCGTCGTCCAGCACCAGGCCCAGCCTCCGCAGCCACACGAAGTCCGTGACGGCCGCATACTCCCCCACCTGCCGCCACTCCACCACCTGGGCCACCCCCTCCACCTCAGGGGCCACCCTTGCCACTCCCCCATACAACCCCCTCCTCACCACCAAAATGGTGCCCGCCGGCACCTTCATCCCAACATGCCCTTGCAAGGTGGGCCAGGGCATTGCCTCCCCATGGCACACCTTGGCCAAGGGGCACTGATCGGGGTGGCCTGCGACCGCCCCCGCCTCCTCATTAGTGAGGGGGGCAATCACCTCCCTCCCAATCCCCCACCCCGACAACAAAAAATGCCCGGTGGTTGTTCCCACCGGGAGCAAGCACTGAGCAGATTGCTCAATGCTGACCCCATTGGGGTCCACCACCACCTACTCCTCCTCCCCCCCCTCCACCTCCTCCCCCTCCTGGCATGGCACACAAAGGCCATCTTTGTGGGCGGTGCACAAAATCAGCCGATTGCATCCGTAGCAATTGGGTACCACCTTCCCCCTACACCTAACCGCCCCATCACACTGGATTGTCCTGGCCACCCGGCCAGCAGGTGCCCCCAGCTGGGGCCTCTTAATGGACTGCCTCACGTGCAGGTTGGGGAATCGAAGATTCCCCCCCACGGTAAGCTCAATGGCAAAAAATGCCATGAGGCGGGGGTGGGACACCCCCGTGGAAGAGGCCTTGGGAATCCCCGACCCCCGGTGTACATCAAGGGCATTAAAAAAAAAGGCAGTGCCCCTCTTGAATGGCACAGCCCGCTCCACCTAAGGGTGAGGGAACCCCGAACTGCTGGAGGGCACAAAAAGAAAATGTGACCCATCCTCCTCCTCATGATTATGGGTTAGCATAATAAGGCAATTGACAATCAATGTGCCTTCAGGAATGGTGTAGGGGGGGGCGTCGCGATGGAGGTGCTGGGGGGTGTGGTCATAGCTCGAAATTTCGGCCATGTCAAGGATGGTGCAGCTCCATCCAACCCCCCCCACCACAGTCTTCTTCGCCGTCTCAAGCACACGATCTGCCACCCTTTTGAGGACTGGCAGATCATGGAGCTTGTGGGGGTTGTGCCTGTGGTGGTTGGCACCCCCATAGTTGCCATACAATGTACGGTGGGTCCCAGAATCTTGGGGCCTGCCGACAATGGGGGGGTTCTCATTGAAAATGGGTGCCTTCTCTGAGAGAGGCACCCTATCCAAATCATCCAAAAGACTTTGGAGCTGCACATCACTCAAAAAATCGTGCTCCAGGAGGTGGTTGACCACCAGCTTTCCCCCCACCGTGAGCACAAGGTCATTGGGGTCCCTATTAAAGGCCCCCAAGGGCTCGGCGGCAACCACCTCCTCCGCCTCCCCAATAAGGGGGGGTGTTGCCCCAAATGGAAAAAGAATCACCCCCTGCCCCGAAATAATGTTGGGAGTGGTGACCCCATACCACTAGTTCCCGCTCCCACTCCCTTGTGGGGCAAAGGGAGTGCATGGGGAGCTTGTTTTCGGGGTCGTCAGTGCAGACCCGGCGGGTGTTGTGGGTGAGGGGTTGGGGGAACCAACCATCCGACTGCCCCTTCCCCTTACCCGGTCGGATCCTTACCTTCAGGACACTAATCATGAGGGGGTTGTGGGGCTTCTCCTTCCTCCCCCCAGCCCCCACCCCCCCCGCATCCTCCTCCTCCTCCTCCACTTCCTCCTCCTCCTCCGCCTGACCCACATAAAGGGTCGTCTTCGTCCCCGCACCCTTCTCGGCATGGGCGGTGACGGACTCCACCACCGCGTCCACATCGTCCGGATGAAGCTGGATCAAAAATCCAGCAACCCCTGGATTTACCTCTAGCAACTCGAAGATGTAGTTGCTAAGAACCAGGGGGTCTCGCTTGTCCGCCATGAAGGGGGACTTATGGACAAGGAGTCCAAAGTCCACACCATGTTCAAAGCGGGTCGCCACAGGGCGCCTCACATTGGCATCACCCATCGTAAACCCCTCAGGACCGCCAAGGCGACGGACCCCAAGGAGCTTTTGATGGTGCTCGCACCAAGCGTGGGCAGCAGCAAGGGCCATTATCAAAGAATACGAAGGCTTTGAGAGCTACAGCGAAAAGGGGAAACATAAAATGAAGCGCGATAACCCACGCGATAACCCACGCGATAACTAGGTTATCGCGCGATAACCCCCGCGATAACCCCCGCGATAACTAGGTTATCGCGCGATAACCCACGCGATAACTAGTGCTCTAACCCCGTTCTAACCCCGCGATAACTAGTTAGAGCACACAAAGATCAAATCGCAAAAAGTGCAAAACGGGCAATATCGAGCAAACGAAACATGCAAGGCACATTGTTGCATCATAGTGCACCCATGTAACATGTGAAATTCCGGGTTCCAACCATATTAACAACACCCAAAATTGGGGGGGTTCCGCACCACGCCCTAGAACGCTGCATCCCACACGCAAATGGGCGTGAAGGCTCATGGTGTCCGTCCCTTGGGGGCGAACAACTTGGATGCTACACCATGTGGAGGTGAGGGTGCGCACCTGCGCCTCAGCAAACCCCCGGCGCTGCTGGAGGTCATCCCCCCTCCTCCGCTGCGCCTCCACCTCCACCCTGAGCTGGGCCGCCTCCACCTCCGCCTTCCGCCTCCCCTTCTCGGCCTCCCTCATCGCCTCCACCTCCTCCCCCCTCTTGTTGGCAAGGTTGAGGGCCTGGTCCAGGGCACGCTGGGAGTTGCCCTAGACCTTTTCGGCGTTCGCCAAGGCCGACTCGTGGTCGGCCGACCGACCCTTGGCCAGTGCGGCCTCAACACCCGTGGCGGCCGCTTGGTCCACCAAAACCTGGCAAGCGTCCGTCACGTGGGTGGCCACACTGGCACCCAAGGCCTCCACATCCAGGGCCTCGGGGGGGGGCTGGGCTGCCACCTTCGCCACCTTCCACGGCTTGGGGGAGGGGGTGGGGCCCTTACCCCTATGGGGGGTGGGGGGGGCATCCGCCTCAACAACCACCACCTCAGGCCGCCGCTTCGTCTGCTTTCCCGGCCTTCCCCGCTTGGCGCCTGGGCTTCGTCCTTGACAAAAAAATGCGGCAGCTGCAGGATGGTGGCCTGAGAAAAACAAAAGAAACAAAAAAAAAACACGCGATAACTGCCGCGATAACTCGCGCGATAACCTAGTTAGAACGCGATAACCACCGCGATAACCCCCCGCGATAACCCCGCGATAACTAGTTGGAACGCGACAACCTAGCGCGATACCTAGTTGGAGCACCTAGTTAGAACGCGATAACCTAGCGCGATAACTAGTTAGAGCAGGGGTTAGTGCAGGGTGTTGTGGGAAGTTTTCACACCTGTTGACATGGGCACATGCCTTGGCCCTCCTTCTTGGCGTCGTCCAGCACCAGCTTCATCCTCCTCAGCCACACGAAGTCCGTGACGGCGGCATACTCCCCGACTTGCCTCCAATCCACCACCTGGGCCACCCCCTCGACCTCAGGGGCCACCCTTGCCACTCCTCCATACAATCCCTTCCTCACCACCAAAATGCAGCCCGGCGGCACCCTAATCCCAACATGCCCTTGCAGGGAGGGCCACGGCAGTGCCTCCCCATGGCATGCCTTGGCCAAGGGGCACTGATCGGGGTGGCCTGCGACCCCCCCCCACCTCCTCATTAGTGAGGGGGGCAATCACCTCCATCCCATTCCTCCACCCCGACAACAAAAAAAGCCCGGTGGTTGTTCCCATCAGGAGCAATCTGCTCAGTGCTAGCACTGAGCAGATTGCTCAATGCTGACCCCATTGGGGTCCTCCACCACCACCTAGCTCCTCCTCCCCCCCTCCACCTCCTCCCCCTCCTGGCATGGCACACAAAGGCCATCTTTGCGGGCGGCGCGCAAAACAACCCGGTCGTAGCCGTAGCACTTGGCTACGACCTTCACCCTACACCTAGCCGCCCCGTCACAGTGGACTGTCTTGGCCATTGTACATTGTACATTGGACACCCGGCCACCAGGTGCAGCTCCATCCGACACCCCCCACCACAGTCTTCTTCGCCGTCTCCAGCACACGATCTGCCACCCATTTGAGGACTGGCAGATCATGGAGCTTGTGGGGGTTGGCACCCCCATACTTGCCATACAATGTGCGGCGGGTCCTAGAATCTTGGGGCCTGCCGACAATGGGGGGGTTCTCATTGAAAATGGGTGCCTTCTCTGAGAGAGCCACCCTAGCCAGATCGTCCAAAAGACTTTGCAGCTGCACATCACTCAAAAAATCGTGCTCCAGGAGGTGGTTGACCACCAGCCTTCCCCCCACAGTGAGCACAAGGTCATTGGGGTCCCTATTAAAGGCCCCCATGCAAGGGCTCGGCGGCAACCACCTCCTCCGCCTCCCCAATAAGGGGGGGTGTTGCCCCAAAAGGAAAAAGAATCACCCCCCGCCCCGAAATAATGTTGGGAGTCTAAGTGGTGACCGCAAACCACTCACGCTCCAAAAAGCAGTGCATGAGGAACTTGTTTTCGGAGTCGTCAGTGTAGACCCGGCAAGTGTTGTGAGTGAGGGGTTGGGGGAACCATCCATCCGACTTCCCCTTCCCCTTACCCGGTCGGATCCTTCCCTTCTGCACACTAATCATGAGGGGGCTGTGGGGCTTCTCCTTCCCCCTCCCAGCCCCCACCTCCTCCACTTCCTCCACTTCCTCCTCACCCACATAAAGGGTCGTCTTCGTCCCCGCACCCTTCTCGGCATGGGCGGTGACAGACTCCAACACGGCGTCCACATCCTCGGGATGCAGCTGAATCAAGAATCCAGCAACCCCTGGATTTACCTGTAGCAACTCGAAGATGTAGTTGCTGAGAACAAGGGGGTCTCTGTGGTCGGCCATGAAGGGGGACTTATGGACAAGGAGTCAAAAGTCCACACCACGTTCAAAGCGAGTCGCCACAGGGCGCCTCACGTTTGCGTCACCCATCGTAAACCCCTCGGGACCGCCAAGGGGACGGACCCCAAGGAGCTTTTGATGGTGCTCGCACCAAGAGTGGGCAGCAGCAAGGGCCATTACAAAGAATATGTCAGCTTTGAAAGCTTTGAGAGCTAAAGCGAAAAGGGGAAACATAAATTGAAGCGCGATAACCTACGCGATAACTCGCGCGATAACTAGTTATCGCGCGATAACCCCCGCGATAACTAGGTTATCGCGCGATAACCCACGCGATAACTATTGCTCTAACCCCGTTCTAACCCCGTTCTAACTAGTTAGAGCACACAAAGATCAAATCGCAAAAAGTGTAAAACGGGCAATACCGAGCAAACGAAACATGCAAGGCACATTGTTGCATCATAGTGCACCCATGTAACATGTGAAATTCCGGGTTCCAACCATATTAACAACACCCAAAATTGGGGGGGTTCCGCACCACGCCCTAGAACGCTGCATCCCATGCCTGGTTGGCGGCGTGGTATGTATGTGGATCCTGCTCCAGCCGCTGTGCCAGAGCCTCCACATCACCACCACTAGCCAGCGCCATGGGGTGCCGGCAACACGTAGCGCACAATCCGACTGCCTGTGCCTCACCGGACACAGTGATGACGTCCTCCACATGGATTTCGTTGATGCACAGGTGCCACACATGGCAACCCGGGATGTGGCCTAGGGCCTCCAGCAGCCAAGGCAGACCTGGCGGTTCGTTCGGACGAACACGGGGGGCTCCCTCGAGGTGCCTTCGACCCGTGTCGTAGCTGGGCAGGTACCCAGCGTTGTTCAGTGCCTGCAACAACTTGGGGCCCCCAACGCCCAGTGCTGCTAGCGCCGCAGCATCGCTGTCCTGGTCATCCCAGGATTGCACGCTCCAGGCATCGCAGAGGTGCCCCAGCACTTTGGCTGGAACCCACCCCGCCTGCAAAAGCCGTGCTGCACGACGCCCAGCAAGCGGGCGGTCGTCCTCCGCGATGGCTACAGCGAGCGCCTTGTAGGTCTCGCAACGCTGCCGGAGCGGGTGCAGGTCCTCCTGCAACTGGCCCATGGTCTCCTGGGCCACGTACCCCCTGTCGTTAGCCTCGTTGAGGCGGCGGGACAGGACGTGGGGCCCCTGCCGGTAGTGGGGCTCTGTGTCCTTTGGGTCGACGGCGGTGTTCATCCAGCCGTTCAGCCTAGCCGCATGCTTCCCGGATAGCAAATCCAGGCACGGCAGACAGGGGCCATAGCGGCCCGCTAGGTCGTCCCAACGACCATCCGTGCGGCAGGCCAGGGCAAATAGCCCTCGGCGGTCGCAGAACTCCCAGGGAGGCTTCTCGTAGTTGCCCCGCATGACGGGGTACATCCGCCGCAGCTGCTGCAGGGTGCCGGCCTGCCTAGGGAGAACCCCGGGACACTTGCGCTCGCGAAGAGGAATCGCAGCGTCAAGCTCGGGGTCCATGTCCATTGCATGGTGTGCATCCAGGTTTGGCACCTGGGGAATGGGCCCCAGTTGTACTACAGCGGCTGCAGAAGCCGCGGCCAAGGTAGATGCAACCCGGACAGCCCCTAGGAGCTGCGGATGCTTGTCTACGCGGATCAGCATGCCCAGTAGGGGAGTGTCCGCGCTGATGCTACCCTGAAAGAACTCCGGCACGACTTTCCCGTACCGTACCCATGACAGTCGGTATGCTGCGTACCCGAGCAGTGGAGGCTATATGCCTTGCTGTCCGGGTTCTGCACTATGGGCAGGACCTTGCCACAGGGGCACTGCCATTTCTTTGTCGGGATGTCGCGGTTGCGCCAACCTGCGGCAACGCTGAGGGGAGCCAAGGGGGGGGATGCACGCATATCAGCCATTGTGACGTAAGGGAAGGTTGTATGGTATCTGCGACAAAAAAGGGGAGGAGGGGAGGTCGCACTGTCCCGGGGCTCCCACAGGCCATGGGTACAACCACATAGCCCGGTCACACTCCAGCAAAGCATGTACCCTTCGTGAACGGCCGTTAAGTGGCCGTTTGAATAATTGCGTGAATTTCACGTGAATTTACCCAAATTTTGAGGTTTTTGGGGGAAAATGCCATATTATTGGTTCATTCCGAGAGATTTGAGGGGCCTAAATTCCTCCCCTAGCTTCGTTACGCATCATCCAATGAAGGTCGCGCCCCAAAAGCATCCATCATGTCCGAACCGTGCCCGAAACGAGAGGTGCCGAAACCAGGCAAGCCTGTAGCCGATTCACGGCCGTGAATTCACGTGAATTCGTACGAAATTCGCACGAATTCGCACGAATTTCGTACGAATTTCGTACAAATTTCACGTGAATTCACGTGAATTCATACCAATTTCACCCTTGTGCACCCCCTCATTTGTCCTAACACCCGGGGTACCTCCCCCCCAAACACCCCTGCAGGCACCCTGGCTACAGGCAACATGTGCACATGTGTGTGGGTGTGCCTTTGTGTGGGGTGTGTGGGTTTGTGTGGGTTTGTGTATGGTTGTATGGTTGGGTTTGCATGTGGGTGGATGCGTGACTTCCTGTTTGTTTCTACGTGCGGGCGTGTGTCTGTGTGTTGGTGTGTGTGAGGATGTGGGGGCCACCCGACCACATACGCACACAAACCCGTCCCAAACCTCACACCAACACCCACACACCCACACACACAACCACGGACCCATGGATACACACCCACACACAAACACGCACCCACGCGCACAAACCAATCAACACACACACACACACACACACACACACACACACACCCACAATGATCCCGCCCCACACACCTAACCACGACACATCCACTATGCAGGTGTGTGTGCGTATGTGTGGCTGGGCAGTGTGTGGGTGTGGGTGGGGTGGCAGGGCGGTTTGATTCCACTAATGGCATGTGGGTGTGTGTGGGGGGGGGGGGGGTACATGTACGACTGTCTGTGAGGATGTGAGGAGCACCAAACCATGCACATATACGCACAAGCCTTACACACACACACGCACACCCTTCCCGCACCTCACACCAACACGCGCGCACGAACCAACACAAGCAACTGTTTTGCAGAGGTGAAGCCAGAAGTCCCTGACCGACCCAAACCCACTTCCAAATGGACGAACAACGTGTGAGCAGGACGCACAAGTGTGGACGGCGCCCCCGGGGGCCCCCGTTTGGGCAGTACGCCATAAAAAAAAGAATAGCGTACTGCCCAAACAGGGGATCTCTGGATTGCGGCATAACTGCAGTGGCAGCTCTAAGCTTCCAAGCTTAGCGAGAGTTACCCTGTTTAATGAACCGTCCACCAGGACCTCCAATGCCGCAATCACTCGGGGGCGATTAACTATGCGCCATGCAGTTTTTCAACCCCAAGAGCGGTCCCAAAAACACCCCACCCAACCGGGAACTTTTTCAACCTTGGGTGTTTTTTTTTTTAACCGCGACACTTGTCCCCCCCCTACTGGGTTGAAATTTCGCCTGCCGGGGTGATTTTTTTCCTGCCCTCCCCCTGGAACAACGGCCCTCATCGGAAACACCTGCCCGCCGTGGCGGCGATCGTCCTGAACTTTCAGGACGATCGTCCTCAAAAAAGCCGAAAAACAGGCCAAAAACGGCCATTTTTGGACACGAAATCGGCCGTAGAACGAGCTAGACGGCTCGAAACGCAACGAAACTTGTTTGTGGTGATGCGCCTTTGCTCCCCGGTCGTTTTGAGCTACTTGGATGCCGGTTTTGACCCACGGTGTCGTCGCAAGGACTTTTTACTCGCCTGCTGCTTGCTGCTGCTGCTGCTGCTTGCTAAAACGTGTAGCTTACCCTTGGACCCTAAAAGGTGGTGTCAAACCTCGACAGGGTAAACCGAGCTCGGTAATCAAGACTCGAACTAGGACCGAGCTGGGTCCTAGTCTTGCGTAACGCATGGGAAATCACCGTTAAAGCAAGACCGCTTGCTTTAGAGATGTGCCTCCATGGTTACGGCGATGGTCCTGAAACGCGGATGGAAAACGGCTCATTTTCACCTCAAAATGGACCACTGCGTGGCACCACGGCGTGGTACACGCCTTTTTGAACACCCATTTGCCATCCTTTGATAGCCCCATCGCCATGAAAGAACAACGGCCCTCATCGGAAACACCTGCTTGGCGTAGCGGCGATCGTCCTGATATTTCAGGACGATCGTCCTGAAAGCAGCCGAAAACAGCCCAAAAACGGCCATTTTTGGACACTATGGGATGCAGCGTTCTAGGGCGTGGTGCGGAACCCCCCCAATTTTGGGTGTTGTTAATATGGTTGGAACCCGGAATTTCACATGTTACATGGGTGCACTATGATGCAACAATGTGCCTTCCATGTTTCGTTTGCTCGATATTGCCCGTTTTGCACTTTTTGCGATTTGATCTTTGTGTGCTCTAACTAGTTATCGCGGGGTTAGAACGGGGTTAGAGCACTAGTTATCGCGTGGGTTATCGCGCGATAACCTAGTTATCGCGGGGGTTATCGCGGGGGTTATCGCGCGATAACCTAGTTATCGCGTGGGTTATCGCGTGGGTTATCGCGCTTCATTTTATGTTTCCCCTTTTCGCTTTGGCTCTCAAAGCTTTCATATTCTTTGATAATGGTCCTTGCTGCTGCCCACTCTTGGTGCGAGCACCATCAAAAGCTCCTTGGGGTCCGTCGCCTTGGCGGTCCTGAGGGGTTTACAATGGGTGATGCCAATGTGAGGCGCCCTGTGGCGACCCGCTTTGAACATGGTGTGCACTTTGGACTCCTTGTCCATAAGTCCCCCTTCATGGCGGACAAGCGAGACCCCCTGGTTCTCAGCAACTACATCTTCGAGTTGCTAGAGGTAAATCCATTTCGATCTAACAAGCACCAAAGTTTTCCTAACCCCCCCCCCCTTCCAAAGGCAATTTGTGGATTGCCTCAAAGAGCATGTCCCCACAGTGAGGACCCCTGGGGGACCTATGTTATGGGTTGTTGTGCATGTCATGGTGAAATGCATTGAGGGTTTGTATGAGCTTTGGAGGGTGAGGGAGTTGTACACTCTAACCCACGTGGAACGCCACCGTGCGTTGACCACAAAATTTTCAAAAGCGTGGGGAGACTCAGGTTGGTCCCCCACCAGGTGGATCCATTGGTGCTTGGCACATTCCACCTTTTTTGCCGAGAAATGGAGGAACATTTTTCAGTTTTCCTCCATCCCAACGGAGTATCGGCATGGGCCTTACAACAGGAGGCTCAAAAATTGTTTTAAGGGTTGGTCTTTGGTGAGGCCAAGTATATCCCTCCGCCACATGCACCATTGCATGTCCATGAACGCCCTGGAGCAAGGGCTTTTGGGACTGGAGGCAGCCAAGGCCTCAGACATTGATGACTTTGTATGAAAAACGACCACAGATGCTTTGTGCCAAGTGTTTTGTGTTGTTTGTCCTAGGGAGGGAGGGAGGAGGGGTGCGCGATAACTACACGCGATAACTACGCGATAACTGAGTTATCGCGCGATAACTAGCGCGATAACTAGTTAGAGCAAGGTGCTCTAACTGCGTTCTAACTCTGTTCTAACTGTGCTCTAACTCTTTGACCCCCCCCCAAAAACCACCCCCATGATGCGGGTTATGTGGGGAAAGAAAGGGGATGGGGGGTTTTTGAGGGTGCTGAATCCATTTTTTTAGGTGGTTTGCCCCAAAATTGAGGGTAGGTGGGTGTTCCAGAAATTGCGTTCTAACTAGGGGTTCCGCACCACGCCCTAGAACGCTGCATCCCATAAATCGGCCATAGAACGCGCTACACGGCTCAAAATGCAACGAAAGTTGTTTGCGGTGATGCGCCTTTGCTCCCCGGTCCTTTTGAGCTACTTGGATGCCTGTTTTGACCCACGGTGTCGTCGCAAGGACTTTTTACTCGCTTGCTGCTGCTGCTTGCTGCTCCTGCTGCTTGCTGCTGCTGCTAAAACGTGTTGCTCATCCTTGGACCCTCAAAGGTGGTGTAAAACCTCGAGAGGGTAAAGCCAGCTTGGTAATCAAGACTCGAACTAGGACCGAGCTGGGTCCTAGTCTTGCGTATCACCGTTGAAGAACGACCGCTTGCATTAGACATGTGCCTCCACGGTCGGAACGATCGTCTTGAAACGTGGCTCAAAAACGGCTCGTTTTCATCTCGAAATGGACCACCGTGTGGCATCACGCCATGGTACATGCCGTATTGAACACCCATTTGCCATCATTTGTTAGCCCAATCGCCATGGAAGAACAACGGCCCTCATTGCAAACGCCCACTTGACACACCGGCGATCGTCCTGAACTTTCAGGACGATCGTCCTGAAAACAGCCGAAAACAGCCCAAAAACGGCCATTTTTGGTCACTAAATCAGCCGTAGAACGGGCTAGACGGCTTGAAATGCAACGAAACTTGTTTGTGGTGATGCGCCTTGGCTCCCCGGTCGTTTTGAGCTACTTGGATGCCGGTTTTGAGCCACGGTGTGGTCGCAAGGACTTTTTACTCGCCTGTTGCTGCTGCTGCTGCTGCTGCTTGTTGCTGCTGCTTGCCAAAACGTGTTGCTCACCCTTGGCCCCTAAAAGGTGGTGTAAAACCTGGCGGTTTTGAGCCGCGGTGTGGTCGCAAGGACTCTTTATGCGCCTGCTTGCTGCTGCTGCTTGCTGCTTGCTGCTGCTAAAACGTGTAGCTCAGCCTTGGGCCCTAAAAGGTGGTGTAAAACCTAGACAGGGTAAACCCAGCTCGGTAATCAAGACTCGAACTAGGACCGAGCTGGCTCCTAGTGTTGCGTAACGCATGGGAGATCACCGTTGAAGAAAGACCGCTTGCTTTAGAGATATGCCTCAACGATCAGGACGATCGTCCTGAAACATGGCTCAAAAACGGCTCATTTTCACCTCAAAATGGACCACCGTGTGGCACCACGGCGTGGTACATGCCATATTGAACACCGATTTGCCATCATTTCATAGCCCAATCGCCGTCGCAAGGACTTTTTCCTCGCCTGCTGCTGCTGCTGCTTGCTGCTGCTGCTGCTGCTTGCTGCTGCTGCTAAAACGTGTTGCTCATCCTTGGACCCTAAAAGGTGGTGTAAAACCGCGATAGGGTAAACCCAGCTCGGTAATCAAGTTTTTACATCAAGACTCGAACTAGGACCGAGCTGGGTCCTAGTCTTGCGTAACACATGGGAAATCACCGTTGAAGAAAGACCGCTTGCTTTAGATATTCCTTTGTCTACCGGCTGGTCCGGCCGCGGACAGCCAAGATTTTGGCTGCATTTTCAGCTGTCAATACGACCAACGGGGCCAAGTGCAGCCGGAGGCAAAAAAAAGCAGCCAAAAAAGTGGCTACATGGTGCAGCCAATTGGCTGCATTGTGCAGCCAAAACGTGCAGCCGTCTTGGCTGCACCATGCAGCCGCGCTCTGGCTGCATGCAGCCGCGCTGGAGGCTCGATGCGGCCAGCAGGCTGGAGGCTAAAAATACAAAGGAGGCTGTGGCTGCCTATTGGCTGCACATATGCAGCCAAAAATAAAAAATTAAAACCATCAAAAACGGACGTTTCCATCGCGTTCGGCACGTTCAAAAACCTAGGTGTACCACTTTTCATAAAATTTTGTGACGAAAAATTTTTCGGCTGCTTTTTTCGGCTGCACATAGGCGGGTAGACAAAGGAATATGTGCCTCCACGGTTACGGCGATTGTCCTAAAATGCGGCTGGAAAACGGCTCATTTTCACCTCAAAATGGACCACTGCGTGGCACCACGGCGTAGTACACGCCTTATTGAACACCCATTTGCCATCCTTTGATAGCCCAATCGCCATGGAAGAACAACGGCCGTCATCGGAAACACCCTCTTGGCGTAGCGGCGATCGTCCTGAACTTTTAGGACGATCGTCCTGAAAACAGCCAAAAACAGCCCAAAAACGGCCATTTTTGGACACTAAATCGGCCGTAGAACCGCGTAGACGGCTCGAAACGAAACGAGACTTGTTTATGGTGATGCGCCTTGGCTCCCCGGTCGTTTTAAGCTACTTAAATGTGATAGGGGTCCTAAATGTGATAGGGGTCCTAAATGTACCGGTACATTGCCTTCCAAATGTACCGCCCAGTGTGACACCAATCTGATCAATCATTCAAATCGACCATTTGTACCGGTTCCATTTCAAGGATGGCCAAAGTAAGCAGGGTGGAGGGAGGGATGGACCAAATCAAACCATTTGAAGGAATTCCACTTGAATGATGGCCTGCTGGAGGGAGGGAGGGACAAGTGCAACCAAATGAAACCAATTCTGACCAATTGAACCTAATCAGGGCACGTGGAGGTGGAGGCAAGGGCAGAGGAAAGGGACAACCAGCAATCTGATCATGACCTGCAAGCGCGAATAGCTTACAGGGCCGAGTGCTCACTATTTCACGATCCTTGGTTGCTAGCTACTGGTTTCTACAATTTGTTTCGGCACAGTGTTGCCGTCCATCGCTACGTCTATGGACCTATGTAACCTGCGGTTCACGGTGTGTGTACGGTGTGTGTATGTGTGCACATGTACATTCGTGGTACAACGGTTATGGAAGCAGGGCGCACACAAAGTCGGCAATGCATCAAATGGCTAAATCCCGATCCAGCAAGCAAGCAGCCATCCAGCAAGCAATCAGCAATTGGTGGCGTATTCCATGAGTTGCGCCAATGTGATAAGCAAGACTCAGAAGCGTTCGCTTGCGTAGTGCGTTGGACGACATCAACAACTTCAAAGGTAATTTGGGCAACACTCCCTCATTCTCACTCGAGGGTGCCGGTGAGAACTTGTCCACGTTCCGAAAAAAAAAAAGACCCTAATAACTTAGGAATTCCATTTCGCATCAAAAGAGGCTAAAAGGCTTTTATTGGGAGTATCCATATTTCAACGCGAAAAATAACTTCACTATCTTGGTTTGCGCCTTTGACATGCCACAATTTATGGCACAAAGCCTCAAATAGCAAAAAGAAAAGCGCTGTGGACTAGATCTCATTTGTGCAGCAAAACCCCTATCCCATTTAGGCAATATCCGCAGCCTGTGATAGATTGCGCGCTCCAATGTGCCGGCCTATCGGCCGTCACATTGGGCGCGCAATCTACCACAGGCCGCGGATATTGGTTATAAAATGTACCGGTCCATTGCCTTCCAAATGTACCGCCCAATGTGACACCAATCTGATCCACCATTCAAATCGACCATTTGAACCGGTTCCATTTCAAGGATGGCCAAAGTAAGCATGGTGAAGGGAGGGATGGACCGAATCAAACCATTTGAAGGAATTCCACTTGAATGATGGCCTGCTGGAGGGAGGGAGGGACAAGTGCAACCAAATGAAACCAATTCTGACCAATTGAACCTAATCAGGGCACGTGGAGGTGGAGGCAAGGGCAGAGGAAAGGGACAACCAGCAATCTGATCATGACCTGCAAGCGCGAATAGCTTACAGGGCCGAGTGCTCACTATTTCACGATCCTTGGTTGCTAGCTACTGGTTTCTACAATTTTTTTCGGCACAATGTTGCCGTCCATTGCTACATCTATGGACCTATGTAACCTGCGGTTCTCGGTGTGTGTATGGTGTGTGTATGTGTGCACATGTACATTCCTGGTACAACGGTTATGGAAGCAGGGCGCACACAAAGTCGGCAATGCATCGATGGCTAAATCTCGATCCAGCAAGCAAGCAGCGATCGAGCAAGCAATCACCAATTGGTGGCGTATTCCATGAGTTGCGCCAATGTGATGAGCAAGACTCAGAAGCGTTCGCTTGCGTGGTACGTTGGACGACATCAACAAATTAAAAGGTAATTTGGGCAACACTCCTTCATTCTCACTTGAGGGTGCCGGTGAGAACTTGTCCACGTACCGAAAAAAAAATGGACCCTAATAACTTAGGAATTCCATTTCGCATCAAAAAAGGCTAAAAGGCTTTTATTGGGAGTATCCATATTTCAACGCGAAAAATAACTTCACTATCTTGGTTTGCGCCTTTGACATGCCACAATTTGTGGCACAAAGCCTCAAATAGCAAAAGAATAGCCTCCATGCTTACGGCGATTGTCCTAAAATGCGGCCGGAAAACGGCTCATTTTCACCTCAAAATGGACTACTGCGTAGCACCACGGCGTGTTACACGCCTTATTGAACACCCATTTGCGGTCCTTTGATAGCCCAATCGCCATGGAAGAACAACGGCCCTCATCGGAAACACCTGCTTGGCGTAGCGGCGATTGTCCTGAACTTTTAGGACGATCGTACTGAAAAAAGCCAAAAACAGCCCAAAAACGGCCTTTTTTGGACACTAAATCGGCCGTAGAACCGCGTAGACGGCTCGAAACGCAACGAAACTTGTTTATGGTGATGCGCCTTGGCTCCCCGGTCGTTTTGAGGTACTTGGATGCCGGTTTTGAGCTGCGGTGTGGTCGCAAGGACTTTTTATGCGCCTGCTGCTGCTGCTGCTGTTGCTTGCTAAAACGTGTAGCTCAGCCTTGGCCCCTAAAAGGTGGTGTAAAACCTCGACAGGGTAAACCCAGCTCGGTAATCAAGACTCGAATCAAGACTCCACCTAGGACGAGCTGGGTCCTAGTCTTGCGTAATGCATGGGAAATCACCGTTGAGGAAAGACCGCTTGCTTTAGAGATTTGCCTCCATGCTTACGGCGATTGTCGTGAAACACGGCTGGAAAACAGCTCATTTTCACCTCAAAATGGACCACCGCGTGGCACCACGGCGTGGTACACGCCTTATTGAACACCCATTTGCCATCCTTTGATAGCCCAATCGCTATGAAAGAACAACGGCCCTCATCGAAAACACCTGCTTGGCGTAGCGGCGATCGTCTTGAACTTTCAGGACGATCGTCCTGAAAACAGCCAAAAACAGCCAAAAAACGGCCATTTTTGGACACTAAAACGGCCGTAGATCGGGCTAGACGGCTCCAAATGCAACGAAACTTGATTGTGGTGATGCGCCTTGGCTCCCCGGTCGTTTTGAGCTACTTGGATGGCGGTTTTGAGCTGCGGTGTGCTCGCAAGGACTTTTTATGCGCCTGCTGCTGCTGCTGCTAATGCTTGCTAAAACGTGTAGCTCAGCCTTGGCTCCTAAAAGGTGGTGTAAAACCTCGACAGGGTAAACCCAGCTCGGTAATCAAGACTCGAATCAAGACTCCAACTAGGACCGAGCTGGGTCCTAGTCTTGCGTAACGCATGGGAAATCACCGTCGAGGAAAGACCGCTTGCTTTAGAGATGTGCCTCCATGCTTACAACAATTGTCCCAAAATGCGGTTGGAAAACGGCTCATTTTCACCTCAAAATGGACCACTGCGTGGCACCACGGCATGGTACATGCCTTATTGAACACCAATTTGCCATTCTTTGATAGCCCAATCGCCATGGAAGAACAACGGCCCTCATCGGAAACACAGGCTTGGCGTAGCGGCGATCATCTTGAACTTTCAGGACGATCGTCCTGAAGACAGCCAAAAACAGCCCAAAAACGGCCATTTTTGGACACTAAATTGGCCGTAGAATGCGCTAGACGGCTCCAAATGCAACGAAACTTGTTTGTGGTGATGCACCTTGGCTCCCCGGTCGTTTTGAGCTACTTGGCTGCCGGTTTTGAGCCGCGGTGTGGTCGCAAGGACTTTTTATGCACCTGCTTGCTGCTGCTGCTTACTGCTGCTTGCTGCTTGCTGCTGCTAAAACGTGTTGCTCACCCTTGGCCCCTAAAAGGTGGTGTAAAAACCTCGAAAGGGTAAACCAAGCTCGGTAATCAAGACTCTAACCAGGACCGAGCTGGGTCCAGATCTTGCGTAACGCATTGGAGATCACCGTTGAAGAAGGAAGGCTTGCTTTGCAGATGTGCCTCCACGGTCACGACGATGGTCCTTAAACATGGCTCAAAAACGGCTCATTTTCACCTCAAAATGGACCACCGTGTGGCACCACGGCATGGTACACGCCTTATTGAACACCCATTTGCCACCATTTCATAGCCCAATCGCCATGGAAGAACAACGGCCCTCATTGCAAGCGCCCACTTGCCACACCGGCGATCGTCCTGAATTTTCAGGACGATCGTCATGAAAACAGCTCCAAAACGGCCATTTTTGGACACTAAATCGGCCGTAGAACGGGCTAGATGGCTCGAAACGTCACAAAACCTGTTTGTGGTGTTGCGCGTTGGCTTTCCGGTCGTTTTGAGCTACTTGGATGCCGTTTTTGACCCACGGTGTGGACACAAGGACTTTTGGACCTTCTGCTGCTTGCTGCTTGCTGCTTGCTAAAACATGTTGCTCACCCTTGACCCCTAAAAGGTGGTGTAAAACCTCGACAGGGTAAACCCAGCTCGGTAATCAAGACTCGAACTAGGACCGAGCTGGGTCCTAGTCTTGCGTAACGCATTGGAGATCACCGTTGAGGAAAGACTGCTTGGTTTCGAGATGTGCTTCCACAGTCGGGACGATCGTCTTGAAACCCGGCTCAAAAATGGCGTGTCTTCACCTCAAAATGGACCACCGCGTCCCACCACGGCGCGGTACACGCCTTATTGAACACCCATTTGCCATCCTTTGATAGCCCAATCGCCATGAAAGAACAACGGCCCTCATCGGAAACACCTGCTTGGCGTAGCAGCGATCGTCCTGAACTTTGAGGACGATCGTTCTGAAAACAGCCAAAAACAGTCCAAAACGGCCTTTTTTGGACACTAAGTCGGCCGTAGAACGGGCTAGACGGCCCGAAATGCGACGAAACTTGTTTTTGGTGATATCTCTTTGCTCCCCGGTCGGTTTGAGCTACTTGGATGCCGCTTTTGAGCCACGGTGTCGTCTCAAGGACTTGTGGACCGCCTGCTGCTGCTGCTGCTTGCTGCTGCTGCTGCTGCTGCTGCTTGCTAAAAAGTGTTGCTCACCCTTGGCCCCTAAAAGGTGGTGTAAAACCTGGACAGGGTAAACCCAGCTCGGTAATTGGCGCGAGAATGCTTGCCATGCTTTGTGTGCCACTTTTTGTGGCAATCTTGTAATTGGGGTACAACATGGTCGGGCACACAATTGTACACGGACAATCGGAAAATTAGTACAATGTCGGGATACAGCCCATAAGGTCACGATGATCAAGACTCGAACTAGGACCAAGCTGGGGCCTAGTCTTGCGTAACGCATTGAGGATCACCGTTGAGGAAAGAGCGCTTGCTTTAGAGATGTGCCTCCATGCTTACAGCGATTGTCCTAAAATGCGGTTGGAAAACGGCTCATTTTCACCTCAAAATGGACCACTGCGCGGCACCACGGCGCGGTACTCGCCTTATTGAACACCCATTTGTCATCCTTTAATACCCCAATCGTCATGAAAGAACAACGGCCCTCATCGGAAATACCGGCTTGACGTAGCGGCGATCGTCATGAACTTTCAGGACGAGCGTCCTGAAAACAGCCGAAAACAACCCAAAAACGGCCATTTTTGGACACTAAATGGGCCGTAGAACCGTCTGGACGGCTCAAAAAGCAACGAATTTTGTTTGTGGTGATGCGCATTCGCTCCCCGGTCGTTTGGAGCTACTTGGATGCCGGTTTTCAGGCGCGGTGCGGTCGCCAGCACTTTTGGGGCGCCTGCTGCTGTTGCTTGCTGCTGTTGCTAAAACGTGTTGCTCACCCTTGGCCCCTAAAAGGTGGTGTAAAACCTCGACAGGGTAAACCCAGCTTGGTAACCTAACTCTACCCCCCCGACTAGAGTAAATCCCGCGGTCTTAGGTGCTATGCTGCTCCAATGGGTTGTTTGTATACCGGAGGGGGCACTTCCCATCGGCCAAGAGCATAGCACCCGTTGCCCCCTAGCCTCCGCCGTTGGCACACAACCACAAGACTAGGTAAACCTAGATACCTTGAGACATTCACATTTTTCATGGTAGAGGTTAGTGTTAACGGCTCATTTTCACCTCGAAATGGACCACCGTGTGGCACCACGCCATGGTACATGCCTTATTGAACACCCGTTTGCCATCATTTGATAGGCCAATCACTGAAGAACAACGGCCCTCATTGCAAACACCCACTGCACACATCGGCACTTTTCCTGAGTTTTCAAGACGATCGTCCCGAAAACAACCCAAAAACGGCCATTTTTGGACACTAATTCGGTTGTACAACGGGCTAGACGGCTCAAAACGCAACGAAACTTGTTTGTGGTGTTGCGCATTCGCTCCCCGGTCGTTGAGCAACGGTGTGGTCGCAAGGACTTTTGGACCTTCTGCTTGCTCCTTGCTGCAGCTGCTGCAACTTCCAAAAACCGCTCAAAAACAGATCGTTTTCACCTCAAAATGGACCACCGTGTGGCACCAGGGCATGGTACATGCCTTATTGAACACCGATTTGCCATCATTTCATAGCCCAATCACCATGGAAGATTAATGGCCCTCATTGCAAACGACCGCTGGACACACCGGCGATCCCCCTGCGATCGTCCTCAGTTTTCAAGACGATCGTCCCGAAAACAGCCCAAAACCGGCCATTTTTGGACACTAAACGGGCCGTACAACGGGCTTGACGGCTCAAAACGCAACGAAACTTGTTTGCGGTGATGAGCGTTTGCTCCCCGGTCGTTTTGAGCTACTTGGATGCCGGTGTGGTGGCAAGGACTTTTGGACCTTCTGCTGCTTGCTGCTGCTGCTGCTGCTGCTTGTTGCTGCTAAAACGTGTTGCTCATCCTTGGACCCTAAAAGGTGGTGTAAAACCTCGACAGGGTAGTCCCAGCTCGGTAATCAAGACTCGAACTAGGACCTAGCTGGGTCCTAGTCTTGCGTAACGCATTGGAAATCACCGTTGAAGAAAGACGGCTTGCTTTAGAGATGTGCCTCCACGGTTAGAACGATTGTCGTGAAATACGGCTCAATAACCGCTCATTTTCACCTCAAAATGGACCACCGCGTGGCACCATGCTGTGGTATACACCTTATTGAACACCCATTTGCCACCTATTGATAGCCCAATCGCCATGAAAGAACAACGGTCCTCATTGGAAACCCCTGCTTGGCGTAGCGCCGATCGTCCTGAAATTTCAAGACGATCGTCCTGAAAACAGCCCAAAAAGGGCCATTTTTGGTCACTAAATTGGCCGTAGAATGGGCTAGACGGCTCAAAACACAATGAAACTTGTTTGTGGTGATGCGCATTCGCTTCCCGGTGGTTTTGAGCTACTTGGATGCCGGTTTTGAGCCACGGTGTGGTCAACAGGGACTTTTTGACCTTCCGCTTGCTGCTTGCTGCTGCTGCTGCTGCTGCTGCTTGCTAAAACGTGTTACTCACCCTTGTCCCCTAAAAGGTGGTGTAAAAATTCGGCAGGGTAAACCCAGCTCGGTGATCAAGACTCGAAGTAGGACCGAGCTGGGTGCTAGTCTTGCGTAACGCATTGGGAATCACCGTTGAAGAACGACCGCTTGCATTAGACATGTGCCTCCACGGTTAGAACGATCGTCCTGAAACAAGGCTCAAAATCGGCTCGTTTTCACCTGGAAATGGGCCACCGTGTGGCACCACGCCATGGTACATGCCGTATTGAACACCCATTTGCCATCATTTGATAGCCCAATCGCCATGGAAGAACAACGGCCCTCATCGGAAACACCTGCTTGGCGTAGCGGCGATCGTCCTGAACTTTCAGGACGATCGTCTTGAAAACAGCCGAAAACAGCCCAAAAACGGCCTTTTTTTCGACACTAAATCAGCCGTAGAACGGGCTAGACTGCTTGGAAAGGCATGAAACCTGTTTGTGGTGATGCGCCTTTGCTCCCCGGTCGTTTTGACGTACTTGGATGCCGGTTTTGAGCCGCGATGTGGTTGCAAGGACTTTTTAACCGCCTGCTGCTGCTGCTTGCTTGCTTGCTTGCGGCTTGCTAAAACGTGTGGCTCACCCTTGGCCCCTAAAAGGTGGTGTAAAACCTCGACAGGGTAAACCCAGCTCGGTAATCAGGACGCGAACTAGGACCGAGCTGGGTCCTAGTCTTGCGTAACGCATTGGAAATCACCGTTGAGGAAACACTGCCTGCTTTGGAGATGTGCCTCCATGGTTAAGACGATTGTCCTGAAACACGACTGGAAAACGGCTCATTGAAACCTCAAAATGGACCAGCGCGTGGCACCACGGAGTCGTACACGCCTTATTGAACACCCATTTGCCATCCTTTGAAAGCCCAATCGCCATGAAAGAGCAACGGCCCTCATCGGAAACGCCTGCTCGGCGTAGCGGCGATCGTCCTGAACTTTTAGGACGACCGTCCTGAAAACAGCCGAAAACAGCCCAAAAACGGCCTTTTTTGGACACTGAATCGGCCGTAGAACGAGCTAGACGGCTCGAAATGCAAAGAAAAATGTTTGTGGTGATGCGCCTTGGCTCGCCGGGTGTTTTGAGCTACTTGAATGCCGGTTTTGAGCCGCCGTGTGGTGTCAAGGGCTTTTTAAGCGCCCGCTTGCTGCTGCTTGCTGCTGCTGCTGCTGCTGGTGCTGCTGCTGCTTGCCAAAACGTGTTGCTCACCCTTGGCCCCTAAAAGGTGGTCTAAAACCTCGACAGGGTAAACCCAGCTCGGTAATCAAGGCTCGAAGTAGGACCAAGCTGGGTCCCAGTCTTGCGTAACGAAAGGGAAATCACCGTTGAAGACAGACCGCTTGCTTTGCACATGTGCCTCCATGGTTACGGCGATGGTCCTGAAAGACGGCTGGAAAACGGCTCATTTTCAAATCAAAATGGACCACTGCGTGGCACCAAGGCGTGGTACACGCCTTATTGAACACCCATTTGCCATCCTTTGATGGCCCAATCGCCATGAAAGAGCAACGGCCCTAATCGGAAACACCTGCTTGCCGTAGCGGCGATCGTCCTGAGTTTTCAGGACGATCGTCCCGAAAACAACCCAAAACAGCTCAAAAGCGGCCAATTTTGGACACTAAATCGGCCATACAGCGGGCTAGATGGCTCAAAATGCAACGAAACCTGTTTGTGGTGATGCGCCTTGGCTCCCCGGTCATTTTGAGCTACTTGAATGCCGGTTTTGACCCACGGTGTGGTCGCAAGGACTTTTTAAGCGCCTGCTTGCTGCTGCTGCTTGCTGCTGCTGCTGCTGCTGCTGCTGCTTGCTAAAACGTGTAGCTCAGCCTTGGCCCCTAAAAGGTGGTGTAAAACCTCGACAGGGTAAACCCAGCTCGGTAATCAAGACTCGAACTAGGACCGAGCTGGGTCCTAGTGTTGCGTAACGCATTGGAGATCACCGTTGAAGAAAGACCGCTTCCTTTAGAGATGTGCCTTCATGGTTACGGCGATGGTCCTGAGACGCGGCTGGAAAACGGCTCATTTTCATCTCAAAATGGACCACCGCATGGCACGACGGAGTGGTACACGCCTTATTGAACACCCATTTGCCATCCTTTGATAGCTACATTGCCATGAAAGAACAACGGCCCTCATTGGAAACACCTGCTTGGCGTAGCGGCAATCGTTATGAACTATCAGGACGATCGTCCTGAAAACAGCCGAAAACAGCTCAAAAACGGCCATTTTTGGACACTAAACCGGCCGTAGAACGGGGTAGACGTCTCGAAATGCAACAAAACTTGTTTGTGGTGATGCGCTTTGGCCTCCGGGCGTTTTGAGCCACTTGGATGCATGTTTTGTGCCACGGTGTGGTCGCAAGGACTTTTTAACCGCCCGCTTGCTGCTGCTGCTGCTGCTGCTGCTTGCTGTTGCTGCTAAAACGTGTAGCTCACCCTTGGCCCCCAAAAGGTGGTGTATAACCTCGACAGGGTAAACCCAGCTCGGTAACCACCCTTTAGGGTCCAAGGGTGAGCAATACATTTTAGCAGTAGCAGCAGCAAGCAGCAGCAGCAGGCGGTCCAAAAGTCCTTGCGACGACACCGTGGCTCAAAACCGGCATCCAAGCAGCTCAAAACGACCGAGGAGCAAAGGCGCATCACCACAAACAGCTTTGGGGCCGTTTCGAGCTGTCTAGATTTAGTGTCCGAAAAGGGCCGTTTTTGGGCTGTTTTCAGGACGACTGTCCTGAAAACTCACGAGATCGCCGGTGTTTCAAGTGGGCGCTCTGGGCCATCGTTGGTTTGTCCAGTAGGCGATGCACCGTGGCTCAGAACCGGCATCCCCGTAGCTTATAACAACGGGGGGCCAAACGCGCATCACCGCAAACATGTTTTGAGCCATTTTGAGCCGTCCAGCCCGTTCTATGGCCGATTTAGTGTCCAAAAATTACCGTTTTTGGGCTATTTTCAGGACGATCATCCTGAAAACTCACGAGATCGCCGGTGTTTCAAGTGGGCGTTTGCAATGAGGGCCGTCGTTCTTCCGTAGCGGTTGGGGCATCAAAGGAACGCAAATCGCTGTTCAATGAGGCACGTACCATGCCGTGGTGCCGGGCTGTGGTCCCTTTTGAGGAGAAAATCGGTCGTTTTTGAGCCGTGATTCAGGAAAATCGTCCTGACTGTGGCAGCACATCTGCAAAGCAAGCGGCCTTTCCTCCGTAGTGATTTCCGATGTGTTACGCAACACTAGGACAAAGCTCGGTCCTAGTTGGAGTCTTGAAATACCGAGCTGGGTTTACCCTTTCGAGGTTTAACACCCCTTCTTAGGGTCCAAGGGCGAGGAACACATTCTAGCAGCAGCAGTAGCAGCAGCAAGCAACAGCCGCAGCGGATGCAAGAAAACTCCTTTCGTCGGCATCGTGGATCAAAACCAGCATCCAAGTAGCTCAAAAAAATCCACACAGAAAATGCGCACATCTTGAAAAGAGTTTTGTGTTATTTTGAGCTGTCTAGCCCGTTCTACGGCCATTTTAGTGTCCAAAAATGGCCGTTTTTGGGCTGTTTTCGGGACGATCGTCCTGGAACTTCAGGACGATCGTTGGTCTGCCACGCAGGTGTTTCCAATGAGGGCCGTTGTTCTTCCATAGCGATTGGGCCAACAAAGGAATGCAAATGGGTGGGCAACAAGGCGTGTGCCATGCCGTGCTCCACAGGGTGGGCAATTTCAGGGTGAAATCAAACCGTTTTTGAGCCGTGTTTCACGACGAGCGTACGGACTGTGGTACAACATCTGCAAAGCAAGCGGGCTTTGCTCCACGGTGATTGCCAACACGTTAATCAAGACTCGAAGACCGAGCTGGGTCCTAGTCTTGCGTAACGCATTGGAGATCACCGTTGAAGAAAGACCGCTTCCTTTAGGGATGTGCCTCCATGGTTACGGCGATGGTCCTGAAACGCGGCTGAAAAACGGCTCATTTTTACCTCAAAATAGACCACTGCGTGGCACCACGGCGTGGTACACGCCTTATTGAACACCCATTTGCCATCCTTTGATAGCCCAATCACCATGGCAGAACAACGGCCCTCATCGGAAACACCTGCTTGGCGTAGCAGCGATCGTCCTGAAAACAGCCAAAAACAGCCCAAAAACGGCCATTTTTGGACACTAAATCGGCCGTAGACCGGGCTAGATCGCTCAAAACGCAACGAAACATGTTTGTTGTGATGCGCCTTGGTTCCTCGGTCGTGTTGAGCTACTTGGATGCCGGTTTTGAGCCGCGGTGTGGTCTCAAGGACTTCTTAATCGCCTGCTGCTTGCTGCTGCTAAAATGTGTAGCTCATCCTTGGCCCCTAAAAGGTTGTGTAAAACCTGGACAGGGTGAACCCAGCTCGGTAACGAAGACTACGACCCTGCTCGGTCCTAGTCGTGAGTCTTGATTAACGAGCTGTGTTTACCCTGTCGAGGTTTTACACCACCTTTTAGGGTCCAAGGGTGAGAAACACATTTTAGCAGCAGCAGTAGCAACAACAGCAAGCAGGCAAGCAAGAGGGCGGTTAAAACCTCCTTGCGACCACACCGTGGCTGAAAACCAACATCCAAGTATCTCAAAGCGACCAGGGAGCAGAGGCGCATCGCCACAAACAGGTTTCGTGCCGTTCGGAACCGTCTAGCCCGTTCTACGGCCGGTTTCCCGTCCAAAAATGGCCGTTTTAGAGGTGTATTCAGGACGATCGTCCTGAAAACTCAGGATGATCGTTGGTCTGCCACGTAGGTGTTTCCAACAAGGGCCGTTGTTCTTCCATAGCAATTCGGCCATCAAAGGAATACAAATGGGTGGGGAAAAAGGCGTGTGCCATGCTGTGGTGCCACGGGGTGGGCGATTTCGAGGTGAAAACAAGCCGTTTTTGAGCCATGTTTCAAGACGATGGTCCTGACCACGGAGGAACATCTGCAAAGCAAGCAGGCTTTGCTCTACGGTGATTTCCCATGCTTGAACTACGACTAGGACCCTGCTCAGTCCTAGTGCGAATCTTGATTACCGAGCTAGGTATAGCCTGTCGAGGTTTTACACCATCTTTTAGGGTCCAAGGGTGAGCAACACATTTTAGCAGCAGCAGCAGCAGCAGCAGGAGCAGCAACAGGTGGCGTTGTGCCACACGGTGGTACATTTTGAGGTGAAAAGATGGCGTTTTTGAGCCGTGTTTGAGGACGATTGTCCTGACCGTGAAGTCAAATCTCTAAAGGAGGCGGTCTTCCTTCAACAGTGATTTCCAATGCGTCACGCAAGACTAGGACCTAGCTCGGTCCTAGTTCGAGTCTTGATTGCCGAGCTGTGTTTACCCCGTCGAGGTTTTACACCCCTTCTTAGGGTTCAAGGGATGAGCAACACATTTTACAAACAAGAGGAACAAGCAAGCAAGCAAGCAGGCGTTTAATATGTCCACACCTTGGCTCAAAACCAGCATCCAAGTAGCTTAAAACGACCGGGGAGCAAACGCGCATCACCACAAACAGGTTTCGTTCCGTTATGAGCCGTCTAGCCCGTTCTATGGCCGATTTAGTGTCCAAAAATGGTCGTTTTTGAGCCGGTTCCAGGACGATCGTCCTTAAAACTCAGGACGATCGGTTGTTTGTCCAATAAGCGATTGCAGTTAACGCCGTTGTTCTTCGAGAACGATTACACAATCAAATGAGTGCAAATGGGTGCTGCAGAAGGCTTCTTCCACACTCTGGTGTCGTCCAGTGGTCCATTTGGGGAGAAAAATGGCCGTTTTTGAGTTATTGTTGAAGAGCAGGCAGCAAGCAGCAACAAGCGATTCAAAATTCCTTGCGACGACACCGTGGCTCAAAACCGGCATCCAAGTGGCTCGAAACGACCGGGAAGCAAATACGCAACACTGAAAGTAGGTTTCGGGCCATTTGCAGACGCTGAGCCCGTTCTATGGCCGATTTGGTGTCCAAAAATGGCCGTTTCGGGGCGGTTTTCACGATGATCGTCCTGAATGATCAGGACGATTAACGGTGTGCCGAGTACATGTTTCCAATGAGGGCCGTTCTTCTTTCATAGCCATTGGGCAATCAAAGGAATGCAAAGGGGTGGGGAATGGGGCGTGTGCCATGACGTGGTGCCGCGGGGTTGCCGTTTTCAAGGTGAAAACAGGCCGTTCTTGAGCCATTTCAGGACGATCGCCTTGACCGTGGAGGAACATTTGTAAAGCAAGCCGGCTTTGCTCCAAGGTGATTTGCAATGCGTTAACCAAGAGTAGGACCGTCCTCGGCCCTAGTTGTGAGTCTTGATTACCGAGCTGGGTTTACCCTGTCGAGGTTTTACACCACCTTTTCGGGTCCAAGGATGAGCTACACGTTTTAGCAAGCAGCAAGCAAGAGCAGTAGCAGCAAGCGGTCCAAAAGTCCTTGCGACCACACCGTGGCTCAAGGCCGGCATGCAAGAAGCTCAAAACGAGAGGCGAGCAAATGCGCCTCACCACCAATAGGTGCTGTGCCGCTTTGAGCCGTCTAACCCTTTCCATGGCCGATTTTGTGTGCAACAAATGGCCATTTTTCGGCTATGTTCAGGACGATCGTCCCGAAAACTCAGGACCATCGTTGATGTGCCAAGTGTGCGTTTGCAATGAGGGCCGTTGTTCTTCCATGGCGATTGGACTAACAAATGATGGCAAATGGGTGTTCAACATGGCATGTACCATGCCGTGGTCCGACACGGTGGTCCGTTGTGAGGTGTAAATGAGCCCTTTTTGAGCCGTGTTTCAAGACAATCGGCCTTACCGTCAAGGCACATCTCTAAAGGAAGCGTTCTTTCTTCAACGGTGATTTCCAGTGTGTTACGCAAGACTAGGACCCAGCTCCGTCCTAGTTCGAGTCTTGATGTAATGACTAAGCTGGGTTTGCCCTGCTGAGATTTTACACCATTTCTTCGGCTCCAAGGGTGAGCAACACGCTTTAGCAACAACAGCAGCAAGCAGCAGCAGCAGCAAGCAAGCAAGCAGGCGGTCCAAAAGTCCTTGCGGCAGCACCGTGGCTCAAAACCGGCATCCAGGTAGCTCAAAACAACCCGGGAGCAAAGGCACATCACCACAAACAGGATTGCTTTGTCTTGAGCTGTTTGGCTTGTGCTATGGCCGATTCAGTGTCCAAAAATGGCCGTTTCTGGGCAGTTTTGAGGACGATTGTCCTGAAAACTCAGGACGATCGTTGTTATACCACGTAGGTACTTCCCGTGAGGGCCGTTGTTCTTCCATAGAAATTTGGCCATCAAAGCAATGCGAATGGGTGGGGAATAAGGCGTGTGCCATGCCGTGGTGCCACGGGGGGGGCGTTTTCGATGTGAAAACAAGCCGTTTTTGAGCCATGTTTCAGGACGATCGTACTGACCGTGGAGGCACATCTGCAAAGCAAACAGTCATCCCTCCATGGTTATTTCCAATGCGTTCAGCAAGACTAGGACCCAGTCCGGTCCTAGTCGTGAGTCTTGATTACCGAGCTGGGTTTACCCTGTCGAGGTTTTTATACCACCTTGTAGGGTCCAAGGGTGAGCAACACCTTTTAGCAGCAGCAGCAAGCAGTAGTGGCAGCAAGCAGCAAGCATCATACAGGCGGTCCAAAAGTCCTTGGGACCACACCGTGGCTCAAAACTGGTATCCAAGTAGCTCAAATCGACCGATGGGCAAACACGCATCACCAAACACAGGCTTCGTGCCGTTTTGAGCCTTTTGGGCCGTGCTATGGCCGATTAAGTGTCAAAAAATGGCCGTTTTTGAGTTATTTTCGTGACCATCGTCCTGAAAGTTCAGCACGATCATTGGTGTGCCAAGTGGGCGTTTGCAAGGAGGGCCGTTGTTCTTCCACGGCGATTGGCCGTTCAAATGATGGCCAATGGGTGTTCAATAAGGCATGTACCATGCCGTGGTGCCACGCGCTGGTCCATTTTGAGGTGAAGACAAGCCTCCTGAGCCGTGTTTCAGGGGGATCCTTCTGACCGTGGATGGACATCTCTAAAGCAAGCAGCCTTTCCTCAACGGTGATTTCCAATGCGTTAGGAAAGACTGGGACCCAGCTCGGTCCTAGTTCGAGTCTTGATTACCAAGCTGGGTTTACCCTGTCAAGGTTTTACACCACCTTTTAGGGTCCAAGGGTAAGCAACACATTTTTACCGAGCTGGGTTTACCGTGTCGAGGTTTTACACCACCTTTTAGGGTTCAAGGCTGAGCAACACATTTTAGCAAGCAGCAGCAGCAGCAAGCAAGCAAGCAGCAGGCGGTCCGAAAGTCCTTGCAACCACATCGTGGCTCAAAACCGGCATTCAAGTAGCTCAAACCGACCAGGGAGCAAATACGCATCACCACAAACATATTTCGTGACGTTTTCAGCTGTCTAGCATGTTCTGCGGCCGATTTAGTGTCCAAAAAATGGCCGTTTTTGGGCTATGTTCAGGACGATCGTCCTGAAAGTTCAGGACGATCGCCGGTGTGTCAAGTGGGTGTTTGCAATGAGGGCCGTTGTTCTTCCATGGCGATTGGGATATCAAATGATGGCAAATGGGTGTTCCATAAGGCATGTACCATGCCGTGGTGACACACGGTGGTCCATTTTGAGGTGAAAATGAGCCGTTTTTGAGCGGTGTCTCAGGACGATCATCCTGACTGTTGAGGGGCATCTACAAAGCAAGCGGTTCTTCTTCCACAGTGATTTCCAATGCGTTGCACAAGACTAGGACCCAGCTCCGTCCTAGTTTGAGTGTTGATTACCGAGCTGGGTTTACCCTGTCGAGGTTTTACACCACCTTTTAGGGTCCAAGGGTGAGCAACACTTCTTAGCAAGCAACAGCAGCAACAAGCAAGCAAGCAGCAGGCGGTCCAAAAGTCCTTGCGACCACACTGTGGCTCAAAAACAGCATCCAAGTAGGTCAAAAAGACCAAGCAGCGAATGCGCATCACCACAAACAAGTTTGGTTGCGTTTTGAGCCCACTAGCTTGTTCTACGGCCGATTTAGTGTACAAAAAGGGCCCTTTTTGGGCTGTTTTCAGGACGATCGTCCTGAAAACTCAGGACGATCACCGCCGTGTTACGTGGCGGTTTGCAATGAGGGCCGTTGTTCTTCCATGGCGATAGGGCTATCAAATGATGGCAAATGGGTGTTCCATAAGGCATGTATCATGCCCTGGTGCCACACGGTAGTCCATTTTGAGGTGAAAATGAGCCGTTTTTGAGCCGTGTTTCAGGACAATCGTCCTGACCGTGCACAGCAAGCGGTCTGTCTTCAATGGTGATCTCCAATGCGTTAGGCAGGACTAGAACCCAGCTCGGTCCTAGTTCGAGTCTTGATAGCAGCAGCAGCAGCAGCAAGCAGCAGCAGCAAGCGGTCCAAAAGTCCTTGCGACGAAACCGTGGCTCAAAACCAGCATCCAAGCAACTCAAAACGACCGAGGAGCGAAGGCGCATCACTAGAAACAAGTTTGGTGCTGCTTGGAGCTGTCTAGCCTGCTCTAGGGCCGATTTAGTGTCCAGAAAAGGCCGTTTCTGGGCTGTTTTCAGGACGATCGTCGTGAAAACTCAGGACCATCGTTGGTTTTTCTAGTAGTCGATACACCGTGGCACAGAACCGGCATCCCAGTAGCTCATAACGACCGGGGACCAAACACGCATCACCGCAAGCACCTTACGAGTCATTTTGAGATGTCTAGCACGTTCTATGGCCCATTTAGTGTCCAAAAATGGCCGTTTTTTGGGCTGTTTTCAGGACGATCGTCCTTAAAACTCACGACGATCGCCGGTGTTTCAAGTGCGCGTTTGCAATCAGGGCCGTTGTTCTTCCGTTGCGATCAGGGTATCAAAGCAACGCAAATCAGTGTTTAATAAGGCGCGTACCATGCCGTAGTGCCGGATTAAGGTCCTTTTTGAGGTGAAAATTAGCCGTTTTTGAGCCGTGATTCAGGAAAATCGTCCTTACTGTGGCACTGTGGCACATCTCTAAAGCAAGCGGCCTTTCCTCCGTAGCAATTTCCGATGTTTTACGCAAGAGTAGGACCCTGGTCGGTCCTAGTTCGAGTCTTGATTACCGAGGTGGGTTTACCATGTCGACGTTTTACACCCCTTCTTAGGGTCCGAGGGCGAGCAACACATTTTAGCAGCAGCAGCAGCAGCAGCAAGCAGCAGCCGCAACACGCACAAGAAAACTTCTTTTGACGGCATCATGGGTCAAAAGCAGCATCCAAGTAGATCAAAAAGACCTCACAGAAAATGTGCATCTCTTGAAAAGGGTTTTGTATTTACGCAGGTGGGTTTACCCCGTGGAGGTTTTACACCCCTTCGTAGGGTCCAAGGGTGAGCAACACATTTACCAGCAGCAGCAGCAGCAGAAGCAGCAAGCAGCAAGCACCAGCAGCAAGCAGGCAGTTAAACAGTCCTTGCAACCACGACGCGGCTCAAAACCGGCATCCAAGTGGTTCAAAACGACCGGGGAGCAGAGGCGCATTGCCACAAGCAAATTTCATGCCGTTTCGAGCTGTCTAGCCCGTTCTATGGCCTATTTGGTGTCAAACAATGGCCGTTATTGGGCTGTGATCGCCGGTATGTCAAGTGGGCGTTTGCAATGAGGGCCGTTGTTCTCCCACGGTGATTGGGCTATCAAATAATGGCAAACGGGAGTGCAATATGGCATGTACCATGCCGTGGTGCCACACGGTGGTCCATTTTAAGGTGAAAATGGGCCGTTTTTGAGCCGTGTTTCAGCACGATGATCCTGACCGTGGACACACATCTCTAAAGCAAGCGGTCTTTCTGCAGCGGTGACCTCCAATGCGTTACGCAAGACTAGCAGCCGGCTCTGTCCTAGTTGGAGTCTTGACATTTTGAGCCGTTTAGCCCGTTCTACGGCCATTTTAGTGTCCAAAAATGGCAGTTATTGGGCTGCTTTCGGGACGATCGTCTTGAAAGTTAAGGAACGTCTGCCACGTAGGTGTTTCCAATGAGGGCCGTTGTTCTTCCATAGCGGCTGGGCCATCAAAGGAATGCAAGTGGGTGGGCAATAAGGCGTGTGCCATGCCGTGGTACCACGGGGTGGGCGATTTCGAGGTGAAAACAAGCTGTTTTTGAGCCATGTTTCCGGACGATGGTCCTGACCGTGGAGGAACATCTGCAAAGCAAGCACCCTTTGCTCTACGGTGATTTCCAATGCGTTAACCACCACTAGGACCCAACTCGGTCCTAGTTCGAGTCTTAATTACCGAGCTGGGTTTACCCTGCCGAGGTTTCACACCACCTTTTAGGGTCCAAGGGTGAGCAACACATTTTAGCAGGGGTAGCACGAAGCAGCAGCAGCAGCAGGAGCAACAATAGGTGCCGTTTTGCCAGACGGTGGTCCAGTTTGAGGTGAAAACAAGCCGTTTTTGAGCCGTGTTGGAGGACGATTGTCCTGACCGTGGACGTACATATCTAAAGCAAGCGGTCTGTCGTCAACAATGATTTCCAATTTGTTACGCAAGACTGGGACCCAGGTCGGTCCTAGTTCGAGTCTTGATTGCCGAGCTGTGTTTACCCCATCGAGGTTTTACACCCCTTCTTAGGGTTCAAGGGATAAGCAACACATTTAGCAACCAGCAGCAGCAAGCAAGCAAGCAAGCAGGCGGTTAAAATGTCCGCACCGTGGCTCAAAACCGGCATCCAAGTAGCTGAAAACGACCAGGTAGCAAACGCGCATCACCACAAACATGTTTTGTTCCGTTTTGAGACATCTAGCCCGTTCTACAGCCGATTTAGGTTTAGGTTTAGATTTTGTTTTGAGGTCGTTTTCACGACGATCGTCCTGAAAGCCCGTGCTATGGCCCATTTAGTGTCCAATAATTGTCGTTTTTGAGCTGGTTTGAGGACGATCGTCGTTAAAACTCAGGACGATCGGTCGTTTGTCCAATAAGCAATTCGAGTCAATGCGGTGGTTCTTCCACAACGATTACACAATCAAATGAGTGCAAATGGGGGCTGCAGAAGGCGTCTTCCACACTGTGGTGTCTTCCCGAGGTCCATTTGGGGTGAAAAATGGCCGTTTTTGAGTTAGTGTTGAAGAGGAGGCAGCAAGCAGCAAGAAGCCATCCAAAAGTCCTTGTGACAACACCGTGGCTCAGAACCGGCATTCAAGTAACTCAAAAAGACCGGGGAGCAAATACGCAACACCGTAAATAATTTTCGTGCCATTTCGAGCCGCCTAGCCCGTTCTACAGCCAATTTAGTGTCCCAAAATGGCCGTTTTGGGGCGGTTTTCACGATGTTCGTCCCGGAAGATCGGGACGATTGCCGGTGTGCCGAGTACATGTTTCCAATGAGGGCCGTTGTTCTTTCATAGCGATTAGCAAATGGGTGTTCAATAAGGCATGTACCATGCCGTGCTGCCACCAGGTGGTCCATTTTCAGCCCAAAATGAGCCTTTTTTTGAGCTGTGTTTCATGACAATCATCCTTACCAAGGAGGCACATATCGAAAGCAAGCAGTCTTTCCTCCACAATGATTTCCAACGTGTTCCGCAAGACTAGGACGTAGCTCGGTCCTAGTTTGAGTCTTCATTACTGAGCTGGGTTTACCCTGTCGAGCTCTTACACCCCTTCTTAGTTTCCAAAAATGGCCGTTTTAGGGCTGTTTTTAGGACGATCATCCTGAAAACTCAGGATGATCTGCCACGCAGGGGTTGCCAATGAAGGCCGTTGTTCTTCTATAGCGATCCGACCAGCAAAGGACTGCAAAAGGGTGGGGGATAAAGCGTCTGCCATGACGTGGTGCCATGGGGAGGGCGATTTCGAGGTGAAAACATGGTGTTTTTGAGCCATGTTTCAGGACGATTGTCCCAACCGTGGAGGAACATCTACAAAGCAAGCGGGCTCTGCTCCACTGTGATTTCCAATGCGTTAACCAACACTAGGACCCAGCTCTGTCCTAGTTTGCGTCTTGATTACCAAGCTGGGCTCGCCCTGTCGAGGTTTTACACCACCTTTTCGGGTCCATAGATGAGCAACACGATTTAGCAGCAACAGCAAGCAGCAGCAGCAGCAGCAGCAGCAGCAGCATCAAGAAGCAGCAGGTGGTCCAAAAGTCCTTGCAACCACAGCGTGGCTCAAAACCAGCATGGAATCTGCTCCAAACGACTGGAGAGCAAGGGCACATGAGCACCAAAAAGTTTCATGCCGTTTCGAGCCGTCTAGCGTGTTCTATGGCCGATTCAGTGTCCAAAAATGGCATTTTGGGGCTAATAGTACGATCGTCCTAAAAACTCAGGACGATCGTTGGTCTGCCGCGTAGGTGCTTCCAATGAGGGCAATTGTTCTTTCACAGCCATCGAGCCATCAAAATAATGCAAATGGGTGGAGAAGAAGGCGTTTGCTATGCCGTGGTGCCACGGGGCGGGCGATTTTGAGGTGAAAGCTGGCCGATTGTCAGCCATGTTTCACGACATTCATAGTGACCGTGGACGAACATCTGCAAACCAAGCGGGCTTTGCTGCACGGTGATTTCGAATGTGTTAACCAAGACTAGGACCCAATTTGGTTCTAGTCGTGAGTCTTGTTTACCGAGCTGGGTTCAGCCTGTCGAGGTTTTACACCACCTTTTAGGGTCCAAGGATGAGCAACACATTTTAGCAGCAACAGCAAGCATCAACAGCAGCAGCAGCAGCAGCAACAAGCGGTCCAAAAGTCCTTGCGACCGCACTGTGACTCAAAACCGGCATCTAAGTGGCTCAAAACGACTGGGGAGCAATGACGCATCCCCACAAACAACCTCCATGCTGTTTCAAGCCGTCTAATCTAATCTCTTCTATACCCAATTTAGTGTCCAAAAATGGCCGTTTTTGGGCTCTTTTGTGGGCGATCGCCCTGAAAACTCAGGACGATCGTTGCTCTGTTGCGTAGATGTTTCCAATGAGGGCAATTCTGTTTTCATAGCGATCGGGCCATCAGAAGAAAGCAAATGGATGCAGAATAACGCGTGTGCCATGCCGTGGTGCCACGGGGTGGGCAATTTTGAGGTGAGAACAAGCAGTTTTTTAAGCCATGTTCCAGAACGATCGTAGTGACTGTGGAGGAACATCTGCAAAGCAAGCGGGCTTTGCTGCACGGTGGTGTCCAATGTGTCAAGGAAGACTAGGACCTAGCTCCGTCCTAGTCGTGAGTCTTGATTACTGAGCTGGATACACCCTGTCGAGGTTTAACACCACCTTTTAGGGTCCAAGGATGAGCAACACAATTTAGCAGCACAAGCAAGCAGCCGCAGCAGGAGCAAGCAGCAGCATGCGGTGCTTGCGACGACACCATGGCTCAAAACCGGGATCCAAGTAGCTCAAAACGACCGCGCAGCAAGGGCACAGCACCACAAGCAATTTTGTGCCGTTTTGAGGCGTGTAGCCCGTGCTATGGCTGATTTAGTGTCCAAAAATGGCCGTTTTTGGGCGGTTTTCAGGACGATCGTCGTTAAATTTTAGGGCGATTGCCGGTGTGTGAGGTGGGCGTTTGCAATGAGGGCCGTTGTTCTTTCATAGCGATTGGGCTATCAAAGGAATGCAAACGGGTGCTCAATAAGGCATGTACCATGCCATGCTGCCACGGTGTGGGCCATTTTGAGGTGAAAATGAGCCGCTTTTGAACCGTGTTTCTGGACAATCGTCCTTACTGTGGAGGCACATCTTCAAAGGAGGCTGTCTTTGCTCCAAGGTGATTTCCAATGGGTTAGCCAAGATTAGGACCCAGCTCGGTCCTAGTACGAGTCTTGGTTACCGAGCTGGGTTTACCCCGTCCAGGTTTTACACCCCTTTTTAGGGCCCAAGGATGAGCAACACATTTTAGCAAGCAGCAAGCAAGCAGCAGCAAGCAGCAAGCAGCAACAGGCGGTCCAAAAGTCCTTGCGACCGCACCGTGGCTCAAAACTGGCATCCAAGTAGCTTGAAATGGCCGGGGAGTAAAGGCGCATCACCAAAAAAAAGTTTCGTACCGTTTCGAGCCGTCTAGCACGTTCTACGGCCCATTTAATCTTCAAAGATGGCCGTTTTTGGGCTGTTTTGAAGACGGTTGTCCTGAAAGTTCAGGACGATGGTCGGTCTGCCAAGTAGGTGTTTCCGATGAGGGCCGCTGTTCTTTCATAGCAATGGGGCCATGAAAGGATGGGAAATGGGTGCTCAATAAGGCATGTACCATGCCGTGGTGCCACGCGGCTGTCAGTTTTGACGTGAAAATGAGCCGTCTTTGAGCCGTGTTTCAAGACGATCATCCTAACCGTGGAGTCACATCTCCAAAACAGGTAGTGTTTCCTCCACGGTGACTTCCAATGCGTTACGCAAGACTAGGATAGCAAGCAGCAGCAGCAGCAGCAAGCAAGCGGTCCAAAACTCCTTGTGAACACATCGGGGCGCCAAACCGGCATCCAAGTAGCCCAAAACGACCAGAGACAAGTACCGTGCAGTTTTGAGCCGTGTAGCCCGTGCCATGGCCGATTTAGTGTCCAAAAATGGCCGTTTTCGGGCTGTTTTCAGGACGATCGTCCTGAAAACTGAGGACGATCGCCGGTGTGTCAAGTGCGCGTTTCAATGAGGGCCGTTGCTCTTCTATGGCGATTGGGCTATCCAATGATGGCAAATGGTTGTTCAATAAGGCTTGTACCATGCTCTCGTGCTACACGGTGGTCCATTTTGAGGTGAAAAGGAGCCGTTTTTTGTGCCGTATTTCAGCACAATCGTCCTGACCGTGGAGGCACATCTCTGAAGCAAGCGGTCTTTCTTGAACGGTGATTTTCAATGCCTTACGCAAGACTAGGACCCAGCTCGGTCCTAGTTCGAGTCTTTACTACCGAGCTGCGTTTACCCTGTTGAGGTTTTACACCACCTTTTAGGGTCCAAGGGTGAGCAACACATTTTAGCATCAACAGTTGCAGCAAGCGTCAGCAGCAGCAAGCAGCAGGAGCTTCAAATGTCCTTGTGACCACACCAGGGCTCCAAACCGGCATCCAAGTAACTCAAAACGACCAGGGAACATAGGCGCATCACCACAGTTGACTTTTGTTGCATTTCGAGCTGTCTAGCCCACGCTACGGCTGATTTCGTGTCCAAAAATGGCCGTTTTTTGGCTGTTTTCAGGACGATCGTCATGAAAACTCAGGACAATCGTTGGTTTGTCCAGTAGGCGATTCTGGTCAACGTTGTTGTTCTTGCACAACGATTCGACAATCAAGGGAATGCAAATAGGTGATGAAGAAATCATCTTTCACAGCGCGGTGTCTTCCCATGGTCCATTTGGAGTGAATAATGGGTGTTTTTGAGTTAGTGTTCAAGACCGCACACGGTAGGAGGAAGCAGCTCGCTACATTTGGCGATCCATATGTGCCTTTGTTGCCATGTAGGCTTTCTCGTGGCATCCAAGCGGTTTGTTATGTATGTACCTTGGTGGCCGTGTAGGCTTTCTCACTGCAATCAAACTAATTGACTTTGTCTGATGATGCTATATATATATAGTGTTTGTTTGACCATGTTCGCTCGGCACAATGGTTCATTCGTTGAGTTCACTTGCTCATGTGTGCCTTTGTTGCCATGTAGGCTTTCTCATGGCATCAAAACGTGCTTGTTATGTGGGTATGTGGGTATGTGAGTTAGTGTTCAAGAGCGCACGCGTTAGGAGCATAACATGGCATCCAACCAGTTTGTTATGTACGTACCTTGGTGGCGGTGTAGGCTTTCTCACGGCAATCAAACTAATTGACTTTGTCTGATGATGCTAGTGTTTGTTTGACCCTGCTCCCTCGGCACAATTGTTCATTCGTTGACTTCATTTGCTCATGTGTGCCTTTGTTGCCATGTAGGCTTTCTCATGGCATCAAAACGTGCTTGTTATGTGGGTACTTGGTCGCCGTGTAGGCCTTCTCGCGGCAATCAGACTAGTTCATTTTTCCGACGAGGAACACCTATGATATTGGACCATGCTCTGGTTAGTTCCCAATTTGTGCCCGTTTTTGGATGCTTAGTTGCTTTTTTTTTGTCGCCATTCTTTTGGTGTCCATCTTATTTTATTTTCCATTGGGAGACATGCCTACGCCTTCACTTACCGACAAAGATTGTCATGATGTGGCTCACCTATGGGGATGGAAGGGGTACACGAGGACAACCAAGACATGAAGGCCAAGGCGGTCCTACATTGGACTTGTGCATCTTGTGGAGAATCCAAGGATGTACGGATTGATAACATGAAGAAGTTTGGTCCGGGAAAGCACAAGTGTTCTAAAAAAATTTCAACCAGATAAGAAGAAGGAGGCAAATGCAAAAAGAAAAGATGGTCGCCCATCCGTCACCACGTTGCATTGCCATCAACTTGCGGCAGAATATGGATGTCATTGGTTTGGGGTGCTCGTTGACAATGCCGTGCATGTGGATGACTCCCTCATTTCCTCAATTTGTGTGATGTGATGGCAATGTTCGGGGTTGTACCACCAAACTTGATCGTACATACAAGAAAATGAAGAGTCGAGGCTTTGTCTGCCCCACTTGTAACACATCACAACCTAAGGAGGACAAAAAGCGCGGAGGGCAAGCTGGCTCCAAGGAGAACAAGCAGCGGGCAGGGCAATCGGGTGGTGTGGTGGCATCCCGAGAGGACAAGCAGCGCGCAGGGCAAGCGGGCTCTAAGGACGACAAGCAGCGGGCAGGGCACGCGGGCTCCAAGGAGGACAAGCAGCGGCCAGGGCAAGCGTGCTCCAAGGAGGACAAACAGCGGGCGGGACAGGCTAGCCCTAAGGAGGACAAGTAACGGGCGGGCCAAGCAGGCGCGAAGGAGGATAAGTAAAGGGCAGGGCAAGCTGGGGCCGTTCGGCGTGCTTTGAATTATGACCGCAAAACCTTGGCAAGCCAGTCAATGCAAGCCATTCAACACATGTGGGAGAGAGGCGATGAGATAGAAACCTCCGGTTCCGTTGTGGATGAAGAAGAGGAAGCCATGCTACAGTCCGTTGCAGGCCCGTCACTTGATGAGTTTACGGGATTAAAGGTTGGCACATCCCTTGCTGTGACAGTGAGAGGGTTTTAAGAGCAAACAGGGATGGATAGATTTGCAGTTCAACCCACAGCACAAAGAAAAAGAGAACTACTCGACTCCGTAGTAAGGTATGACTTGCTATAGAATATCCCCAAAATGCTTATATTTCAACTACTCAATGGTTAGCAAAACCTACAAAACAAAGATTGGAAAATGGGCTCATAAAACTATGTAATTTTTGGGAGGGGTGCACACGAGCAAAACTTTATCTAAAACAATTTATGTGATTGTTTGCATAAAAATATTTCAATTCAAAATACTCCTAGGGTCATACCCGCAAACACAACAAACAAAACTACGAGCAAGTAAAGGCGAAGCAAGGAAGATACAAAGGAAATCACCACGTGTACGTCCGAGGCATTGTTGACGATGTGGGGCCGCCGTGCCGTTGCCAAGGCCCCATCATTTCTGTTTCTCCACGGTGGCGGGTCGTGGTGGCCAAGGCATTCAAGATCCTTACGGCTCTACCCCCATGGACGGAACCGGGCTCACCACGGCTCCATGCTAAACAAAGCATGGGAGACGTGTGACACCAAATCCAATATCATGCTTGCATTACCTTTATCCTTGCCCGTAACTAAACAATAATAAACCATGCAATGGACATCACTATGCGTAACAACCCAAATCCAAACAACAGTAAACAAACAACACATGCTTGAATGGAATGAATGCATAACAATGCAATGAGTGTAATGAAAGTATGTGAATGCAACACATGGAAAGCGACAAAGCAAAATAGTGGTGCACCATCATGAATCTACGATTCCCACCTCGAAAGCGAACTAATCAATTGAAGAGGATAAATGTTCAATCAGAATCAAACCTAATGAATCCTTACATTCGCATGTTCGGGCGACGGCACCGCTGGCTGCAACACAGCCTAAACTAACCAATCACGATCTTTAAACAGCACCAATATGATTACGTGACAGAATTGAATTGATTGAAAGAATTGAATGACGCACCATCCGCACTGATCGCGGCTCGAAGACGACGCGATCTGTCTGGCACTGTACTGTCGTCTGTCTGGCACTGTACTGTCTAAATCTGCAACTCAATCAGCGGAACTGTAGCGACCTTGATAGAAATCGATTTTTTTTCAACTCCCCCCCAGACTCTACACTGAAAGTGGGGATGTCTACAGGGGCGCTACACCACAGAATTCGAAAGACTACCCTGACCAGACACAACAGACTGTACAGACAGCTGACTGAGGACTGATATATCATCACGCTCTGCCTTCATATCAGCGCACATCTTGTCAAATGATGAGGCGGAGACGGGCCGGCACTTGCAGTCAACCTGCCATGTGATGGGAGCGTACAGAGAGCAAACTGTGTTACTTTTGGATGCGCCAGTGGTGAATCCTGAGTAGAGGGCCATGTCTGAGCCCTGTCCGCGAGTGGCATCAACCATCCTTCCGCGGACGAGGTTGGAAACATGGGCCTGCACACCAATTCTTTCGTAGGTGGTATTCCCAACCTCTGCCCAGTTGCAGAACACGCTACCTGCAAAGAAGTCTGGTACCACCAGCTGGCGGCTCGGAAACCAACTTGCTCCAATACCCTGCGAAACATGTTTTTTTTTTTTTTTTTTTTTTTTTTAGCGAGAACACATGTGCAACCTGTACCATTTTTCATGTGTTCACTGGGGCTGCATCTTGTCCTTCTAGGTCTGCACTGAAAATAAACTGACGTCAGGCACCAGGCAACAGACAACAGACGCCAGGCAACAGGCAGACGTCAGGCAACAGGCAGACGTCAAGCAACAGGCAGACGTCAGGCAACAGGCAACAGACAACAGACGTCAGACAACAGGCAGACGTCAGGCAACAGACAACAGATGTCAGTTATGCCAGTTGTACGCCGTGGTGCCACAGCCCAGGCCAGCCTCCACCCCCGGGGGAAACCCAGTGTCATCGCCTCGCCCTGGGGCGCCCTCATGGGCTGTGGGCGTACAGACACCCTCCAGCCAGGTCGGGGGTCTGGACACTGGTGGCACACCAGGGGGGTGTCGCCGGGGCTGTTACCGCAGTGGTGAACTTCGAGTCAGTTGAGCCATAGGACGTGCACTGATAACCCATCTGCTCTGAGGAAACTGTAGTACTGGATCCGCTTCCAGTTTAGTCATACTGGCCCGCTGAATAGTGCTCAGTTCCAAGGTGCCAGCTGACGTTGACTGCACACAGCTTACGCAGCACAATACCGCGTGCGGACAGTGACATTACTACAATGATGTATGTCAGAGGATCAGGAAAAATCAAACCGAACCAGTCTGCAATTGTAATGCTGTGCTGAGCAGCAACAACTCTTCACAGGCATGACCTGGCCCCTCAGTCCCACTATATCTGCCTCACAAACATGTTATCATGCATTCTTGACCACAAAGACCTGCGCAGGAAATTGACAGTCAGACGAGGGGCCCTGTGCTGAGACAAGGCCGTGCTTGCGCAAAGATGGGGACTCTGCAGGGCCTACAAACCAATTCAGATACAGAACCAATTCTGAGAACGTCAGCTGACACTTTTGTTTGGCGATCCGCGGTCCGCCAGCTCCGGGCACTTCGGAGCTAGTCTGGGCGCCACGGTTAGTCCAGGATTGCTCCCAGGACGGCTGGGTACACTCGGCGGACCTGAGAACAGACGGATGGCGGGGGGTATAGACAGGAGCATCCGGCACGAGAAATTTGCTGTCAAGTCCACCGACTTCTACCGACATAGGGTTATGCACTGCACGCATATGAGAAACATCTGTCAAGTATATACCCCAGGGGGGGGTACGCACTTGTCAAAACACTTCAAAAGCGGGGCTAACACAGGCAAAGACTTCTGAAACACCGAGGAAGGTGATTGCATTGACAAACAGTGCCACCGCTGCCAAACTGGTCTCACAGAAAATAATGGTCCCTTACTCTCCAACCTCGAGATGGTTGACAGCCCAATCAGTCCACGTCGGCCTCCCCGAGGCACCAGCAGCAACCCGGCTCCACGCGTACCTCACAACTGACCGTTGGCTTACGATACTCTCTGTATGCTCACCCTGCACTGCTTTTGGCAGCGCACTGTCGCACAGCCATCAGGGAGTCCAGACCTTGGGCAGTATCCCGAAAAGAAAAATTGGACACACAAAGGTCCCACAAACGGAACACTGCAGGACGGATGATGGTAACCTCAGACGATGCCTCAGACACGACAGCTGAAGACAGAGGTTCCATGAAAGCAAATTCCGGGAATTCCCAAGACACTCTCAACGGGAACCTTCATCCGGATGAAAACAGACTCTATTGACGACCCACTGGTGACTGTCTGGCACTAAAGTGCAGGGGATGGCCTTTACAGACCCTCAGTTTACAAACCAAGTACGACCGTACCTCTTCAGTACACTGCAGATTAACTTACAAGTCACTACTGCTGATCATCCGCAGAAGGTTGGCTAGGGGCAGGTGGGTTCTACTGAGTCGCCTGGAGACCGTTGGCGGAATACATGACCCGCGGAGTCATACCCCCCGTGGTGCAGTGGTCGCGACTCCACGCACATGTTCGGTAAAGGGGTTGTTTTCTCCCTATAGGTCCCCCAGGTCAGTACGTCCCTTCCTGCTGTTGCCCTAGTCCATCCCTATCATTCTCCTAGACAGGAAATCAGCTACAAAGCCACTGGGTGCGGCAAACTTACCTCTATGTTTACACATACACTCTACCTCCAATTCACTACAAGCTGCTACTCAGTCCGGCTGCTACTCAGTCATGCTCTCACAGCACTATAACCAGACTACCTGCAGTAGGCTGTCTTGCAGGCCTAAGGGTTTATCTGTCTGGCTGACTAAGGCTAAGCTATAGCAATACAGTAAAGTCATCTATGCTCACTAGAGTCCAGAGGTTACTCACCTAAAGGCGGTTTCTGTGACACTCAGGGTTACTCGTACACTACTCCTGTAATAATACACAGTACAGCACCCGCGGCCACAACATTGATGTTGCTTTACACACGGGTTTCCTGTACTGGCGTTACAGCCAATATACTCAAGTACATAGTAGGCTGTCTTCACTCACCTAGTGGTCTCCCAAGTTGGCAACCCAGGCATCTGTAACATAGGTGGTGCTTTAGTATGGCCTATGGGATATCCCATATAAGCTCACACCGTACGGGTACTAGTCCACCCAGGGTCACAGAGACTCAGTCTGCGGGTACTCACCGGGGTATCATGTACTTCAGCTACACGAAGTAGTCAGTCGCAATTGCAATTGCAGAGTAGTGGCGACAGTGCTCCCCCCTGGGGCCTGTCTCAGTGTCAGGTACACTACGCCTGGGCCTTCAAACTGGCTTCCAGGCTGCTACCAATAAAATGCCTCGTGGGCTAACTAGGGAAGGTCATATCACAGCAGCCACAGGGCAGAATCATACACAGCCCCTTCAATGGTAACAGCAGACTCACTCATACACATCAGAACTGCTATACCACCCATCTGCCCATTGTACCGACAGTACCACTACAGGGTCTAGAACAGAGTGATTCAGAAAAGCAGGCAACAAAGCAATTCCTGTAACCCACAGATAAACAAACGTTTCCCAACACGAAACCAATCTACCCCATATAGCGGGGGTGTCGCCAGGGCTTCCCACCCCTGACAGAGGGCCAACCTGCCCATGGTTGGGGAAAAAATAGCAATACGGAGAGTGACACAGAGGAGAGAAAAACAGTCGTCACTAGATCCCGTAAGACCTTCAGCCCTGCGGCACACGGACGGGCCTGAGGTCACACCAAACCACCCAATCACCCACAGCTAGGCTTAAGGGGGACAACACAGAAGGTATTTTCTGCATGAAACATCAACGCAGGGAGCCAAGAAAACAGAGAGGCCTCCTCCAATCAACGCCTGTTTAGGATTAGAAATAATTGTCTCTTCCCCACTGCCATAGCTGGGCCCTACAGACGGAAGACAATACACGGAAGAACGTCACACTGGGGTGCGGCAGCATCAGACTACAGACTATAGACTTTCGACTCCTAGAGCTCAGACCGTCCTAAGGTGCCACTGAGTTACATTAGTGCCACAGCGACTGACACTCCAGGTGAACACGCAGTACATCACAGTAGAACTAACCGTGTAGCTACTGTTACATTCCTGAATAGCTTCAGTAGACACGGCTATGACCGTAATCATGGGAGTGACTAGGGGTATTACCATCAAACCTAAGTTCATCTCTCGCATACGAACTAGTATACTCAGTCACCTGTAGGGTATCACTGACCTCTGGACTACTATTACACTCAACTGTCATACTACCTGCATCACACTAGGCAGTTACCAGCTATCCTCCTATCAGACGAAGGATGCCAAAAAAAAGGTACAGACAGTAAACCAAAACTCTGGCTTCTTCCGGACTCAGGTACGGGGAAGGGTCGTCGTTCCTCCAGTCCTTGCCACAGACTGCCTTACCCTGAGGGCATGACCATCCTCAGGGTCACGAATGATTAATACATAACTAGGTACTCCCTCACATTACACGCAGACACAGGCGAGAACGACACTGACGTTTGTGCCAACGACAGGGAAGTAAGCTGGTACAAGACACAATACATGAAACTAAAATTGAAAATTCATACCACTTCCATACCACTGCAAGAAAGGCAACGACGTCTCCATGCACTGACACCGTGGAGAACGCCGCAGCGAACTCGCCACTGGCATTCCAGCCAACAAGGTGTCAGGCAGAGAGAACGAGGTCGCGCGGTCCTGCAGAGTGCAGGCTAACGGGTTGGCCAGCTGACTGGGATACAGCGGTCGCTCAGAGAGGCTCTCGGTCACTGCCACCACGGATATAACTGCCTGTCACCGGTTGGCGCCAGCTAACAGGGCCATAAACCACACAGGCCAAATGCCCATTGAGATGCAGATGGCTGTATGACATGCGTCAACTATGGGTTACTGTGGCGTATCGCCTGGTGCTGCAACCGGAACGACGGATCAGGTGAACGACAAACAATCAACCACAACCAAGACACAGACAGGTCGACCTCCTACATAGACATCAACACCTTCGATACTTGCAGTTACCCCAGAATCTCCTCCAGTACCCTCTCTCAGAACTAGAAAGAAAAATGGCCACCCTGCTTCACGGCCGGCAGCTGCTGAGCGTCGATGGACTTTGTAAGTGAACCAGAAATGGAAGCTTCTCGAGCACCAGACTATCTGCATTACTGGCACTGATATCGGTTTCCCAGCAGGCTCAAGTGACAGGGCGTATGAAGAATCCAGTCTTGATGAAATGAGAGAGGGGAACAGAAGCAGGAACGAAAGAAGCGCAGGGTTAGAATCAGGCACACTTGATTGATTGGCGCCCAAGCGAAGCGCCCACGCAAGCACCGAGTGTATGAAGGGGGGGGGGGTCTCCTGGCACAGAAAATGCGTGCCGGAGAGCTGATTTTTCGTAACCCCCCGCCCCTCTGGCTTGGCGTTAGCTATCCTAGGGGAAGGAAATTCCCTTTAACTGGCTTGCCGAATTTGGCAGCCCAAAATGAGGGCAAAGGGCCCCCAAAATTTTAGCCAGAAAATAGGCAGGGTCTGGCAGGGGTGTCTGGGCTAACCCACAGGGGTGCCCGGGTGACGCCTGGTCCCCCGGGATTCTCGGGGAAGTCCATGTTGTCCTCTGGGCCATACAGGTGCACTGAGCACCTGATGGTCGGGTCGCCCTCTTGTTGTCCATGGGGCCCCAGACCTTCACGTCCTTCTCGCCTGTGGTGCCAGCCATCGCCCAGCAGGAGGGCAGGACGAAGTGGCAGCTGCCAGACCAGGCTTCCGAACCAAGAAAGACATCACCTGCACCTGTTTGACGGAGTCATAGGCAGCCAATCGGATGCAGCACTGAGGGTAGGCCTTGCAGCCATCGTTGGCCTCGTGCAGCGCCTGGCTGGCCTCAGTGCAGCCGATCTTCGTTGGCGTCAGTGCAGGCGCCCGTCGCTGGCGGCAGGGCAGGCGAACTTGGGCAGCATCAGTGCAGGCGGACCTGGCTGGCATCAGTGCAGATGGACCTGGCTGGCATCAGTGCAGATGGACCTGGCTGGCATCAGTGCAGGCAAACATGGGCAGCGTCCACATGGTCCTGTACCGGTCGTCATAATAACCAGCGGCTGCGCCAGGGAACCGCACTGTGTTTTTTGGGGCGCCTGCGGAAACAAGCACCGTGCTCTGTCCAGTCAAACACCTGTCAATCGTAAATGGATGGCCAGTGGATCCTCCGAAGGCCAAACCTTTTCGGTGTGCACTGGAAATTGCTGATCGCACTAGGTCACATGCAAACGGTCTCCGATCACCCAACGCTACGCACAGTAAGCTGAATAAGGCGCTCGGCTGAATTTCCAAGCGAACCCACACCCGGGGTTGGTCTGGGCCACAGTAAACAAGAAAGCAAAACGAATAACCAAATCCACCGACACGGCAAACCAAGGTGAGGGCAACCTGGACGGTAGCGACGGTACATAAAGGCAGACGCATAAAAAAAACATATACCAAGTCAATATACACTAGTACACTGATGGGACTAGGTAAGGAACTTGACTGGTAAGACAGCGTACTCAACGTAGGCAATGTAACTAAACCAAGTACAAACGTAGTACAACTGTAGGCATACATTATTCCTAACAATCATACAATCCACAAACAGTCCCAAACCACTGAATATGGCGTCTCACAGCCATCCAGCAACATCGGGTTGTATCTTACCTTGAGTTCTAGGTATACGGTAGTAAAGCTAACTACATGCGTATCATCGCAAGAACTGTGCATCATCTAATCAAAATACACCTGTGGACTCGAGGTTTGCTCGTACTCACCTACGCAAGAGTGAACGCAAACTCCTCCAGACACGAGTGTACTCCTCACGTACCAGCACATATCCACGCACGCACCGAGAAGTGGCATTCCAACACACATTCTCACACCCGTGCCCGTACACACACAAATGAACACCACGCGTCAGTCGCTCAACCATAAAGACGTACACATGAAGGGAAGCACTCACAACCGGCAAACGCATCATCAAACCTACCATTTTTGCAGCTTGAACACGGCGGTAGCTAAGCCGTACATCGGCGATGACCACGGCTCTCATGAGACGATGAAGCAAGAGAAGGGGTAAATTCATGAACCCAAGCACGAGGCAGATTTTTGGTGCACGTCCGTGCCTCCTACTCACAGAGTAAGCAACATGATGAGCCGTACCATGCACACACCTACGAATAATCTTCACACGCACAACAAAGAGCAGGAACTACTGCGGCAAAGGCAAAGCCCCAACAAAGGGATGCCACACACAAAAATATTATTCCTAATTGAAAAAATGTCGTTCTCGTAATTTCTCCCTTTGGCCACATGGCCCGAAGAGGCGTCATGCCCAGCAGCAAGGCAAGGGCGATGGCGCGGAGGAGGATGAGTCATCGTTCATATCGGCCTGCTCGTCGGTCTTCGTGAGGGTCTTTGCAACCAAGTCTACGACGCCCACATTGCGAGTAGGAACATGGGGAGCGATACCGTTCAACTCGCCCTTCGACTAAGGCAGCAGGAGAACGAAAGCTTCGGTGACTTCTATGAAGTTGGGCACGACGTTCATAGCTCCAACATGGTCACGAAGTAAATCTGAGTGACGGCCGTCCAAGATCATCTTGTCTCCATTGTAGGAGTGGATGGTGGTCATGGTACCGTACTCAATGCCGAAGTTCTCACCCAAAAGCTTGCAAACACCGAACGTTCCGTTGGTGAAGCATGAAGCGTTGGAGATAGTGGTGTCGAAGACTTCGTCGTCGATGCGGTGATAGAAAACAAGGAAACCAAGACAAGCAAGGACACAACGGAACAAAAATTTAAGGGATGAAATTTTCCCAAAAATGTTTAACATTCTATGGGAAACGGAGACACAAGAAAACACGACCCATGGGGCTTGGGAATCCCCGGGGCTAGTCACCAAGGGGCCCGGGTGACTCCACCGGTCCTTGGCAACTCTTGGCGATGTCCAAAGTGTCAAAGGGGCATGCTTGCATTTCTTGCAGCACCCAAGCGGAGGTGCGGCTTTGTTTTTATTTTTAAAGGGCGCCCAAGCGCAAGCGCCCGGTAGTCTGTGAGGAAGAAGGAAAGGGAAGCAAAGCAAGACTCAACAACCCATGGCAAAGCAAGAATCCGTTGCTCGAAAAGAGCATTTCCGGAGTCGGCGCAAGAAAGTCCTAAAATTTGTTGGCTTGCCACAAAATTAGGAAAAGCTCTGCTACCACAAAGAAGAAGAGAACTACTCGACTCCGTAGTAAGGTATGACTTGCTATAGAATATCCCCAAAATGCTTATATTTCAACTACTCAATGGTTAGCAAAACCTACAAAACAAAGATTGGAAAATGGGCTCATAAAACTATGGAATTTTCGGGAGGGGTGCACACGAGCAAAAATTTATCTAAAACAATTTATGTGATTGTTTGCATAAAAATATTTCAATTCAAAATACTCCTAGGGTCATACCCGCAAACACAACAAACAAAACTACGAGCAAGTAAAGGCGAAGCAAGGAAGATACAAAGGAAATCACCACGTGTACGTTCGAGTCATTGTTGACGATGTGGGGCCGCCGTGCCGTTGCCAAGGCCCCACCATTTCTGTTTCTCCACAGCGGCGGGTCGTGGTGGCCAAGGCATTCAAGATCCTTACTGCTCTACCCCCATGGACGGAACCGGGCTCACCACGGCTCCATGCTAAACAAAGCATGGGAGACGTGTGACACCAAATCCAATATCATGCTTGCATTACCTTTATCCTTGCCCGTAACTAAACAATAATAAACCATGCAATGGACATCACTACGTGTAACAACCCAAATCCAAACAACAGTAAACAAACAACACATGCTTGAATGGAATGAATGCATAACAATGCAATGAGTGTAATGAAAGTATGTGAATGCAACACATGGAAAGCGACAAAGCAAAATAGTGGTGCACCATCATGAATCTACGATTCCCACCTCGAAAGCGAACTAATCAATTGAAGAGGATAAATGTTCAATCAGAATCAAACCTAATGAATCCTTACATTCGCATGTCGGGCGACGGCACCGCTGGCTGCAACACAGCCTAAACTAACCAATCACGATCTTTAAACAGCACCAATATGATTACGTGACAGAATTGAATTGATTGAAAGAATTGAATGACGCACCATCCGCACTGATCGCGGGTCGAAGACGACGCGATCTGTCTGGCACTGTACTGTCCTCTGTCTGGCACTGTACTGTCTAAATCTGCAACTCAATCAGCGGAACTGTAGCGACCTTGATAGAAATCTTTTTTTTTTACTACAGCCAGTTTGGAGAGTCGTCAGTCTTTGGAGGCCTTGGTGCGAACTATACTGGATGAGAAGGTGGATACTGCGGATATGGTGGCGTTGGCGAAAGAGTGGCACAAAAAGGTGGGAGTATGCGAGGACATTCATTCTTGCGGGTGCCTTGGAGCGCGGGACTTCCAACAAGTGATGGAAGTGGAGGTATCCAGGTTGGAACTTTTAAGGTTGGACACAGAACAAGTTTCATGGTACGATGGGATTCAAATTGAGTATCGCAAGTATGCCTCGATGTGACGTACCGGAGTCAGCGGATTTAGAGGAGCGAATGTTGGGAAAAGTGCGGACGACAGTAAACACAGTGAAGCTTGTTAGTGCCAAGAATGGTGCAACATCGCAGCAGAGTGTTCGAGGCCACGCCATTTCTGTACCACATGATGGACCTGAAGTGTTGGCAGCACCTCTACCGGATGTAGAGGCTCTTGTGGGTACGGAGGTCATTTTTGTGGGACCGCGTTGTGATGCGGAGGCTATGCGTTGTGGTGCCACACGGTGGTCCATTTGGAGGTGAAAATGAGCCGTTTTGAAGCCGTGTTTTTGCACGATCGTCCTGACCGTGGAGGCACATCTCTAAAGGAGACGTTCTTTCTTCAACGGTGATCTCCAATGCGTTACGCAAGACTAGGACTCAGCTCTGTCCTAGTTCGCTTCTTGATTACCGAGCTGGGTTTACCGTGTGGATGTTTTACGCCACCTTTTAGGGTCACAGGATGAGCTACACATTTTAGCAAGCAGCAAGCAAGCAGCAGCAAGCAAGCAAGTGGCGGTGAAAAAGTCCTTTGCCACCACACCGCGGCTCAAAACTGGCATCCTAGTAGCTCAAAATGACCGGGGAGCAAAGGCGCATTACCGCAAAAAGGGTTCGTGCAATTTTTAGCCGTCTAGCCTGTTCTATGGCTGATTTAGTGTCCAAAAAAGGCCGTTTTGGGATCGTTTCAGGACAATCATCTTGAAAGCTCAGGACGATCGCCATTGTGTCAAGTGGGTGTTTCCAATGAGGGCCATTGTTCTTCCATGGCGATTAGGCTATCAAAACATGGCCACTGGGTGTTCAATAAGGCATGTACCATGCCGTTGTGCCACACGCTGGTCAATTTTGAGGTGAAAACCAGCCGTTTTCGAGCCGTGTTTCAAGACGATTGTCCAGACTGTGGAGGCACATTTCTAAAGCAAGCAGTCTTTCTTCGACGGTGATTTACAATGCTTTACGCAAGACTAGGACCCAGCTCGCTCCTAGTTAGAGTCTACCCTTGGTACACGCTAGAATACCAAATCTCGTTCTGGCCTAGAACCAGCTAGAGTGGCTATGACGAAAAGAAGAGGGGGATACCCCCCCCCCCCCCAGGCGGGGAGTGGATGAGGTGTCTCACTTAGACCTCCCTATCCATACTCGGGGGCCCATACTTTTTCTTCCCCACAAGTTCACTGTCTTCACCTGATTTTGGATTTTGGGTTTGGTTCTAGCGACGTTCTAGCGACGTTCTAGCGAGCGTTGCTAGAACGCAGCTAGAACTGTTCACTAGAACGCCGCTAGAACAATATGTATGAATGCTTCGCCACTCCTGAAAGAGAAGTTGCCCCGGCCACCATGGCAAGCCGTGGCCAATGAGAGGGTCCCGATGCTGATCCCGACTCACGGAGCGCCGGTCCCCCCCCCCCCCCGCCCCCGGTTAGCCCGGTTAGCCCCGAACCGCACCCCATAGGTCACTTGGAAGGTCACTCCCCGGGCCGGCGCCGGGTCACTTGGTGGTGGGTTAGCCCCATTAGCCTGGTTAGCCCAATTAGCCCCCCTGCCCCCCCAGGCCCCCATTCACGAGTGGCGACACGCATGTTACCCCTCCTGCGTGGTGGGGGGTTGCCGGGGCTCTTCCTTTCTCCCGGCACCCCCCATCTCACCCCCTGTGTCCCCTTCCTATTCAACCCCCTTGACACCCCGTACCTCACCCCCCTTCTCACCCCACTCCCCCTTGTCACCACCCTCGTCCCCCTCGTCATCCCCGTCATCCCCGTTGTCCCCCTCGTCTCCGGCCCCCAAGGCCTCCCGGAGGTGGGCCTCCACCTCCTCCCGGGTGCAGAAGAGAAGCTCTCCTGGCACCCGGAAGGTGCCGCCCTCTTTCTCCTGCTTCCTCTTCTTTCCCTTCTTCCCGTTCTGCCCCCCCTCCACCTCCCCATTGGACCCCTGCGACAACACCCACCACACCCCCGGGTCTAACTCCTCATCCCAATCGCCGGACACCGTCACTTGGTTGACAGTCCCCCCATTGCCCCCCTCCGCGCAAGGGACGTACCGGGTGTCCCCCTCACCCGGCACAATCCCATAGGGGTTGCGGCCCCTATCTTGCAAGCGGGGGGCTTGGGGTTGGGGGGGGGGTGGCTTTGCCCTTGGCCTTGGCCTGTGGATGGCCAACCACTGACGACCCGACACCTCGTCCACCCCCTCCACCCGACACCCCCCCCGCGGTTGCTCTGCTTGTTGTGACCATGTTTCAGGAAACGGTTGTTGCTTTTCTGAAATGTCACCCGAGAACATAGCCAGCCCAAATGGCTTAATGTTCTGCGACATGGTATCTACATCATGCTCAAGGCTCAAGAGATACCATGATGATGTTCCGACAGTACAGTGGCGCCAGAAATCGCTGGCCACGGCAGCACAATTCAGTGGGTTAGGGCCCTGATATGTACAATAGAGGGCCTGCAGCAGGTCGACATGTTCGCAATGGCCTTGTACTTGGCCGTGCTTGGCCTAATGCCAAGGCACTTAGCAATATCCGGCGATGCGTCAAAAAATTGGCCGTCTCCTCCCCGTCCAGGGAAGCTGACCCAATAACACTCCAACTTGCACGCCTCTCCGACAGGGGAACTTCCAGGTCGTGACGGAGCGCAGGTGTGACCGACCTAGCCTCTCGGTTGACAAACGCCCCCAACGAGCAGCCCATGGCCATTGTCAAGTGCAAAATGCACAAGACGACCCGGGTACATGGCAATTTCAAAATGAGCTGTGTACTGCAGCCGGCGGCTTGCAAGGAAGTCGTCCCAAGGAGAAAGGCTGTGTAGTTGGCCTCATCACCCTCCATGGTCCGCGGGATAGCAGTACCCTCCGAAGTCTTCGTTTGGGCATTCCATATCCCCTCATTCAACATGGAACCCGCTTGGGTGCAGGTGGCCACCCCGATCGCCCTTCGCGTCCACGGTTGATCCCCCCCGAGGATCACCTTTGCCTCCTCCGTGGAGGGCCCCCATTGGACCAGCCCTGTGTCGATGATATCTTGAATCACCTAAACACGAGACATGGCTGGTGCGTAATTTCGTTCTAGTCTAGTCCAATGTAGCGTCTAGCGAGGGGTGTTTGAGGCCGACTAGATCAAAACTAGAAAGAGCGAAAGGCACTAGGTGAGACGAATACCTCCCAATTGCTCTTCCACAACGTCCCAACGGTGTCAATGGCCTTGTCATCGCATTTGGCCATGCTCAACACCCAAAGGCCCGCCGGGGAGAGGGCCAAGCGGTCGAAGTTGGCCAGGGAGATGGTGAGTTGGGTCAAATTGCCCCCGGCCACGGAATAGGCATCTCCTCGGACGATGAACGTCAACGGGAAGATGCGGTCGATTGACCGCACCAAGCCCGGCCGGGACAGAATTTATGTGACCCATGAGGCGAAGGGCCATGAGATCCTGGTGGCCTTGGGCAACACCGTGGCAACGGGGTCATCCAATTGCACCGGGGCGACTAACTCCTTCAAACGGGCTTGGCAAGCCCGCTCGGTACAAATTGGACGGGAGTAGGGGCCACTAGGGACGGTGCAGTGATACTCCAACTTACAGAGCGTGTAGAGCTCTGAGAGGCTCCTCCACGAGGATTTGGGGTCCCTCATGTGGAGCACTTGTTCACACATGGCGGTGGGGGGGAGCAGGGAGGCGGTGTATGCTTCAACGGCGGCCTTGCATGCCTCACCCGTGGTATGGGTAGAAGTGGCGGACTTCACATTGTGGACGGCGTTGTTTAATCACCGCCGTGCTAGGGGGCATGACAGCGCCCACGTGGCCAAGTAATGGCCCACCCGATCATCCTTGAGGTTAGATGCCCCAGTCAACTCCCGTAGTGCCTTAGACAAGAGGGAAGTATCCTTCCCGGTGGAGCAGGGAGCAAGGGGGGAAATGGCGGGCCGATTCATTGCAAGGAAATGTGTAATATCTAAGCGGGAAAGAAGGAACCACGGAACAATGCACTACGGACAATAGCAAGCATGCACGGGGCAACAATGAAGAAATTGGCACATCTGGGTAGACATTATATCGTTCTAGTATTGATCTAATCTAGGCTAGAACATCTAGGCCAGAGTTTTCTAGGCTAGAACGGGATTGGGTCTTCTAGCGTGTACCAAGGGTTGATTACCGAGCTGGGTTTACGCTGTCGAGGTTTTACACCCCATCTTAGGGTCCAGGGATGAGCAACACATTTTAGCAAGCAGCAAGCAGCAAGCAAGCAGCAACAGGCGGTCGTAAATTCCTTGCGACGGCACTGTGCCTCCAAAACGGCATCCAAGTAGCTCAAAACAACCAGGGGGCAAACCTGCACCACAAGAAACGGTTTTCGTGCCGTTTTGAGCCGTCTAGTCGTTCTATGCCCGATTTAGTGCCCAAAACTGGCAATTTTGGAGCCGCTTTTAGGGCGATCATCCAGAAAACACAGGACGATGGGTGGTTTGTCCAGTAGGACATTCCAGTGAACGCCGTCCTTCTTTGACAACGATGAGACAATCAAATGATTGCAAATCGATTATGAAGAAGCCGTGTGGCACACCGCGGTTTCTTGACATGGTTCATGTGCAGTGAAAAAAGGGCAATTTGAGTTAGTGTTCATCAGCACACACAGTAGTAGCCAGTGGCACGCAACAACTGGCGATCCATATGTGCCTTTGTTGCCATGTAGGCTTTCTCATGGCGTCCGAGCAGCTTAGTATGTACGTATCTTGATTGCCGTGTGGGCTTTCTCACCGCCATCAAACCTTCTCTGATGAGGGAAACCCGTGTTTGTTTGAACATCCTCTTTCTAGTTGTCTATTTGTACATGTTTCAGATGCTTTCTCCCTCTTTTTGTTGCCATTGCCGTGTAGGCATTCTCACGGCAATCCGACTAAATGACTTTGTCCGATAAAGGAACACCAGTGTTTGTTTGACCATGCTCTTGTTTGTTGCCATTTGATGCCCCAGTTTAGACGTTTAGTGGGTTTTTGCGTTGCCATTGTAGGACGGTTTGGACGTTGCAAGGGTGCTTTGTCACAGCCATTTTACATAGTGGAAGTTGTGTTCCAAAAGGTTTTTGGTTATCATTTGTGCCCGCCTACCACATTTGTCCATTCGTTGAGTTCACTTGCTTGACACGTGCCTTCGTTGCCGTGTAAGCTTTCTCATGGCATCCAACGGTGCTTGGTATGTAGTTATCTTGGTCGCCGTGTAGGCCTTCTCACGGCAATCAAAGTAGTTGACTTTTCCAATGAGGAGCACCCGGATGCTTGACCATGCTCTTGTTAGTCTTCAATTTGTGCCCCTTTTTGGACGCTTGGTCAACTTTTGTGGCGCCATCCTTTTGGTGTCGATCTTATTGTATTTTCCATTGGGAGACATGTGTACGCCTTCATTGACCGACAAACATTGTCATGATGTGGCTCGCCTATGGGCATGGATCTGGGTACACCAAGACAACCCAGACATGAGGGCCAAGGCGATCATGCGTCCAACTTGTGCATCTTGTGGAGAATTCAAGGATTTACGGTTCGATGACATGAAGAACTTTTGTCGGGGAAAGCACAAGTGTTCAAAGGAATCTCAACTGCAAGAGAGACAGCCAAATGAGAAAGGTAAAGATGGTCGTGCATCCGTCACCACGTTGCATTGCCATCAGCTTGCGGCAGAATATGGCTGTTATTGGTTGGGGTCAGCTATGGGTATAAAGTCTGAAGTCTAAAGTCTGATTTGGCATGTCGTGTCGCAGACCCACATTAGAGCACATCCAAGGAAAAGTCTGACAAAAGTGCAGCCCCCCCCCCCCCAGACACACAGCAACTTCACTTCAGGAAAATGGTGATAACACTGCAGCACCCCCCCCCCCGCAAAGACACACAGCAACTTCACTTTAGGGAAATGGTGATAAAAGTACAGTACCCCCCCCACACACAGACACAAAGGAACCTCACTTTAGGAAAATGGTGAGTTGGGGAAAATACGGGGGGTCGGAGTGGAAAATGTGGAAAACGGAACTCTAGGAGAAGTCTGATACAAGGGTCCCTCCCCCGGAAAAAAACGCACAACCGTTCAGTTCAAGAAAAGGATGGGTTGGGGAAAATATGGGGTTTGAAAATGAGGAAAAGGCAATTCTGGGAAAAGAAATGTGGCAAAAGTGCCCCTCCCCCCCCAGACACCCAAACCTCTTGGAAAATGGGGGGTTTGGGAAAATGTGGGAAAGGGAAAACCAAGGAAAATAGGAAAACGGTAGCCCTCCGCTCCAAGAGCACAACATCGGACAGAAAATGAAAAACCCAATTCATGCTGATGGTTGCTAATGTATGAAAGGACCTGCAGAGAAGGAGAAGATGGGTACAATGGGGATTGGCACGGCAAGCATGCAAAAGCACAATACCACTGCAGCCCCAACTGTGTCATTCATCAATGACCCCATCCAGGTCATCCACCGGCCCCTGGGAACATGGTTGTGAGCTGCTGGGTTGTGCAGCTGAACGGGTAACACGATCCGTTGGGAGGACGCAATCACAGTCCACTTGGGCTAGCAAAGGCAATGCTTGTTGCATAGCAATGTCTCAGGCTTGTCGGGTTTCATGTTATATGGCACCTTCAGACCCATGGCACCCAAGCAATCACAGAGATACAAGCACGTCTCCAGTCACGCAATGTGCCTGCCTTTGCGGCACATACCAGCTTGGCCTGTGCACGGGCCAAATCACGCTTTGGGTCGGACTTCCGTCGTGCCACTGCCTCCTCTTCACCGTTACTTTCAGCAGCCTCGGCTGCATCATCCACAACCTTCAACATTGCCTCACCACACGGTCCTGGACCTTTGACCAAGGATGTGTGGCAAATAGACCTTTGTTGCACCAGATGCGCAAAGACTGCCTGCACACTGCACAGTCCATGCCCCTTCCGAAAGTGAAGAAGTCATGGTTGCCACCATGCTAAGGAGGATCACCATCTGGTTCGACCACAATGTCCTCGGACGGGGCTTGTCGGTCAGCCCGTTTGAGTGTTGGGCCTTGGCAAGCCAGTGGCACCTCCGATCCCAAAAAAAAAAGATGACAGAATGTCACAATCGTCTGCCACCCCAACCTCCCCCTCTAGGCACTGCAGCATGGCCGCTTCCACTGATGTACCTTGGTCAATGCGCTGTGAAACCCTATGCCGGGGACGCACATCGAAGCGTGCATCGGCTGCCAGCTTGTGGGCTACCTCCACACCCTACCCCTTCACCCACTGCCGCAAAGGTGGCACATTACAATGCAAAGCGGTGCACATGCAAAGGACATTTGTGTCCTCCATATCATGCATACTCCTGGTGAACCTTCCACGCAACGAAATGGCATGCCCCACAGCAGCCGCAGCAGGGCAATATGTGCGTAGCAATGACAAAACACGCAAAACATTCACCCATTGGAGACGCTCCCGCTGCGGCGTCAAGTTCTCCCACATCCGGGACTTGGCGGTCTTGGAAAAGGTTTGAATAACATGCTCCTTGAAGGATTCCCACTCTGCCAATGCACGAGCAGCACTAACATGCAGAGCTGCCGGTTCAGCATGGTATGTGCCCATGAACTGCTTGAGTGGATCAACTCCAAATGTGGCCCGATCAGCCGCTGGTAGAGCGAGCCAACGGTTATGGTCAAGTAACACAGCACACTCAAGAACACCCGGGGGGTGAATGGTCCCCTGTCCCTCCCTGATGCGCGGCAAGCAATGTGTCTGTGACTGCACGTGCCTCTGCCTGCAACATGTCGGTTGCTTTGGTCAGGTCGGCACCTGTTGGTGCATGCAACTATGCAATATTGTTGAAGCTGCATGTGCCGTGCAGTACGTCTGCATATACCACTGCCCATGACAGCAAACATGCATCAAGGCCATTCTCCCACACATCCGCCTCCTTGGTGGTTAGATGCGGTTTGGAATCCAAATGCCTCGCCACCCATGGCACACTGGCCCAGAACACCTTGTTGCGACGGACATTTGCCTCAGACCACCGGATACGGCGACCGGCAGGGATCAAACGCAAACCGCTACGTGTATCACGTCTGCTGTGCTTTTGGACACACCTCTCGAGAACCTTCCACTGGCGGGCACCGTTGTACAATGCAGGTTGGCGACCCACAGCTACCAGGTAGTCACCATGCACTTGGCCTGCAGCCTCCAAGGCAAGACCCAGCTTGCACTGAACCACATGGCATGGCTCACCCAGGGGGGTTAGCAAGGACAACCACTTCACAGGCATGGCAAACACATTGTGCTCCATTGCCGACACATCAACAGCTTGTCGTGCAGTGGCACCACGCACACCAAGGTTAGAGGCACCATCCACAGCAAAAGCCACAATCTTCTGAGCCCTGGTAGGCACGGTCACGAATCCAGGACTGCAGCACCGCCTCCACCTGTGCCGTCACCTCGTATGCCTCCCCTGACGCCACATCCACCACATCAAGGAACACCTCACACATCCCCCCTGGCCCAGTGCCTAGGAAGAGGAGCAGGATGGCATACTCAGTGATGCTATGCCGTTGCCGGTCAGATCCATCCAACAACAGGGCAGTGAACAATGCCCTTTGCAGTGTCTCTGGCACACCATCTTGCATGGCACCATGCGTTGCAATCATGGCCTTCAGAAATATCCATCGACGAGAGGCATGATGGCCCGGTTCACACGTCAACGCGCGATGCAGAAGAATGCGTTCACTGCTGGCACGGATGGATGTGCACATGCGAAGGCCAATGTATACCTCCACCAAGCGTGACAAAATGGCTGCCACTGCGTCAGTCATAGGTACACCGAGGTCCATGCCCTCACCCCTAATGAGCACAGTGCTCTTCTCTTCCACATTGACTGCATACACAGATGCACTGGGGCACAGTGCCCGAAAGCGTTCCGCACAATGCACCAGAAAACTCTCCGCGGCGGCCAAGTGGTGGCGGCCGACTATCAAATTTCCTGCAGCTGCTGATCGTGCCACGTGACACACCCAGGTGACCTCCCGGACATCTTTACACCATCTCTTTGGTCCAACCATCATCATACGCATGCCCATGCCATATGTTCCATTCACCCAGGGTGTAGCAGCCTTCGGTGGCCATTTCACCCCTAGACAATCCGTTTGAGCAGCCCATGGACGACATGTGCACATAACACCCCCTTCAACGTTGAGCTGCAGCTGCCAATGCCCATCCACAAAGGCTTGCAACGTCTTTGGCCTTGCTAATTGTTGCTTGGGGGCTGCCCCCAGCATCACAGAAAAAGCATTGCTCCCTGCTGCTGCCAATGCAGCATATCGGGCTGTAACCTGTTCTATGGACTCGGCAACAGACCGGTGTGACTTCCCCTGACCTGCATGCCTCTCATCCCACTCCTTCTCATGACCTGCCTGGAGATGAACCTGGCGGGCTTGCACAGGGACCTGCAAATGTTGTTTCACCTATGCCCTTTGTCTTTGTACAAGCGTTGCGACATATTCGATAAACTCGGTGGAGGGCTGCGCATCCCCCACATGTGTGGTATATGTAGGGTCACCCGTTGGCAGCACCATGGCTGCCAACTGGGTGTTACTTGGCAGGCTCGGGGCATGCCTGTTGTTGGTGCTGTAGACTGCGAGGGGGAGGGTTGTGCTTCCCCAATGTGGTTGGTAGACCCTGAGTAACCTGTTGCTAGCGCCATGGTTGGCAACGGGGCCCTACTCGGCATGCTGTGGACATGCTTGTCGACGGTTGCCGCTGCAGACCGACAGGGGGCACGGCGTGCACCACGATTGCAGGCACCCCTTTGTGAACCGCCTTGTGACAGACCCACCATCTCTGCGGGAGTACGCTTATACAATAAAAATGTCACCTGTTGCGAATAAGCAGGGGGCCGTCCCCTGGTCACTGAGGCTTCATCACACAGCCACCACTCATCACCAACCAAAATGTGAGCAACAAGGTGCCCTTCCTCCCTAGTCGCTCCAATTGGTAGCACTATGGCCCGGAGGGACCAATGGTACCCGTTGACATCCAAAAACTCATGATCCACAGTTAAGTTCTGAAGCTGTTGATTGTGGACATGGAGCGGAGCCAACTTCTTGAACACCAGTGAGGATAGTACAATGGCCTACATCCCCCAACCCACCCACCGCAAGCCGCCGAGCCGCAGAAGTTTGCCCTTGCTCCATGGCCGCTGCGCCTCGACAAGGGTCGTCATACATCACCCAACCCACCTACTGCTGGCCCTTGAGCCGCAGAAGTTTGCCCTTGGTCCCTGGCCGCTGCGCCCCGACCCGGGTCTTCATTCATCTCCCAGCCCACCCATCGGCATCAAGTGGGCCTGTGCAAGACCCCAAGGAGGAAGCGGCCGACTTCTTCTAGTATCCGGGTCCAGAACCAGATTGCCGTCATGAGTTGTGGTCACCAACAAGTGCCCGCCGACCTGCACCTTGTGGGCCACGAAAGAAGCCACAACCTCTAACAGTTGTGAGGCAGCCTCCTACAGATGGCCCAGCATCCTGAATGGCCTCCGAGGGACACCATGGAGGCCGCTCAGGTGAAAGTGGGCTTCTGTCTAGCCCTGGGCCAGAAAAGGTGGCATGCCCCACCAGAACAAGAGGCCATCTATTGCCGGAAGCGGGCACGGCACATGGCAACAGGTGCCATGGATGTCGTCCATACCCATGGACCTGCAGCACTGTGCTGCCTCATGTACAGCCAAGAGGGCAGTCCAAAATGCACACGAGAGGATGGACGTGCTGTTGTGGAATACCTTACGGTAGCCTCTAACCCGTGGGCGCGGATAAAACAGTATGAGCAGGAAAGTGGGGAAGCGGGTGGTCGACGAGGGGCCATTTCTGGACAGCCCATGAGGGTTTGTAAACACACTTGGATGGAGGCTTGGAATAACATTGTGTATGCCTTGCCACTTGTGGACTCATGGCCATTCTGCAGAGGGGAGAACAAGTACCCAACAGCCTCGGTGGAGAAGATGCATGTGGAGAAAGTACGGAGACAACCCTTGGGCCGATTGCAGTACTTTTGGCCACAGGCATAGAGTGCAGCACGGCCATTCACAAGTGATTTGGTGCCACCTGCGAGCGGCCAGAACTCACTGTTGCCGGCCGGTGGCAGGGGTTCGAAAGGACAGGGGTCCCCAGGATCCACGGCTGGTCGGCAGAGTTTGTCGTTGCCAGCTGGTGGCACGGGTTCAACTGGGGAGGGGTCCCCTGGATCTGGGGGTAGTCGACGGAGCTCGCTGTTGCTAGAAACTTCAAGTTCTACTTGCAGTCCCGGACCTCAACCGAGCGTCCCACCCAAACCAGCTCCTTTGACGGTGCGGTTGACTAGACAACAGCAGTTCGACAAAGCATTGATGCAAACTTGCCATGGCATTGCCCCGTGTGTCCGCATTGCGATGCAAGGCTTGCAGGAGCAACGGCGGGAGCCCTTGTCATAGGACACCCTGGTGGCTGCCTATACGGTGGGACGCCACTTTGCAGACTCCATGCGGATCCCCATGCAAGAAAGTAGCGACGTGATACTGAGGTGCACCTCTTTCACCCCTGAGATACCCCGGAAACAATTGGGATACCTCCATCCTGGTGTCCTTGTGGTGAACAATGCATGGACAGATGATGCCAGTGAGGAGGCCATGGAACCTTTATTGGAAGCAATGGCAGAGGCTGGGGTGCACCCCCCCCCCCGAGCGAGATCTCAAGACACCTGACCAGGATCCCCCAGAGGTGATCCAAGCCAGTCCGACGTCCCAGCCTGTGCGTTGCGACTCGGATCCCAAGATACGTCTTGTGGTGTCCCTTGTGACAAAGGTACACCAAGTGATGCAGGTGCTGTGCACCAGGATGATGAGATGCAAGAAGGGGGGACAAAGGAGGCCATAGGCACAGCTGGCATCCCTGGTGATGCACAGCAATGCCTACCCCCCCACCCACCCCCTCTCCCCCTAACTCCTATGACTTCTTACCAAGATCCCCGCAGAGGTGATCCAAGTGAGTGACACGTCCCAGCCTGTGCGCTGCGATGTGGACCCCAAGGTGCACCCGGTGTTGCAGATGGTGTGCATGCTGATGATGAGAGCGAGGGCCGAGACGCAATGGAGAACACGGGTTGTGGTGTTGCACAAGAATGCCTAACCCCACACTCTGGTTCTGGTGTTGAGGCACTCTCTGATCAGGGGTCACCTGTGCCCCTAGCACGGCGCCCACCACAAGTTTTGTTAAGTAGGCAAGATAGTGAAATGTTGTCCCCTAACATGCATAGCAATTGGGGGACTGCATGCACCGTCATGGCACCTACTCAGTCCGGCACAGATGGCTCACAGCTGAGCAAACCCCCCCCCTCAGGCAGGAAAGCCATGCCTAGGGATCCCACCCCCATGCGGGCTGTGAAGCATGTGCGGCTGGGGGTGGACCAGGCTACAGCAATTGAGATCATCAATTCTAACCAGAAGGTCGAGGAGGACCCATTGAAGGATACGGCCGGTAGGGATCTGCCTACCATCCATCAACTAAGGTTACGGTTGGCGCCTGATGAGTATACCGCTGGTGCATGTTTCTTTTTTTGCAGCTGCCCTGAGCCTCCATGCTCTCTGCAGTCAAACCCCCTTATCTGGTGTGGACCTGCGAGTTCAGGCAGCCATAATGTACAGGGAACGGTGTGGTATTGAGGTGAAAGAGAGTGCTCTAAGTGTCTGTAGCGCCCTGGAAGAGGACAAATGGGACGAGAGGCCTTGTGCGACGACCGTGGTCGAGGCGCGACGGCCAGGGACCAAGGCCAAACTTCTGCGGCTCGGCAACCTGTAGTCGGTGGGTTGGTGGATGGACGACAACTGTGGTCGGGGCGCGGCGGCCAGGAGACCAAGGGCAAACTTCTGCGCCTCAAGGCTCAGCAGCAGGTTGGTTGGAAGATGACAGATGACCCTGCTCGAGGCGCTGTGGCCAGAGACCAAGGGCCATCTCCTGCAGCTGGGAAGCTAGCAGAGGAGAGGTAGAGGTATCTGGGCGGTAGACGCTAAGGTTAAGACCATGGATGGCTTCTTCACTTGACTGGTGAAGTTGGTGACAGAAAGGTGGCAAGCGATTCTGTGGGAAGATGGAGCATGGGGCACCACACTGGGGCATTAAACTCCCCAAGGAGGAATCAAATATTCCACAGAAGTATCAAATACTTCACAGAGGGGGTTAAAAAATTCACGGAGGGGTCAAATATTCCATGGAGGGGTTAAAAAATTCACAGAGGGGTCAAACGTTCGTCGAACGGGGTCAAATAATTCCAGAGGTATGAAATGTTTCACAGAGGGGGTTAAAGAATTCACGGAGGTATCAAACATTCCACGGAGGGGGTTAAATAATTCACGGAGGTATGAAATATTTCACCGAGGGGGTTCAATAATTCACGGAGGTATGAAACATTCCCGAGAGGGGGGTAAATATATCACAGAGGTATCAAACATTCAGGGAGGGGGTCAAGTAATTCACGGCGTATGAAATATTTCAACGAGGGGTTTAAAAAATTCACGGACGTATCAAACATTCCACGGAGGGGGTTACATATTTTTTGGAGGTAAGAAATATTCTATGGAGGGGGTTATACAATTCACGGAGGTATCAAATATTCCACAGAGGGGGTTAAAATATTCACGGAGGCATCAAACATTCCACAGAGGGGGTTCTCTAATTCACGGAGTGGTCCAACATTCCATGGAGGGGGTTCAATAATTCACGGAGGAATGAAAAACTCCACAGAGGGGGTGACATAATTCACGGACGTATGAAGCATTCCAGGAAGGGGGTTACAAAATTTACGGAGGCATCAAACATTCCACGGAGGGGGTTAAACAACTCACAGAGATATCAAATATTCCACAGAGGGGGTTAAATGACTCACGGAGGGGTCAAACATGCCACGAAGGGGGTTAAATAATTCACGTAGGTATGAAATATTTCACCGAAAGGAATTAACCAATTCACGGAGGTATCAAATATTCCATGGAAGGGGTTAAATCATTCACGGTGGTATCAAATATTCCACAGAGGGGGTTACATAATTCACGAAGGTATCAAATATTACGGGGAGGGGGTTAAATAATTCGCGGAGGTATCAAACATTCCACGGTGGGGGATACATGTTTCAAGGAGGTATGAAATATTTCACAGAGGGGGTTAAGTAATTCACGGAGGGGTGAAACAGTCCACGGAGGGGGTTAAATAATTCACGGAGGGGTCAAATATCCCACGAACGGGGTTAAGGAATTTAAGGAGCTATCAAACATTCCAAAGAGAGGGTTACATAATTCACGGAGGTATGAAATATTTCACGGAGGGGGTTAAATACTTCACGGAGGGCTCCAATATTCCACAGAGGGGGATAAATATTTCACGGAGGGGTCAAACATTCCACGGAGGGGGTCAAAAAATTTATGGAGGCGTCAAACATTCCACGGATGGGGTTAAACAATTCACGGGGCTATGTAGTATTCCACGGAGGGGGTTAAATAATTCATGGAGGTATCAAATATTCCACGGAGGGGGTTAAAGAATACAGGGAGGTATCAAACAGTGCACGGAGGGGGTTACATAATTCGCCCAGGGATCAAATATTCCACAGAGGCGGGTAAATATTTCACAGAGATATCAAATATTCCACGGAGGGGATTAAATGACCCACGGAGGGGTTAAACATGCCACCGAGGGGGTTATATATTTCACGGAGGTATGAAATGTTTTACGGAGGGGGTTAATTAATTCGCGGAGGTATCAAATATTTCAAAGAGGGGGTTAAATAATTCACGGAGGTATCAAACATTCCACGGAGGGGGTTACATATTTCACGGAGTGGTCAAACATTCCACAGAGGGGGTTAAATACTTCACGGAGGTATCAAATATTCCACGGAGGAGATTAAATAATTCACGGAGGTATCAAATATTCCATGGAGGGCGTTAAATAATTCGCCCAGGGGTCAAAGATTCCACGGAGGGGGTTAAATAATTCACAGAGGCATCAAACATTCCACAGAGGGGATTCTATAATCTACAGAGAGGTCAAACATTCCACGGAGGGGGTTAAATAATTCGCCCAGGGGTCAAAGATTCCACGGAGGGGGGTAAATAGTTCACGGAGATATCAAATATTCCACGGAGGGGGTTAAATAGTTCAGGGAGGGGTCAAACATGCCACAGAGGGGGTTAAATAATTCACGGAGGTATCAAATATTCCATGGAGGGGGTTAAATTATCTAACGGAGGTATCAAATGATCCACGGAGGGGGTTACATAATTCACGGAGGTATCAAATATTCCACTGAGGGGGTCGAAAAATTTGCGGAGGTATCAAACATTCGACAGAGGGGATTAAATGACTCACAAAGGGGTCAAACATGCCACCGAGGGGGTTAAATATTTCACGGATGTATGAAATGTTTCACGGAGGGGGTTGATTAATGCACGGAGGTATCAAAAATTTCACAGAGGGGGTTCAAAAATTCACGGAGGTATCAAACATTCCACGGAGGGGGTTACATATTTCACGGAGGGGTCAAACATTCCACAGAGGGGGTTAAATACTTCACCGAGGTATCAAATATTCCACGGAGGGGATTAAATAATTCACGGAGGTATCAAACATTCCACAGAGGGCGTTAAATAATTCGCCCAGGGGTCAAAGATTCCACGGAGGGGGGTAAATAGTTCACGGAGATATCAAATATTCCACGCAGGGGGTTAAATAATTCAAGGAGGGGTCAAACATGCCACAGAAGGGGTTAAAAATTTCACGGAGGTGTCAAATATTCCACGGAGGGGGTTAAATTATCTAACGAAGGCATCAAATGATCCACGGAGGGGGTTACATAATTCACGGAAGTATCAAATATTCCACGGAGGTGGTCAAAAAATTTGCGGAGGTATCAAACATTCGATGGAGGGGATTAGATGACTCACGGAGGGGTCAAACATGCCACAGAGGGGCTCAGAAAATTCACGGAGATATGAAATATGTCACGGAGGAGCTCCAAAAATTCACAGAGGTATCAAATATTCCATGGGGGGGTGAAATAATTCACGGAGGTATCAAACATTCCACAGAGGGCATTAAATAATTCGCCCTGGGGTCAAAGATTCCACGGAGGGGGGTAAATAGTTCACGGAGATATCAAATATTCCACGCAGGGGGTTAAATAATTCAAGGAGGGGTCAAACATGCCACAGAAGGGGTTAAAAATTTCACGGAGGTATCAAATATTCCACGGAGGGGGTTAAATTATCTAACGAAGGCATCAAATGATCCACGGAGGGGGTTACATAATTCACGGAAGTATCAAATATTCCACGGAGGTGGTCAAAAAATTTGCGGAGGTATCAAACATTCGATGGAGGGGATTAGATGACTCACGGAGGGGTCAAACATGCCACAGAGGGGCTCAGAAAATTCACGGAGATATGAAATATGTCACGGAGGAGCTCCAAAAATTCACAGAGGTATCAAATATTCCATGGGGGGGTGAAATAATTCACGGAGGTATCAAACATTCCATGGAGGGGGTTACATAATTCACAAAGGTATGAAATATTTCACGGAGGGGGTTCAATAATTCACGAAGGGGTGAAACATTCCACGGAGGGGGTTAAAGAATTCACGGAGGGGTCAAATATACCACGAAGGGGGTTAAAGAATTCAAGGAGGTATCAAACATTCCACGGAGGGGGTTACATAATTCACAAAGGTATGAAATATTTCACGGAGGGGGTTCAATAATTCACGAAGGGGTGAAACATTCCACGGAGGGGGTTAAATAATTCACGGAGGGGTCAAATATCCCACGAAGGGGGTTAAAGAATTCAAGGAGGTATCAAACATTCCACGGAGGGGGTTACATAATTCACAGAGGTATGAAATATTTCACGGAGGGGGTTAAATAATTCATGGAGGGGTCAAACATGCCACGGCGGGGGTTAGAAAATTCACGGAGGGGTCAAACATTCCACGGAGGGGGTCAAATAATTCATGGAGGGGGCAAACATTCCACGGAGGGGGTTAAACGATTCACGGAGGCATGTAATATTCCACAGAGGGGGTTAAAAAATTCACAGAGGGGTCAAATATTTGACGGAGTGGGCTAAAAAATTCATGGAGGTATCAAACATTCCACGGAGGGGGTTAAAGAATTCACGGAGGTATCAAACACCCCCTGTCGCCTCCTGTCCCCCGCTCCGCGCTCTCCTGGCTGGCACTCTGCCCTGCCCGCGCGCCGTCCCCCCCTTCCTGGATCACGCGCCGGGCATCCCGCTGCCTCTGCAGCTGCGGCAGCGTGACGCCCGGCGGCGAACGCTCGGGCGCCGGGGCGGACATGCCGTTTCCGCCCCGGGGGGAAGGACTTGGGGGGGAACGGCTTGGGGGGGCTGGTGTGGGTATTGGTGGGGTCGGTGTGGGCACGGTACTTTGCGCCCTCCGTGCCCACTCCTGCTGCTGCGGCGGCCCCCGGCGAGGCGCCCGGGGCCCGCGCCGGGTCCGTCCCCCGCGTCTGCGGCGTGCCAGAGCCGCCTTGTGGCCGGCCGAGGCGGTGGCGTGGCTCACCGGGGCCGCAATCTCAACCCCTGGTGCACCCTCCTCTCCCCCCTCTGCGGCCGCGGCAGCCCCCGGCGATGCGCCCGGGTCCTGCGCTGGGGCTATTCCCCGTGCCGGTGGCGCGCCGGGAGCCGCGGTCGGGGCCGCGGAGCGGCTTGCTGGGGCTGCGGTCTCAGCCCCCCGTGCGCCTGGCGCCCCCTCCCGGGGCGGGGCGGCAGGGCTTGCTGCTTGGGCGGCGGGGGCGGTCTCCTCGACTGGCCCAGGCCCCTGAGTTGACAGCCTGGTGTTGGCAGAGGCCGCTTGGGGCTGCCCACCCGGCGGCCCGACCGGCACCGCCGCCTCCGCCAGCCTCCGCTCCTTGCGCTCCGCGGGGGTCTCCTCCGCCCATTCTGGGGAGACGGGGGAGCGGGAGCGGGACTGGCGGTTCTGGCGGTCGTCCCGCACGGGGGAGCCATCGGAGTCCGACATCACTGTTATCCTGGTAGGCATGCGTGGTGGCAGGTGCGCCCTTCCACTACCCCCCGGTGCATTTGTGTCGTGCCGTGGGCAGTGCTGTGCAGTGCTCCGCGGGGGGGAGGGGGGGAGGGGGTGGGGGGCCGGCGGCGGTGTCAGCCCCGTACGGGCGGGGGCCGGTGGCCATCCATCGGCATTGGGAGGGGAGGCGGGGAGCCAAGCGGCCCACGCGTCGCGCCACTGCTCCCAGTCTGGGGCGGGGCTCGGGGCCCTGGGCCCCCGGGGGTCGTCGGGTGGTGCCGGGGGGAGCCGCACTAGGTGGACCCCCGTAACGGCGGTGACCTCCTGTGTTCGCAAGAAGGTGTGTACCCCGTCCCGCGCCGCGGGCGCCGGGAGGGGGGGGCGAGGTACGGGTGCCGCCCCCTAGAAGTGGGTGGGGGTGATCCGCAGGACGCGCTCCGGGTCCCCGCGGGTCGCGACGACGAAGAGGAGCAGAGGGGTGCCCGGGCGTTCTTGTCAGAGGACCTGCCCGCTGTGGTGGGCACCACTGGTCCTGGAGAGGGGGGGGGACAGGTCCGGGTTGGCCCAGCCGCAGGGCGCGTGCGTCGCTGGCGGGAGGGCGGGGCACCAAGTGGGCTCCCTGGGGAACGCCTCGCACATGACGGCGTACGGGGGGGTCGGCCTGACGCCGTCGCATACCGGGTTGGTCGGCGGCGGGCGGGCGGGCGCCTCGTCCGCTACTTCTACGAACAGCGTGATTTCGCCCACCTCCAGGTCCTCGTCCGGGGGCTGTAGAAGGTGGAGCGCCGCATCCAGCTCGGACACTCCCCCCGGGTATGTGGCCCGCGCCTGGTTCAGGTACGGGGCCGTGTCCCCGGGGCAGCGCGTCCTGAGGGCGTGCAGCAGGGCTGGGGCGCTCCTGCGAAGGGTCATGGCAGGCCCTTCTCCCGTCAGCCGCAGGATGTCCCCCATGGACAGGGGCCGGCCGGACCGGTTGGACTCACGCCACTCCATCCAGTGCCCGTAGTGGGCCGCCTCCGTGCTGATGAGCCCTGGCTGGACCGCGTTCACGATCTGGTGCATCGCCGGGAGTAGCGCGGCGGCCCCTGCTCAGTTCAGTGTGCGGACGGCCGGGAGGGCGGTCTCGCTGAGAAAAGCCCTCGCACTGCCCGCCGGGTCACGTTGTGCGGCAGCGTGCGCCTCATGTGCATCCGTTACTGCGTCCGCTACCAGGCCCGGGACGGCCGCCTCCTGCGCTTCGCGGCGGGCCTTGGCGTGTCCCGGCCCATCCCCCTGTCGGCGAGGCATGGTGCTGCGGGCTCTGCAAACTGTGGCGGCGGGTGGGGGTCAGGGCGCCAACACGTGCGACAGTTGCGCAACAGACGTGGGGTCCCGCAGGTGCACGTAGATCCACAGGAGGGCGGCGCCCGCGGGGCCCGCGCGTTCGTGTGAGGGGGCGTGTGCTCCCCTGATGCGCCGGTGCAAGGCCTCCTCCTCCGTGCGCCGGTGCCGGCCTGCGGGAGGTTCGGGCCAGGGGCACGCGGCTACCTGGGAGCACTGCGCGCACCTGTTGGCGCCTGTCGCGCTGCAGAGGACACCGTGTTGCATTCCCCGCAGAGGTGGCAGGTGTGTGGGAGGTGGGAGGGCGGCGACCAAGGGCCGAGATGGCGGAGCCAGAGGTCGTCCCACTTCTGTCGGAGGGGGTCCCGGATCTCCAGCAGGCGGGCGCGAACGCGGCGCCAGTGATCCCTGCTGGGCGCCTTCCGCTGGACCTCCCGCCACGTGTCGTCGGGGAGAATCCCGTGGTCGTGGAAGGCGGCGATGAGGTCGTCCCAAGCCGGGCGGGGGTGCCCCTGGGAGGATGGTTGCCATATACACGTGGCGCCCGGTGAGGTGGGGCGCCAGTATATTTCACAGGCACTCGTCCGCGGTGTCCCGGTAGAGGAGGGCCAGTAGGTTGCCGTCCGCGACTGCCTCCCACTCTACCCGCAGCCCGTCGCAGCTGTCCAGCTCCTGGCGCAGCGCGGCTGTAAGGTCGCTGGGGAGCATGAGGAGTATGGGCCCCCGGGTGTCGTCCAGCCGGGACAGGGCGTCGTCGTCTACAGGTCCCCCAGTTTTGAAGTGCGCCACGGCGAGCCGGGCGTCCCCGTCCCCATGTGTGTATCTCCGTAGCCCGGAGCACGTTGGCGGCATGAAGGACGACGCGGGGGGGGACGGGCGCTCTGACGAGCGAGGACACGTTCCAAGTCCACCCTGTTTGCGGCCCCGGGGCCGCTTGCAGCTTTTCCTTCGTCGCAGCGTCCCACGAGTGGTCAGGGCCCGCCCCACGGATCATGGTTGGTCTCGGCCGGGTGTGCGGCTCCCACCCCTGGAGCGGGATGGCGGCGTATCATTGCGCAGGGGTCTCCGGGGCGCGCGTGGCAGCGCACCACTGGCCTCACTCGCGGGACCACTCCTCACCCACTATGCGTGCCTCCCACGCGGTCATGGAGCCGTGCCCGATGATCCACGGTGGGAAGAGGGCGTCTTGCAGGTGCCTCGGGAAACCTTCCGGCAGGTCCCGGTACGGGTGGGGGTCCTCTTGTGGCGGGCACTCCAGAGTGCCATTCACGACACGGAGGGAGGCTACAAAGTCGTTGCCAGGGCGCGGGGGAGGGGGGCGGCAGTCGCCCTCTGCTGCGATGAGCCATCAGTGTACCCGGGCCGCCGCGCTTAGGGGCTCGCAGAGGAGTTGCTCCAGCCGGTGGTTGCCAAGCTCCCATGCAAAATCTCCTAGCCGGAGCATGTGGTGGAGCAAATCGTCCATGGAGGTCCCTCCTGGCGGGTTGTAGCGGGGGATGGCGCGGAGCTGCGCCTCTGCCTCCTCGGGCACCGGCCCAGAGCAGAAGACTTCCGACCATGCGGCTTCCGCAGAGCGCCACGAGGCCACCCACAGGGCTTTCTCCCCGGGTGGGAGGCGGCGGGCCGCCTCGTGCACCGCCTGGGGGTAGTGGGGCCAGAGGAGCCGCGAGTGGGCGCACCCCACGTGCATGTGCACCAGGGTCTCCTCCGGGCCGCCGCATAGGAGGCACGGTTGTGGGAGGACGGCGACGCCGGAGAGCCGTTCCTTACGGACGCGGAGCCTGCGTTGCACCGGCGTGTGGCCGTCTCTGGCCCGCAGCGCCCGGTGGTTAGTGGCCGTCGCGGTGAGGTCCCAGGCGTGGACGTAGGCTGTGGCGTGGGCCGCTCCCAGAGCTGTGTGTCCTCGGTGCGTCTGAGCATGGTCTGTCTGTGCTCGCTGCGCGATCTCACCGAGCGTCCGCATCGTGGGGGGCCGTAGGTCGAGGTGGCCGTCATGACCGGCAACAATGAGTTGGGCGTGGCTAGGGCCCGGGGGCGTGTTCTGCGGGACGGTTTCCTGGGACGCCGCCCAGTCTGCCTTGTGCAGTAGGGCGTCGCTGTGGTGTGAGGTGGCTCGGACATACCAGAACGGGTGCCTGGCGTGTGGTCCTCGCGCGCGCAGGCCGTCCCGGAGCTACCGTAGGGGTATCTGGTTGACCACCCTTGCCGCGCCCGCGGGGACCCTGGTGGTCCGCTCGCGATCCGCGTGTCGCAGGAGGTTGAGGATGACTTCGGCGTCCACCGTATGGACCCATGGCCGGTGGGCGCCGTATTGCAGGGGAAGGGAGGCGGCCACCCCTTCCCCGTTGGGCACCGTGCCGGAGATGGCCACCGCCCACGTGCGGGTGAGGTCGGCGGCGAGAGCGACGCTGGTGGCGTGTTTGCAGGGTCCGCCCCCCGACGCATCGGAGGAGGTGTGGCCCCAGACCTCGGGGATCCAGTAGTACCCGGTGGGGCTGAGCCACCCCGCGTCGAGGTCGGCGGAGTGCCACCGGACGTCGGGGTGGCTGGGGGTCAGTTGGTCCACGCTCAGCGCCCTGGTGTCGCCAGGGCCGACTGCCGGGTGGTCGTGCAGTCGGATTTCTGCCCCAGCGATCGTGCTTACCCAGGACCGGAGTGCCGCCACATGTTCCCTGAGCCAGGCCAGGCCTCCGCGCTGGTGCACCACCAGGTGTCCCGTGCCCTCCGGCTGGTCCTCCAGCGCGTGCACTGCCATGTGTGGGTCGTGCGGCACTTCTCTAGCTACCAGCAGGGCGGTGCCGCGGGGGAGTCCACCGGGCCTGGGCTGGCCTGCCCCCACCTGTACTACCACCCACTCGGTCTGGAGCTGCGCGTGCTTTGCCGCTCAGGTGCATTGGTCTTCCGTGGTCACCAACCAGACCGCCGTCAGCGCGAGGGGTCGGCGGCGCAGGGGCTGAGGCCACGCCACATCCGCGTTAGGCTCTCGGTGCTCGCTTTCCGCGAGTACGTCGCGGAGGATGTACATGAGGGCCGCCGGCGGGTGGTACGCCGCCCCCCGCGTGGGGGGGAATAGGCTGCCCCGACGGCGGTAGCCCCCGACGTGAAGGTGCAGGCCGTCCGGGGTCACCCGCGGGCCAGTGTGGGCGTCCTTCTTAGCCCTCGTGGGGTGGACGAGTCTCAGGCGGGGGTCCCGCGTGCCGGTGGTGTGGAAGAAGTGGACCAAGGCGTCGTGCCACCCGGGGTGGTTGGTGTGCTCTTGCTTGCGGCGGCAATAGTTGAGGTGCTCATCGGCGCATTGGTGGAGGCATTCCCGCACCACCGTCGGCCACGGGTCGTCTTTGTCGGGGAAGGGGTGGTGTGGCCCGTGGTGCCCATGCCACGGCGTCGTGTGCGGCACCGTCAGGCGGCATGTGTCGCGGTGTCGCAGCTTGGCAGTGCGCAGCGTGACGATGTTGCCTGGTGGGGACTGTAGTTGGACTTGGGCCGCCCTGGGGCACGCGATGGGGTTGTAGAGCCCCATTCCCAGGGCGGCCAGGGCCCGGGGTAAGCGGTGGATCCAGTCGCCTCCCGCCAGGGTTGCGAACTCTGGGACGGGGTAGTGCACCTCGGGGCATATTCTGTGCGCGCCGGCTATTTCTCAGAACATTCTGGTGACCTCGGCGCGCACGGAGGTTGAGGGGACGTGGACGACTGTACCCACAAGGGCCACTGCTGCCTGCTGGCACCGCGTTGGCACCCGTGTGAGCCCCAGGATCCGGTCATCCTGCAGGCTGTCTCGCGAGGCGTCGAAGGCGTACCCCGTCCTGTCCTTCGCGACCTGGACCGTGATGTGGTCCAGGTGGCGCGCGGTGTCGGAGTCGTCGGCGATGAAAGGGGGGACGTACTGCGTCACCCCCCCGAGGATCGCCAGGATGACTTCCTGCACCAATTTCGGTGGCGCGAGGGTGTTGAGGCACCAGTGGTGCACTGCCGCCAGGCGCAGCCGGTGTTTGCGCTGCAGGGAGAACTCCCCGTCCGGCTGCAGCTGGAGTCCCGGGTAGGGGACGGAGTCCGCCGCTGGTACCCAGTGCCATGGGTTTTCCAGGTGGGGCCAGAGGCGCAGCTGCAGGCCCGGGAACCCCTCCTTGGTGGCCATGGCACACTTGCGGGGGTTGAGCTCCATGCCCATCATCCCTAGGTACGCGGCCACCGCCTGCACGCCCTCGACAAAACGCTGCAGCGTTTGGGCCACTACCAGCAGGTCCTCTATGTAGGCCTGGATGAGGCCCCGTTGGGCCTCTCCAGGCGGGCGCAGACGGTGCCCCTGTGCCGTGAACAGGGGCTCCAGAAGGAGCGCGTACAGCAGGGGGCTCTCGGGGTTGCCCTGTCGGACACCGCGCAGTATGTGGCCGGGTTGTGTTAGCTCGTGCGCGGTGACGATGCGCAGCCTGGCGCAAGTGTGGAGGAAGAGCAGGAGGTCGATGACCTCTGGCGGCACGGAGAGGTGGCGCAGGATGAGGTGGAGGGCGCCGTGCGGGGCGGTGTCGAAGGCCTTGCGGGTGTCCAAGGAGAAGACGTAGTTAGGCCTTCCCCGTTGGAGCTGCCGCTGCGCCATGAACAGTGGGGGGCCGGTGTTGGAGCCAGGGAGGGCCCCTCGCTGCCAGTCGCTGACCACTCCGTGCCGTGTAAGCACTTCCGTGATGCGCTGGGTGGGGGGGCCGGTGGGCAGCTTCATGTCCAGCTGGCCTAGGGCTATGGGCCTGTAGTCGTCCAGTCTGGCGGAGCCCAGTACCTTGGGGCTGAGCCAGATGTGCGCGTCCCTCCAGTGCATCGGTGGCGGGGCGCCACGGAGGATGGCCCTGTAGGAGTGGACCAGGAGCCACTGGACAGGTGCCGGGAGGACCTTGATGAAACGGGGCCCCACGTGGTTGGGACCCGGGGCCTTGCCCTCAGCCTTGTCCAGGGCGGACTGGAGGTCCTGCATGGAGTACTGCTGGACCTGGGTCCAGACTTTGTCAGGGACCCGGGTGACGTGGCGGCTGAGGACCGCCTGGAAGCCGGGGAGGTCCACCGGGCGTTTGTCAGATAGATCCCGCCAGAAGGCGCGAACCGCGAACATCACGTCGTGGGCCTCCGTGAGGAGCGTTTGGGTGTTGGGGACCCGCACGTTCCAGAGGCATGACAGGCCCGGGGCCTCTACCTCTATGGCTCCCTGCACCGCTTTCCACCGCTGGGCGATGTCGGGGGCGTGGCGGCGCCAGAAATCCGTGATGGCGCGCCTGCGGTCTGCCGCCAGGAGTGTGCGGAGTTGGCGGATGTCCCCTTCGAGGGCGGCTGCTTGCTTCTCCAGTTCCTCCTGTAGCTGGCCCTGTGTGGCCGGGCGGAACCTGGGCGACGCACCCTGCAGCTACTCCGCGAGCCAGAGCGCCACCTCGGACCGGATGCCATGCCGTACCGCGTCCGCCTGGTACGCCGCCGGCGCGCACGCTGCCAGGGTGTCATAGCGGAGGACCGCTGCCCTGAGCGGTTTCCCGCTCTCTGGGGGGTCCCCCCCCGCCGGGTCCGTCCCCGCCGGGGACGGCTGCCGGCGTCCCACCACACGTGCCAGGGCGTCATGCGCCGCGTGGAGGTGTTCGAACACCTTGTCCACTGCGGCCGCTGGCATGGACCCATAGGCGTGCTGCTCTGCGGGACCCAGCCAGGGCGCAAGGGAGGGCTCATCCTGCGCGGCAGTGACCGCCGCCCACAGGCAGTGTTTGACAGGCGCAGCCTCAGCGTCGTACGGGAGGAGGGGGCCCTCCGTGTGGCTGTAGGGGGTTGGCATCGCCGCGCGCCCTGCCGCGTTGAGGAGGCCCGGCAGGGCCAGGCGGACCGGGAGGTGGTCCGACCCGATCACCTGGGGCTGTGCCATGCCGCGGGCCCAGACGCTTTCCTGCAGGGACCACGGCAGGAAGGGCTCGTTGACCAGGAAGGTGTCCACCCCGTGCCGAGACGGGTGGAGCGTGGGGGTCATGTCCTCCTCGCCGCCTGCCTTGGCCCTCCGGAAACCGCAGGCCTCCCAGCCCGCGCAGAAGTGCTCCATGGCCGGATTGGAGGTGGCATCCATGTAGACGTTGGTGTTGCCTGCGATGACCACCGGGTGCCTCCCACCGAGGCTGCGCGCCGTGGCATACATTTGTATGTCGGCCCAGAACGCCGCCCGTCCCGTTCACGGGGAGCAGCCTGCCTCTGGACCGTGGACATTGATGAGGGTGCGGCCTCCCCCGCCTGTGCGGATTTCCAGGGGCCGCGGCCTTCCCGGGGACTATTTCCGTGAAACTCAGCACCTCGTGCTCTGCCACGTACTTGCTGCTGACCGCGTTGAGGAGGCCTCCCCCTCGCGAGGTGGAACTGGCTGCCGTGTCCGCCAGCCGGCTGCTGAAGAAGGGGGTGTACCCCTTGTCCCGGAGCGCCGCGGCCAGGTGCATCTCCTGCGCCCGGGTGGCGATCCCTGTTTCCTGGAGCATGATGGCAAAGCCCCCCTCCCGGGGTAACATGCCGGTGATGAGGTGCTCCTTGTTGGTACAAGCCGCCGGTCCCCGGCGCTGTCAGAGCGTGTCCCGGAGGGACCGGTCTGGCGGGACGAGGCCGTTGCGCAGGTTCCATGAGAGGAGCCATAGGGGGTCGTCCGCCGTTTCCTCCTGGAGTGAGCCGTCCCGCATCGGCATTGCAGCTGGGTCCGCTTGGGCAGCCAGGGCTGCTGGGTGCGCCGGGGCAATGGGGGTCCGCGGAGCCTGTTCCCAGTGGGGCCCACATGGGGGCCAGGGGGGCCAGCCCCGCGGGGACGCACCCTTGTTGGGCCGCACCGCCGGTTCCCGGGGCCGCTCCGGGTGCCCCCTTCTCGCCGTTTGCGTGGCCGGCTGCCTGGAGCGGGGGGCGCCCGGCGTACGTGGCGTGCCACGGGGACCTCTGTGCCCTCCCTTGGAGGATGTTGGAGGCCGCTTCCTTGTCGTCCAGCGGGGCTGCAGCGTGCACTGCGTACCACGCCAGGTGTTCCAGCATCGCCCCGCTTGTGTAGTACTTGTCTGCACATAGGGGGCATTTCCTTGGCTCTTTGGCCCCTCGCGCCGGGGGGAGCGGCACCAACTTTCGGATGGCGCGCTTTGGCGCCGGTTCGAAGGGCAGGTTGGCCAGTGGAACCGTGTGTGGCGCCAACGCGCGGCCCGGGGCCGCCGCATCAAGGGCTCGTGTTGCGTGCGCGGGCCGGAGACTCCGGACGGCATCGCGCTGCGCGTCTGCCTGTAGCCATGCTTGCCAGTGCGTGGCGCCGATTTGGCTGTCGGGCTTGCCCCTCCATTGCAGGTCGTGGAAGGCCTGTAGCCAGTGGTACACTGCGGTCGGGACCGCCAGCTGATGCTCTAGATCGGCCGGGTGCGCCGCTGCCGGCCACACTCCCGCCCTCGCTGCCCTGGCATTGTCCTTCAGCCGGACCTGGAGCAGGAGGGCGTGGTGTTCGCCCTTCCGTAGCGCCTTGACGATCATGCGGGTACAGTCCGCCACGCGGACTACGGCTTCGGGCCCCGGCAGGCGCTCGGAGTCGCAGACGACGATGTGTGCGTCCGCCCAGCTGAACATGCAGACCGACCACTGCGGGTTCTGCTGTCCCCGTTGACCCACCGCCAGGGTAGCCGCCGGGCAGGCGTGCGTGATTGGCCCCGCGTGGAGGTCCGGGACGTCCGCGGCCCTGATGGCGTCCCCCTGCCACGCGGCCTGTAGATGCTCCTCCTGGTCTGGGCTCCAGACCAGTGCGGGGGGTTGACCCATCCTGGTTCCTGCCTCTTGTTGGGGGCGCCGACGGTGTGTAGCAGGACTGCTAGCAGCCAGGGGTCCGCCGACATATAGTAGGCCTGGGTGGGCCCCTGCTGCCAGTCGACAGGGGGCTGGCGCGGGAATGTTCCTTGCCTGGTGGTGCTGTGCCAGACAGTCCAGCGGCCCCCTGTCAGGACGTGCGACCGATACCCTCCGGCGTGGCCGTGTAGGATGGCCTGGTAGCCTGCTGTCTGCAGCACCAGTGCCTCCCCCTGCTGAGGGTCGGGAGGGGGTGTGCCGCCGCCAGCGTCTCTGACGCGATTGCGCCCGTGGAGTGTGGCGTGCCATGGGCGGGGTGCATCGCGCTGCGGCCCTTGTATGCTTCCCGCGATCTGCGCCGGGCCGTGGTGGTGGACGAAACTCTCCCTGCCGTCTGCCAGCAGCGCCGCCGTGACGACGTATAGCTGCTCCGCTGTGAGGGGTGCCGTCGGCGCTCTGCCTTGCAGCTGGCCAGCAGGGCTGCGCGTCTCGGCAGGGGACGTGGGGCAGCAGTTGCGCTGGCCATGCCGCCACGGCACCCATGGTGACGGCCGCGACCGCGGACGCCAGCGCCGTGCGGTCCGTGGGCCTGTACCGCCTGAGCCCCGTGGTATCTCGCGGGAGGTGCCTGCAGGCCGCCGTTGAGGCCACCGCTCCGCAGTTCGTGCAGTCCGGTTCGGCCCCATCCGTGCCGTTGCTTCTTCTTTGCTGTACCGTGGTGGCCGTGTCGAGCGGGAGGCCCTGCTGCAGCGCCTCCGGGCCCTGCCCCGGCGAGAGGGCGGGCGGGGCCGGCTGCCGGAAGCTCTGCGTGCCCAGGCGCTCCGGGTGCGTGTGGTACGGGTTTTGCCTGCGGTGCTCTGGGGCCGCCCGGGGTAGGAAGAGGAGTTGGTGTAGGTACCAGTGGCCCTGTGCGGTGGACAGGTTGCGGAGTGCCAGCCACTGTTCACCACGCTCCCCGGGTGCGCGGCCTCCACGCGGAGCTGCAAACCCAGGCGGCCCAGGCGGTTGGATGTGCCCGCGGGCGGGATGTTGGTCTGCTAGTAGAGCACCCGCAGCGGCTCCAGCACCAGGTCTAGCACCTCGTCGGTGAGCTGTTCCGTAAGGGCCAACGCCCTGTGCAGGGTGTGGCGGACCCCGGCTGTGGGGGCCGTGAGCTGTTCGAGCACCGGCCTGGGCGGGTACCGTGCACCCGGGTTCGTCAGCCACTCCCTGGTGTGGCTCAGCATGGCCCTCCATACGTCCCTCGTAAGGGCGTGTTGGGGGGCCAAGGAGGGGACCGCCCGTAGGAGGCGGTGGCACGCCGGCGGCGATTGCATGGGCTGTGGGGCGGCCGCAGTGATCCACCTGCACGCCGTGCCGGGCCCGATCGCCCTCCATTCCACGGTCCCCATGCCCTTGTTGTGGAGGAGCGCCTGGCCCTGGACCAGGGGGAAATACGGGCTCGGGCGCCCGCTCTCTTCCCTCCACCGTATTCAGGCCGCCCCCGCCTGCAGGCTGCGGAGCAGGGCCACGCTGGGGAGGAGCGGCTGCGGGAAAGCCCCCTTGACGGCTTTGGTGGCTCCGGCCAGGGTGCCCATGGGCAAATACCACAACAAGAGGACCCAGGGGCCCGGCAGCGGTTGCGCCTCCCCTGCGTCCCATCGCCACTCGGAGTCTGGCAGGGCGGCCGGGACCGTGCCCGTCTGCAGGAAGTGGCGTGCCCTTCCGTCGGGGTGCTGTTGGAGGGTTGCCGCGAGGCTGGGCCCCTCTGCCGCGGGTGCCACTGGGAGGCTGCCCCGAGGCCTGCGCCAGGGAAAATCCTGGCCGGCCAGCCAGGTGTGGAGGTCCCGGGCGATTTCCTCCGCGTTTCCTGTGGGGGCGTCCTCCGGTGCCAGGTGCCACATGACGGCGAGCACCGCCCACGTGGAGAAGGGCCACACCCGTGGGGGCGTGTACACCTGGATGGTCCACTGTGGGCGCGCCCGCCGCACGCCGGGATGTGTGGAGCGCCCCACGGACCATGTCTGCTGCCAGGACCAGCACCATTCCCGAGGGCTAGGAAATGATCCCTTCCGCGGGTCCGCCGTGGCGGCCCCGGGTATGCAAGGCCACTGCCGCTTGGCCCGCGTGGGCGACTCGGTTGACGGCCTCCTGGATGTTCAAGCTGCCGCGCGCGGTCTCATCCAGGATCCAGCCCTGTGCCCCCCCGTAGCGCAGGGCGGCGTGTGCGGCCGCGTGTCCCACCTCAGGCAGCGCTCCGTCATCGGGGCCGGGCTGGGGCTGCCGCTTGGGGCACCAGCCTTCGCCGGTGCAGTGGCCCCGTTTCCACGCGGGGCAGAGGGCGGTCACGCTGCCCGCCGGCGGCGCAGATTCCGCGGGTATGCTGCCCGTGGAGGGCTCCGGGATTTCCTCCAGGTCGGAGTCTGTGCCGGCGTCCTCTTGTGGGGGGTCTCCTTCGCCGCCTCTGAGTCCTAGCGCCCTGATGACCTTGTGTGCTGCGTCCAGCGTCAGAGATCGGGGGCGTGTTTTGCGTGGAGCCGCGGATTCCACCATTCTCGTGTCGCTGTGCCTAAGAGCAGGGGGCGTGGTGCGGATTTCCCGTGGCTGGTGTACGTGCTCTCGGCGCGGCGGGGCGCGGGTGGGGGAGCTCGTATGCTGGTTCCGCGGGCCGGCATTCGTGTGTGCGTGTGGGCATTAGGTGCTCTCCCCCGGCCGTCCGTGGTGACCCCGTTCCGAGGGGCGTCCCAGGCCGGGCGCTCTCCTTCCTCCGGCTGTCCTCTTCCTGGGGGCTGCCAGGGCCCGCTGTACATGTGCTGTGGGCACGGGCGTGCCGGCACATTCGGTGGCAGGCCAGCGGAGGGGTTGCCTGCCACCGTTGTGAGGGGCGTCTGAGGCCGGGCGCTCTCCTTCCTCCGGCTGTCCTCTTCTTGGGGGCTGCCGGGGCCCGCTGTCCATGTGCTGTGGGCACGGGCGTGCCGGCACACCCGATGGCAGGCCACCGGGGGGGTGGCCTGCCACCGTTGTGAGCAGGGTCTGGTGTCAGGCGCTGTTCCTCCCCCGGTTGCCCGCCCTCTGGGGCGGGCAGCCGGGGTTCCGCGTCCCGTATGCCCCGGGCGCGGTCGGTGCGGGTGTGGGGAACGGGCAGCGGCGCCACAGCCTGCGGCCTTGCGAGCTGGCGTTGCGTGCTGTGGGAATGGCGGAAGGGCGTCCCCGGGGGGGGTGCCTTTTACCGTTGTGAGGGGCTTCTGCGGCCAGGCGCTCCCCCTCCCCAGACTGGCGGCCCTCTGGGCGGGCTGTCGGGGTCCGCCATCCACATGCTGTGGGCGGGGGTGTGCTGGTGTGGGGGCCCTGCACTGTCCCCTCGGCTTGCAAGCCCTGTCGGGGCTGCGTGCCGCGGGGGTGGCGGGGGGCCGTCCCCGAGGGTGGTGGCCTGCCACCGTTGTGAGGGGCGTGTGGTGTCAGGCGCTGTCCCTCCCCCAGCCGCCTGTCCTCTGGGGCGGGCAGCCGGGGTTCCGCGACCGGTGTGCCCCGGGTGCGGTCGGTGCGGGTGTAGGGACCCAGCACTGGCCCCACAGTGTGCGCCCTTGCGGGCCGGCGTTGCTCGCTGCCGGGGTGGCGGAAGGGCGTCCCTGGGGGGGGTGCCTTTCGCCGTTGTGAGGGGCGTCTGAGGTCAGGCGCTCCCCCTCCCCCGACTGCCCGCCCACTGGGCGGGCTGTCGGGGTCCGCCACCCACATGCTGTGGGCGCGGCTGTGTGGTCGTGGGGGCCCAGCACTGTCCCCTTGGCTTGCATGCCTTGTCGGGGCTGCGTGTAGCAGGTGGTGGGGGGCCGATCCCAGGGGGTGTGGCCTGCCACCGTTGTGAGGAACGTCTGGTGTCGGGCGCTGTCCCTCCCCCTGCCGCCCGTCCTCTGGGGCGGACAGCCGGGATTCCGCGACCCGTGTGTTCCGGGTGCGGTTGGTGCGGGCGTGCAGATCCAGCACCGGCCCCACTGCGTGCGCCCTTGCGGGCCCGCATTGCACGCTGTGGGGGTGGCGGAAGGGCGTAACCTGGGGAGAGCGCCTTTCGCCGTTGTGAGGGGCGTCTTGGGTCAGGCGCTCCCCCTCCCCCGACTGCCCTCCCTCTGGGCGGGCTGTCGAGGTCCGCCAACCACGTGCTGTGGGCGCGGGTGTGCGGGTTGTGGGGGCCCGGCACTGTCTCCTCGGCTTGCATGCCCTTTGGGGGCTGCGTGCCGCGGGGCTGGCGGGGGGCCGTCCCCGAGGTTGGTGGCCTGCCACCGTTGTGAGGGGCGTCTGGTGTCAGGCGCTGTCCCTCCCCCAGCCGCCTGTCCTCTGGGGCGGGCAGCCGGGGTTCCGCGACCGGTGTGCCCCGGGTGCTGTCGGTGCCGGTGTGGGGACCCAGCACCGGCCCCACAGTGTGCGCCCTTGCGGGCCGGCGTTGCTCGCTGTGGGGGTGGCGGAAGGGCGTCCCCGTGGGGGGTGCTGTTCGTCGTTGTGAGGGGCGTCTGAGGTCAGGCGCTCCCCCTCCCCCTACTGCCCGCCCTCTGGGCTGGCTGTCGGGGTCCGCCACCCACGTGCTGTGGGCGCAGGTCTGCGGGTGTGGGAAGCCAGCACTGTCCCCTTGGCTTGCATGCCCTGTGGGGGCTGTGTGCCGCGGGTGGTGGGGGGCCGTCCCCAGGGGGGGTGGCCTGCCACCGTTGTGAGGCGCGTCTGGTGTCAGGCGCTGTCCCTCCCCCTGCCACCCATCCTCTGGGGCGGGCAGCCGGGATTCCGCGACCCGTGTGTCCCGGGTGCGGTCGGTGCGGGCGTGGGGATCCAGCACCGGCCCCACTGCGTGCGCCCTTGCGGGCCCGCATTGCACGCTGTTGGACCGGCGGAAGGGCGTAACCTGGGGAGAGCGCCTTTCGCCGTTGTGAGGGGCGTCTGGGGCCAGGCGCTCCCCCTCCCCCGACTGCCCTCCCTCTGGGCGGGCTGTCGGCGTCCGCCCCCCACGTGCTGTGGGCGCGGGTGTGCGGGTGTGGGCGCCCGTCACTGTCCCCTCAGCTTGCATGCCCTGTGGGGGCTGCGTGCCGCGGGGGTGGTGGGGGGCCGTCCCCGGGGGGGGGTGGCCTGCCACCGTTGTGAGGGGCGTCTGGTGTCAGGCGCTGTCCCTCCCCCGGCCGCCCGTCCTCTGGGGCGGGCAGCCGGGATTCCGCGACCCGTGTGTCCCGGGCGCGGTCGGTGCGGGCTCGGGGACCCAGCACCGGCCCCACAGCGTGTGCCCTTGCGGGGCGGCGTTGCTCGCTGTGGGGGTGGCGGAACAGCGTCCCCAGGGGGGGGTGCCGTCCGCCGTTGTGAGGGGCGTCTGAGGTCAGGAGCGCCCCCTCCCCCAACAGCCCCCCCTCGGGGCGGGCTGTCGGAGTCCGTCACCCACATGCTGTGGGCGCGGGCATGCGGGTGTGGGGGCCCGGCACTGTACCCTTGGCTTGCATGCCCTGTAGGGGCTGCGTGCCGCGGGGGTGGTGGGGGGCCCTCCCCGGGGGGGGTGCCCTGCCACTGTTGTGAGGGGCGTCTGGTGTCAGGCGCTGTCCCTCCCCCGGCCGCCCATCCTCTGGGGCGGGCAGCCGGGGTTCCGCAACCCCTGTGTCCCGGCTGCGGTCGGTGCGGGCGTGGGGACCCAGCACCGGCCCCACTGCGTGCGCCCTTGCGGGCCCGCGTTGCACGCTGTGCAGGTCGCGGAAGGGCGTAACCCAGGGGGGGGGGCCTTTCGCCGTTGTTAGGGGCATCTGAGGTCCGGCGCTCCCCCTCCCCCGACTGCCCGCCCTCTGGGGGGGCTGTCGGGGTCCGCTACCCACGTGCTGTGGGCGCGGGTGTGCGGGTGCGGGGACCCGGCACTGTCCCCTCGGCTTGCATGCCCTGTGGGGGCTGCGTGCCGCGGGGGTGGTTGGGGGCCGTCCCCGGGGGGGGTGGCCTGCCACCGTTGTGAAAGGCGTCTGGTGTGAGGCGCTGTCCCTCCCCCGGCCGCCCGTGCTCTGGTGCGGGCAGCCTGGGTTCCGCGACCCGTGTGTCCTGGGTGCGGTCGGTGCGGGCGTGGGGACCCAGCACCGACTCCACAGCGTGCGCCCCTGCGGGCCGGCGTTGCACGCTGTGGGGTAGGCGGAAGGGCGTAACCCGAGGAGGGCGCCTTTCGCCGTTGTGAGGGGCGTCTGAGGTCAGGCGCTCCCCCTCCCCCGACTGCCCGCCCTCTGGGCGGGCTGTCGGGGTCCGCTACCCACGTGCTGTGAGCGCGGGTGTGCGGGTGTGGGGGCCCAGCACTGTCCCCTCGGCTTGCATGCCCTGTGGGGGCTGCGTGCCGCAGGGGTGGTGGGGGGGCATCCCCGGGGGGGGTGGCCTGCCACCGTTGTGAGGGGCGTCTGGTGTCAGGCGCTGTCCCTCCCCCGGCCGTCCGTCCTCTGGGGAGGGCAGCCGGGGTTCTGCGACCCGTGTTTCCTTGGTGCGGTCGGTGCGGGCGTGGGGACCCAGCACCGGCCCAACAGCGTGCGCCCCTGCGGGCCGGCGTTGCACGCTGTGGGGGTGGCGGAAGGGCGTAGCCCGGTGGGTGGGCCTTTCGCCGTTATGAGGGGCGTCTGAGGTCAGGAGCTCCCCATCCCCCGACTGCTCGCCCTCTGGGCGGGCTGTCGGGGTCCGCTACCCATGTGCTGTGGGCGCGGGTGTGCGGGTGTGGGGGCCCGGCACTGTCCCCTCGGCTTGCATGCCCTGTGGGGGCTGCGTGCCGCGGGGCTGGTGGGGGGGTGGCCTGCCAGCTTTGTGAGGGGCGTCTGGTGTCAGGCGCTGTTCCTCCCCCGGCCGCCCGTCCTCTGGGGCGGGTACCCGGGGTTCCGCGACCCGTGTGTCCTGGGTGCCGTACATGCGGGCGTGGGCACCCTGCACCGGCCCCACAGCGTGCGGCCCTGCGGGCCGGCGTTGCTCGCTGTGCGGGTGGCGGAAGGGCGTCCCCGGGGGGGGTGCCTTTCACCGTTGTGAGGGGCGTCTGAGGTCAAGCGCTCCCCCTCCCCCGACTGCCTGCCCACTGGGCGGGCTGTCGGGGTCCGCCACCCACGTGCTGTGGGCGCGGGTGTGCGGGTGTGGGGGCCCAGCACTGTCCCCTTGGCCTGCATGCCCTGTGGGGAGCTGCGCGCCACGGGGGTGGCGGGGGGCGTCTGGGTTCAGGCGCCCCCTCTTCCCTGCTGCCCGCTCCCTGGGCGGGCTGCCGGGGCCCGCTGGCCACGTGCTGTCGGCGCGGGTGTGAATGTGTGCTGTGTGTGTGGTGTCTGTGCAGTGCGTGTCGTGGTGCGTGGTGCCGCCTTTCGCCTGTCCCTCTGGTGCTCCGCTCTCTGGTGCTTCCGTGCGGTGTTGTGCCCGCCGTGTGCCGTGTGCCTGCCGTGCTCCCTTCCCTGTGCGGGTCCCTTGCACGGCTGCTGGCTACCCCTGGTTTCCTTCGTGGCTTCACCGCTCTTTACTCTTTCCTCTGCTCGCCCTTCTCCCTGGCATGCACTTTTTTCCTGCCTCCGCCCTGGTCTGTCTCTCTGTCTTTTTCCTCGCCGGCTCGTCTTTCTCTCTTCTTGGGCCCTGTGAGACAAGGGAAGGATGGGGGTATGTGGGCCTTCGGTGGCCCGGTGCGGTCTTCGTGTAATGTTGGCACCACGTGCGTTGCGGCTGTTTGCTCCGTTGCGTGGTGTGTAACATACCTGTCTGCGCACTTGTGTCTACGTGTGTGTGCACGCTCCTCCACCTTCGCGCCATACCATGGTGTGCTTATGTCTCTCTCCCTATACCTTTTCGTGTGTTGCTCGTCGTGGCGCCGTTGTACTCCCTATGCAAAAGGGGCGTGCGAGGGCGGGGGTCCTCCTTCCTACTCCTCTCCCTGCTCCCTGGTTGCTCGGTTGTTGGCGCGGGCCGGGCGAGCGCGGTGTGTAACATACTTGCGTTTGCACCTGGTCCGTGCCCGCACCTGCTTCTTTTGTTCTTTTCGTTCATTGCTCCTCTTGTGTGCGCGGCGTGGCATAACATGGTAACACACTTGTGTGACTCCCTCCTTTCCCGTATCTTTTTGTGTGTTGCGTGTCTGGGCGCCGTTGTACTCCCTTTACAAATCAGCGTGTGGGGGCGGGGGCTGTCCCTCCTACTCTCCTCTTCGGGCTGGTCTTGGTTCACACCTTTGTTGGCGTGGGCCCTTGCGGGCACGTGTGCGTGCTTCTCTTCACCGTGGCGCGGTTTACGTCAGACTTGCGTCCTGCATGGTTCCACACACCTCTTTGGTTACCTTTGTTCGTTGTTCTTCTCGCGTGCGCGGCGTGGCATGTAACATACTTGCGCGACTCCCTCCTTACCCGTATCTTGTCGTGTGTCTTGGCGACGTTGTACTCCCTTTTCAAGCGAGCGTGCGGGGGCGGGGGTTTTTCCTCCTACACTCCTCGTTGGGCCGGCCTTGGTTCACACCTTCGTTGTCTTGAATTTCCGTTCACTTCACCCACCACCGTGGCGTGGTCTATTCTTTCCCATGCTCCCGGCCTGGCTCCACACACCTCTTTGGTGTCCTTTGCTCGTTGCCTCTCCCGTGTGCGCGGCGTGGCATGTAACATACTTGCGTGGGTGTAACATACTGACCTCACCCACAACTTTTCGTGTTCCGTGTGTTGCGGCGCCGTTGTACTCCCTCTTTGGCCACCTTTGTTCGTTGTCCTTCTCGCGTGCGCGGCGTGACATGTAACATACTTGTGTGGCTCCCTCCTTACCCACATCTTTTCGTGTTTTGCGTGTTACGGCGCCGTCGTACTCCCTATGCAAGTGGGCGTGCGGGGGCGGGGGTTTTGCATCCTACATGCAGGGTTTCATGTCATGCATGGTTTCATACTTGCAGTATGTCTCCACCGTCGCGCTGTTTGTAACATACTTGTACTTGCTCTCTCTTTGCTTACTTCTTACCGTGTTGTGCTTGCTACGGCGTTATGTAGCGTTGCGTGGTATATAACATACTTGTGTTTCGGCGGCCGGTGGCGTTGTTGTTGTTTGCCCGTGTTTTGTATTTGCTTGCTTTCTTGTGTTCTTCTTTGTGCGTGTGTTCCCTTTTTTCGTGGTTGGGGCCCGCACAAGTCCCTAGCGCCTAGGGCACGCACTTTGCTAGGTGTTTTGGGGCAAGCAACGCTCAGCTGCTTCGCCGTTGCCACTCTATTCTTCTTCATTCTTTGTGAGTGTCCTGAATTTTGCGACCTCGCCAAACAGCAGCGTAAAATTTTTGGGGGGGTTTCTGAGGTCGGAATAGACGATTCTCCGCGTTCTTTTCTCTGGCTGTGCGTCTTTTTCTAGGGTTTTTTTTTCTTCACGCGCTCTTCATGAGCTTAAGATCTACCTCCTTTTGCCAGGTGGTGATCTTCTGTTCGAGGTCCTCCATCAATTCGGATAACACTCCCGTACGTCCTTGCTTCAGTGGCCATGAGCTGCGGGTAGGCTTAGAGTAGCATAGCTTTTTTGCCACCAACCTCCTTTCGGAGTCCACGTACTCCCTTAGCCTTGATCGGGGGTCCAGCTCCTCGTCCACGAGGTTTTCCACCCTCATAGAGAGTAGGGGTTTCAGTGAGGCGGCGTACTCGGCGTTCTCCACTTCCTCCACGCATGTCTGCACGAAGAAGGCGTCACGCTCAGTTTCGTCATCAGAGTGGATACAACTGGGGAGCTCGGATAGTCGACACTCAGAGACTCCATCAGGAACAGGTACATGCCACGGAGAGTTGGGGACATTGGTGTTAGTCACGACGTATTCATCCCCCCCGGGTATAGTCTCAATAGCTTTCTGAGCTCGTAGTTGATCTCTCAACTCGCCCAGGGTGAGTCCATCGCTTTCTCTTTGTATAGCCTGGACCAGAGTCGAGTCCAGGTCCTCCCAGGGAAAAGAGGTAAGACCTCCGTCCACCAGGCTGAGCATACTTCCCCATCCGGGATTCCCGAAGGGCGTCTTGCGCCCCAGAGGCACGTAGATGGCCTCATCAGGTAACCGAACAGAGCTGATAGTCAGCCTGTCCAGGAGGGTTTGCCAGTACTCGTTGCCCCCATGGGCTCAACAATCGGGGGAATACAGGACCATATGTGAATGTTCCAGGGCCACCTTGGTCAAGACCCTCTCCAGTTCACTGATCCTGGGGTTCCCGTAGGCCATCCCAAAAGGGGGCCAGTAAAATTTGTAGCAGCAGTTTCTCCCCCTGCTGCAATAGAGATCAAATACATGTGGCTTGTCGGTTGCGAACACCTCCACGCAAAGGTCTTCTCTGCAGTAACCCAACTCCTTCAGACCTTGCTCTAGGACCTCTCCCAATAGTTGATAGTCCTCAGTTTTGGAGGCCGCCATCATGTTCGAGGGCTCCCCCTTTGATACCCTCAGGTAGCTCGAGGTGTGCCCCGACTGCTCCAGTGGCACAGACTCTCTGCCATTGCCGTGGTCCACGTAGAGGAGGTTGGGCCCTTGCAGCGTCAGGGATTGTATCTGGGAGTGCTGCACGAAGAAGTCAGTCCCAAATACAAAGTCAAAGGCTTCAGTGTCCATCACATAGAACCGATGGGCGATAGTTCGGGAGCCCATTGGTACCTCCACTTCACACTCGCCGCAGCTGTGCACCACATGTCCATCCCCGATTCGTATGGCCGCGGTGGTCATGGTGTTCTTCAGGCTCCCACAAGGTAAAGCTCTCTTGGCCACTATAGGCATGGTGGCTCCTGTTTCCAATATCCCCAGGTATTCACGTCCCCCTGAGTAGGTAGGTAGGTGCACTCGGTCGTGGAGAGGCGCCCCATGGTTCCCGCTGGCGTTGCCGCTGTGACGAACAGGAAGAGGCCCCGCACTTGAAGAGGGGAGGCGGCTTACATCCCGCTAGACCTGACTATTGGCCCCCAACAAAGCGGCCCCGGGCAACACCGGGAGGGCTGATCGCCGCCAGCGTGACGTGCTGGTCTCGCCAGGAGGGTGTGCCCCCGTGCTTGCGCACGTCCCCTCCTTTCGGCGGAACCCTAGAGGTTCACCGGACTTCCTGGCGTATCCCGTTCCCAAGGCGCGCATGCACGTTCTTGGTACTAGGGTTCTGAGGTGCTTGGGTGTCGCACGCTCCGCCTCGAGTCCCAAAGCAGCGCAGGCCCTAGGATGCAGCCTTACCCCCGGGCTCCGGATCTCGTTTGGCCGGGTCAGCTGCATGGCACGGGCTGCCTCAGTGCCCGGGCTGTGGACACTGGGTTTTCTACTGTTTTGTGGCGTTTGTGTTCGGGTCCTGGTTGTGGTTGGGTGTGGGTTTAGGTAACCCAGCCAGTCCTGGCTGGGGCCTTGGGCGGGTGTGTTTGTGTACGGTTTGTGGCGTCGTCCCTCTTTTACCAGCTGGGGTTTGTGTTGTTTGTGGTTGAGCTTAGGTTTTGGCTTGCATATGGGACGTGTCTGGTTGCGTGCGCGCTCCTCCTGCACCCCACCTTTTCCGGTGTGCGGTGCGGGCGTGCGTGCTCGGGTTTTGGGTTTCGGCTGCGTCCCGCCTCTCCTTGAAGGGAGTTGGGGTGTGTGTGTACTCGTGCGCCCGTCCCGCATGGTCTCCTGCACCTCCTGGTTGGGGTTGCTGTGCAGGGGTGCGTGTTTGTGGGCGCGCCCCGCTTGTTCCCCGCCTTTCTTGGCCGGGGTGTGCTGTGTGGGCGTGGGTGCTGGGCCCGGGTCTCGGCTGTGCCCCGCCCTTCTTGGTCGGGTTGTCGGGGTGTATTTTTTTTTTCGGTTGCTGGCTGTCCACGTCCCAGGCCTTGTGGTCTCTGTCCCCCCCTCCCCTCTCTTTCGGGGTGGGCTGCTGGTTCTTTCTTTTTTTGCGTGGCGTGTGTCTGTGCGTTTTGGGCGTCCCTTTTTCCGCTGGGCCGCTGTTCCTGGCTCGGTGGTGCCAGTTTTTGCTGGATGGTCCCTCTGTGCCCCTTTGGGTGTCCTGCCTCGGGTGCCTTCTGGGTGGAAGGTTTGGCCGTCTCTTGTGGTGTTGGCGGGCGGTGTGGTGGCTGTGGGCCGTTCTCTTGCCCCCCCCCCCCTCCCCCGCTTCTTTTTTTGGGGGGGTCTGCCTGTTCCTCCCTCTGCCTTCCCTGGGCTGGCGCACACACTGGCCGGCATTCAGTGTGGTCTTCCGGGTTGCTGTTGGTGGTTGCGTTCCATTTGGCCGTGTCCCGGCCCCATGGGTCGGGTGGGTTATGTACACGTTTGGCTCGGCGCCCCTTCCTGCCGGGTTAGGTCCTGGCTCTGCTGGCTGGGCGGGCGCGCTAGGCGGCTTCGTGTGGCTCTGGGTTAGAGGGCCTGGGTTGTCTGTGTCCGTTCTCCTCCTCGGTGCCGGTTTTAACCTTCTGGGTGGTCTGCCAGCGTGGTTGCCAGGCGCGCGATGGCCCCGTGTGTGGCTCGCGGTGCCGGTGTGTGGCGTGCTGGTGCGGCACCTTCCGGGGTGTGCGGTGGCTTGTTTTGGTTAGTCCTTCAGGTTAGGGTCAGCCGTGCCGTGTTGTGCCGCTCTGTGCCGCGTCGCGTCGCATTGTGCTGTGGCGTGTTGTGCTTTGGGGTGCGTTGTCGTGGCGCGTTGCACTGTGGCGCGCTGCCGTGCGGTGTGCCTTGCTGTCCCATGTTGTGCCGTGGTGGGTCCGTGGAGGTCAGCCTGGCCTGTGCCGTGGTGCGGAGTGGGGGTCGGAGTGTGGCTGGCTGGTGGTTAGGGGTTGCGGTTAGGTGTGGGTGGCTCGCTGGGTCCGTGCTGTGGGGGCCCGGGCGTGCCGCTCGGGCTTGTGGGTCGGGTAGGTGTCCGTGGGGTTCCCCTCCCTGGGGGCCTGTGCCTTGGTCCCGTGTCCTCTTGGGGTCCCAGTCCCTAGCCCTGGTTTCGGTGGCCGTGCCTTCGTCCTCTTCCGGTGCCTGTGAGGTGGCCCTTGTGGCGGCTGGGGTCGTCACGTGGTGGTGAGGGCGTGGTGGTGCGCCGCGCGGCGGTATTCCCTGTGGCTTCCTCTGTGGGTGTAGCCCGTTCTCCCCGTGTAGGTGTGCCCTCCATCCCCTGTGTGGTTTCCGGTGGCTGGTGGGTGTGGGCTGGTGTGATCCGTACGGCGTCCGCATCTTGCTTCGGCGATGCGTGTTGGGGTTGTGCGTCCCCGGGAGTCGTGCGGCTTTTGCTGGGGGTGGGGCGGCGCTGGTCCCTCCGTCGTGGTATGCCCTTCCTGGGTGTGGGTCGCGGCGCCTGCGGTGGTGCCGTCTTCCTCTGTGCCTCGGTCCCCGCTCCTGTCCCTTCCTGGTCCCTGGGTGGTTTCCTGCCCCCACGTTGTGTCTCTTTGGGTGCCCTGTCCCTATGGGCGCCTGTCCCTCCGTGCCCCCTTGCCTGAGTGTCCCTTGCTGCCCCTTGCCCTCCCCTTGCCCGTGCCCTTCCCCTTCCCGGTGCGGTGGTGGTGGGCTTGGGGGGGGGCGCCGATGGCCCAGGCCTTGGGGTGGGTGGCCTGGAGCCATTGGCGGAGGGCTTGGGGTGTGTGGGGGGGGCGGAGGCCCTGGACCGCTTCGCGGGGGAGGGCCTCCCATGCCTCTTGCGGAATGATGGCCTCCGGGGCGGCCTAGTTGGGGTCCGCGGGGGTGCGGGTGCGCACCTCCTCGAAGGTGTGCACCATGTGCACCCCTTCTCTCCTTCCCGCTCCCCCGGCCCACTTCACCCAGCGGCGGGGCTCCTGCAAAGCGGGGGCAGACCACCAGGCGAGGTGGGCGGGGGCCCGGGGGGGGGGAGGGGTCTGAGCTCGAGGTCCTGGAGCGGCGGGGGGAGGACGTGGACCTGCGGGTGTGGCGGGGTTGGCGATGCCTGGGTGAGCGGGAGCGGCGGTGGCAGGGGCTGGGGGTGGAGGACGGGTACGGGCGGAGAGGGGAACGGGAGGGGGAGGTGGACATGGGGCGGCGGTGGCGGGAGTGGTGGTGGCGGGGGCTGGGGGTGGTGGATGGGTACGGGCGGCGGGGGGAGTGGGGAGCCCAGTGGGGCCTGTGGGGGGAGGGGGAGGTGGACGTGGGGCGGCAGTGGCGTGCCTGGCGGCGCCGGGGGGAGCGGGAGCGGTGGTGGCGGGGGCTGGGGGTGGGGGTCGCGTACGGGCGGAGGAGGGAACGGGAAGCCCTGCAGGGCTCGTGGGGGGAGGGAGGAGTGGACATGTGGCGGCGGTGGCGCCTGGGGTGCGGGAGCGGCGGAAGCGGAGCCGAGGGGGGTCGCGGTGGCGCCTTCGGGAGCGGGAGCGGCGCAAGTGGGTGGTTGAGGCGTGGTGGCGGTGCGGGGAGCGTGAGCGCCGGGGGTGGGTGCGCCGTGCGGGGGGGGGGCGTAAGTGCCGCCGTTTGCGGGATCGGGGCTCATCGGTCGAGTCGGGCCAGTCAGGAGGCGTCGGCGGGTCCTGGAGGCCTCGCGCGGCGCAGCTTGGTACTGGGGGGGTTGGTAGGGCTGTGGTGGCGGCAGTGGGTGGTGGTACGGGTCGGGTTGGGCCCCGGGGGGCCCCCTCTGCGTGGACGTGGTGCCTGGGGGGACACGGTGGCTGGTACGGGGGGGGTGGCCCCTCATGGTAGGTGGGGTATGCGGGTGGAGCGCTCGGTGGCTGCCTTCCCATACGCTGGTGCTGTTCGTGCACGGGGGGTTGTGGCCCGATGGGGTAGGGTGGTGGGCAGTGGTAGTGCTGGGGGTGGTGTTGGTGGTGGTGGTTGGGCCGCTGGTGGTGGTGGCGTTGGTAAGGGTGGGGTTGGTGCTGCGGGTACAGCGCTAGGACCCCTTCTGGGTATTCCGGTCCCCCTTGTGGGGGTGGGGGGTCGGGCATCATGCGCAGCCCCTGGGGCTGTACTGTTTGGTGGGTAGGGGGGGCGGGTCGGGGGCCGGGCTTAACGGTGACTGTGGTCGAGGGGTCCCACGTCCCTGGGTCGGTCTGGCCGGCGGCGGTGGTGATTTGCGGGGGGTAGATGATTGGGCGCTTGGAGATGGGGGTGTTGACGAGGTTTTGGACGGGGTCGTGTTGGGTGGCCACCTCCTTGGTGGGGGCGGCTGCTGGTGGGAGGGGGGCGTGGGTTGTGGTGGGTGGGGGGTCCTGGCTTTAGTCAGGGTTTGGGTTAGGGCGGTGTCCCTTGGGTTTGTGTCGTTGCGTTTGTGGTTTTGTGTGTGCTTGTTTGGGCGCCGGCTTGGGTTTGGGGTCGGGTTTGGGGTCGGGGTCCGGTTTCAGGTTGAGGAGGACCTCTGTCTGGAGGTGTGAGGGCGCCGGTGCCGGGTCAGGGGTTCTCCCGGTGCGTTGCCGGGGTGCCTGAGTCGCCTGTGCGGGGGTCGGGGGGTTGATGCGTGCGGCCGCCGCTTTGGCTTTTGCCGTGGCCTTGTGGATGAGGGCGGCGGGGAGGGGGGGTCGGAGGATGAGGTGGAGGAGGTGGATGAGGCTCAGGATGAGGAGGAGGTGGTGGACGCGGGTTGGGCTGTGATGCGGCTGGTCGCCGGCTTGTGGGCGGCGGCTTCTGCGGCGGCCACGGCGGGGAGGATGGAGGGCATGTCCTCCGGCTGTAGGTTGCGGGCGGGCGGCTGGGGGGGCCCGGTCGTGACCTGGCGGCCCGGCGGGCCGATATGGTCGGCAGCGGCGGGGGAGGGAGGCGCGGGGCTGTGGCCTTCTCCTTCCGGGCTTGGCTGGGCCGGGGTCCTGCAATGAGTGAGGTTGTGTGGGTTGGCGTCCGCGGGGGGGAACAGTTCGCATGGGCTGCATTTGGGGGCCGGGGGGGGGGGTGGGTCTGGGTCTTCTGGGGTGTGCGCGGGGGGCGTGTGCGGGCAACTGGGTGGGTTGGGCGTGCCGCGGGGCGCGGGGCTCCCCTTGGTGGGTGTGTGCGGGTTGTCGAGTGTGGGGGGTGGTGAGGGATGGCCGGTGGGTGGGTCTGTGGCGGGCGTGTGCTGGCGTTGGGGCGGGTGGGGGAGGCCCGTGTCGCGGGGCCCGGGGGTGTGCGCGATGGTGGGCGTGTGTGGGTCCCCGGGTGAGCAGCGAGAGGGGAAGGGCATGGGCGGGGATTGCGCGGTGGGGCGTGCTGTGTCGGTGTATGTATCCGCTCGCAGCGGCGCGCTTGCGTGGTCAGTTGTAGGCCGGGCGGTCTGGAGGAGAAGCTTGCCGTCTTCTGCTGCCGCGGCAAGGATTTCGCAGATGAGCTTGCGTATCTGGTGAACCTCTTGGTCAGTGGTGGGGAGGGGGTATGCTAGCTCTCAGCTAAGACCCACGCGGCTGAGAACCCTGTGGATGGCGTGGTACCCGCAGGTGACGCAGTTCTGCGGCCTGGGGGGGGGGTTTGGCCGCGTGTGCGGCCCCGCCTCGATTTGTGTGTGGGCGGTGGGGATGGCCCAAATCCAGGGCACCGTCCCTGTGGGAGGCCAGCGGCGCTGGATCCAGTGGGTCAGGCAGAGCATGGCCAGTCCCAGGTGGTAGCCCGCCTTCCCTGAGGTGATTTGGGCCAGGGCGCGGGCTGGGGGCTTGTCTTCTGGCCGGAGGACGTCCCTGAAGACCCTGTGTGGGGTGGTGGGGTCCCCTACTGCCCCTGGTGGGGTGGCCCCTGGGGCGAGCATGGTGTCTGTGCCTTTGACGAGCCATTGCGGGCCGGGGGACGTAGCTGTAGCGGCTACCACGTAGTAGTGGCCGCACTCGAGGACTGTACACCAGACCTCCTGCGGGGGGTGGTCAGTGTCTGTAGGTGGGGGAGGGAGGTCGTCTGGGGTGCGGAGGCCGGCGGCGCGGAGGGCGGTGTCGCGGGTTGGTGCGGTGGCCTGATCCCACTGCTCCGGGTTGTTCGGGTCCGGCCGGTGGTCCCTCTCCGCTGGGGCCCGTCGTAGGCGTATGGTCCCGCGATGTGTGACGTTGATGTCTGTGTCGTGCGTCAGGGCCTGGCCCCACTCTATGGGGGGGATCCAGACGTGCTGGCCCTGGGTGTGTTTGCGGGCTCGCCAGAGTACGAGGACGTGGAGGCCGTTGCCTCGGGTGGTCAGGACCCGGAGGGCTTTGACGGTGAGCTTGGTTCAGTCCTCTTGTAGGCAGTACCAGCCCAGGGAGGTGGTCAGGGCCCTGCCTTGGAGGGTTGCTCGGAGGAGGTCGGGGTCGCGGATGGTGGCCCGTGTGAGGGGTGAGGGGGGTGCTCCGGGTCCTTGGGGGGTGGGCTGGGTGGGTTGCCGGGGTCTTGTGCATCTACGTCGACGTATGTCTGGTCCTGGTTGGGCTCGGCCGGGTCTGGCGGTGCCGGATGGCTTCTCGGGTGAGAGATGGGCTTGGGGCCCTGTGGTGGTGTCTTGGCGGCCTGCGGATGGAGATGGGGGGTGTGTGCGGGGCGCGGAGCGGGTTAGTGGACGTCTGGGTCATGCACGGCATGGTAATGGATGAGACGCTGCATGTGTTCCCTGGTGGTGGGGTCGGTGAGTCCCTCCGCGTGTGTTAACAGGAGGTGTTTGCGGTGTACCATTTGGGCCGCTGCTCTGCGGACTGCCTCTAGCTGGAGGTGGGCTGCTGCCTCCATGGGGCTCTCTGTGTGTTTGGTGAGGTGCTGGTGCAGGGCCTGTGACACCGCCCCTCTCATGGTGGCTTCCTTGACCAGGGGATCCCGGAAGAGGTGTTCGGTGGCCTGGTGTGCGTGGCTGTGGGTTGGCCAGCCTTCGTGTTGTCGTAGGGTTTCTGCCGGGGACCAGCCTACTAGCGTGTCCCTGCCTGCATGGAGGGGGCATTTCTTGAAGTGTTCCCAGTCCTCCGGGGTGGTGTGGTCGCACGGGCAACAGGTGTGTTCTTCCACGACGTAGATGTGTTTGCGGGTGAGCCATCTGGCGACCCTGATGAGGAATGGTAGTTGCTCCCTGGGGAGCTGGATGCGTTGTTTTTGCAGGTGGGCTGGGACGTTTGCTGGGCGCAGTGCTGAGTGGTAGAGGGGGATTTGCAGTCTCTCCTGGAGCTCCTGGATGTGTGCCCGGCTGTCTGCGTCGCCGAGCACGCGGGCGAGATATAGGATGGGGTTGGGGTAGTGGTATGCTCTGTCGCGGGAGGAATAGGGGGCGTCCTCTGGCACCCAGTCCGGGGTCTGATGGGGCTCGGGTACGGGGGGTATGTGTTGGAGGTGTGTGTCATTTCGGCCGAGGTCAGGGATCTGGAGGGTTGGGAGGTGCGTTGTGCGCTGGTGTACTGCCTGGTTGTCGACCTTACCATTGCCGTATTGGTGCCTGTATGACTCTTGTTTCACGATGTGGAGTTGGACGTAGGGGGGAAGGCTGCGAAGGGCTTTCCAGAGCAGCAGTGCCTGGGTGCCAAGGCTCGTGGCGGTGGCTTTGTGGAGTGGTTGCCTTGCTATGCGGAGCTGCAGGTGTGTGTCGACAGTGGCGTCTACCACGAACAAGACCCGGACGATGTGCGGGAGGTGGGCGGGTAGATGGGTTGCGATCTCGGCGATGGCGTCGGCCATGGCCCCTAGCTCCCCGTGGGAGGAGGCCCCGTAGCTGGTGTGGCCCGTGTGGTGGTCCATGTGGTAGTGTCCCCCGGTGTGGGTTAGCTGCAGGGTGGCCCCCCCGGTGATGGGCGTGAGGGCGGATTCGCCTGAGGCGTCGGTGAAGAAGAACCGGTCTGCCGGTGACGGTTGTGGGAGGCGGCATGGGTTCATGGGCAGGTAGGCGTATATGGCGAGGCCTGTGGTGAGGTGGGCCACTGGCGTTGTGGGCTGCAGGACGGGGGTGGCGTACACTCCTATTCCTTTGGAGATGATGTGTTTCGCTTGGGGGGACATGGCTATGAGCCCCTGTTCCGGCTGCCCTTGTGTGAGGTAGGAGTAGATGTAGTGGAGGATGTAGGCTGTGTCTGGGTTTAGGTCGTGGCATGTGAGGGTTTGTGTTTGGTGCTTCGGTGTGTGGCAGGAGTGGTGGAGCGGATAGTAGGGGTGCTCGTGCTTGCCCGTTCTGCCTGGTTCGTACATGCTGTAACGAATGGCGACCCCTGCTAGGTCGGGGCGGGGCCAGGTGGGTGTAGTGGTGAAGAGTCACTTGACCGTGTGGTCGGGGTTCCACGCTACCGTGGGGTTGGTGTCGGTGCGGTGGAACCATGGGGCTACCCATGCGTAGGCCTATGGTGGTAGGTGGGCTGTGGGGTGGGTGTGGTGGCGTGCTATGAGGTGTAGTACGGGCCACGGCGTGGTTGGTGCCTCGGGGTCACAGGCCCAACATGTGCGTGGCATGCTCAGGGAGTCATGGGGGACCTTTGGTAGGTCACGGGCGGTCATGTGGTGCTTCGGTATGCGCCATTTTGCCCCGTGGTGGATGACGGTGGTCTGCGTGGGTTTGGCTTCGTTCGGGGCAAGTAGTAGGGTTAGTGGTGGGACTGGGCCCGTCACCGGGGGGACGGATTTGCGTTTCGAGCCGGTGGGTGCATAGGGTGGTGTCGCTGGAATGGGGTGGGGCTGCTGGTTTTTGAATTCCTGGAAGGCTGCTCGCATGTCTGTGCTTCCTGGCAGAGTGTGGCCTGCTGCTCTTGCCGTTTGCGTGAGGTACTGGTGGAAAAGGCGGCATTTCGGCCATTCAGGAAGTTGTAGGAAGGGGGTGTGGTGTGCTCTGCTGTGGTGAAGGACGCCCATTTGTGAGGGGGTGACGTATACTACGGTGATGGAGGCCCCGACAAGGTATATGGTGTGGATGGTGCCCTTGGGGTGATCGTGGAGGTCCCCGCAGAGGATTGCTAGAGGCCCTTCCTCTGGGCACGTGTTGTTTGTGAGTATGGCGTGGTGTGGGGATCGGAGGAGAAGCTGCAGGTGGTTCCACAGGCGTGTGTTCATGTTGGTGGGCATGCCCGTCTGGTGGAGTGTCCAGCGTGGGCATATGTTGCGGGCCCGTTGTGCGGCTTGGAGGCGGATTGTGGTGACCTCGCGGACCTCCGGCGAGTGGTTGTGGGTCATGCGGGGAAGGAGGAGGGCGGTGTGTCTGGTGTAGGCCGCTTTCACCTCGTCCCCTATGGCGTGCCCATAGTGGGGCCATGCTGCTCGGATGGCGCGGGTGGGTATGGAGGTTGGCCAGTCCCCGTGTGCTGCCCATGCCTTGGTCAGGGCGCGTGTGGCTGGTTGGAGGGGGGTGGTCGGGTGTGTCAGGTGGAGTGCTTGGAAACCTATGGAGGCGTTCAAGACCCCGGTGAGGTAGTACGCCAGGCTCTGGCGGGACAGGGAGAGGGCCTTGGTGGTCGGGGACGCATATCTGGGGAGATGGGCGAGGTGTGATTGCAACTTCCGAGGGAGGGTGGCGTCCTCAGGGTTGGCGGCCTGGATTACCCCCCGGTGGGCGGTTGTTGTCACGACTTGCATGGGGGGCCCTTGTGGCCCTAGGGTGGGGGGGGTGGCAGACCCCTTGATCATGGCCACTGACGTTGTGGGGTGGACGATGAGGTTGTTGCGGGAGAGGTAGGGAATGGTCATGTCCAGTAGGTCGTTGGCCTGTTGGGTGACCGTTGGCCCAGGGTCCAGGGCATGGGGTTCGTGTCGGGTGTGTGCGACTGTGAGGTTGGTGTCGTCCGCGAAGCCCACCAGGGGGGAGAGGAGGGGGTAGGGTGCGTAGGCGGGGTAATCCTGCTCGATTGCGAGGGCGAGGGGGAGCGTCACGAGGAGGTAGAGGAAGGGGCCTTCTGCTTCTCCTTTGGGGACCCCGCTGCCTGGTTCCATGAAGGGGGTGAGGCCTGCTCCCGTGCGGACCATGTATTTGCGGGTGCGGATGTAGCCGGAGGTGAAGTTGTAGAAGGGGAGGCCTAGGCGTTTCCACACTGCTTCCAGGAGGAGCCAGGGGGTGTTCGGGAAGGTTCCTTTGACGTCGAGGGAGGCGATGATGAGGTCCACCGGGTCCATGTCGTCGATGGTGTCGTGGAGGAAGATGGCCTCGTTTGGGGACCGGCCTGGGATGGCCCCCCAGAGGCTGGCGGGTATGTGGGGGTCCAGGTGGGGGCGGATGCGGCGTAGGAGGATGGTCCAGACGATTTTTACCTCCGTGACGGCACACACTATGGGGCGCCAGTTGTCTGGGTTGGCCCAGTCTCCTTTTTTGTAGAGGGGGCGGACAACGTTTGCCCAGTCTGGCGGTAGGGGGGTTTGCCCCGTGACGATGTCCCAGAGGCGGCTGGCGAGGATGCGGAGGAGGTGGGCGGGGAGGTGGTAGTATGCCTCCGCAGGGAGGCTGTCGTAGCCTGGGGTTTTGTGTTGCCCGAGACTGTGGAGTGCCTTCCAGACTTCGTGGATGGTGAAGGGGCGCTTTTCCAGTTGCCTCCTCTGGGCGCGGCTGAAGACCTGAGGAAGGCGGTCGATTTTGGCCTGGGTGTCCGCGTCCAGTGTTTCTTCGGTGGGCGTGCGTTGTCGGAGGAAGCTGTCTTGGGTGGCTTGGAGCACTGTGGCCGGGTCGTTCGTGAGGGAGCCGTCCTCCTGTCTGACCGTGGTGATGGTGCGGTGGCCGGTGTCGGTCATGGCGTCGTTGAGGTGGCGGATGGCCTTGTAGGGGAGTTCATGTTGCGCATACCGCTCGTGTTCTTGGGCGATGCGCTGTTGCCTGTCGATGTGCCACCGCTGCAGGTCTGCCCTGGTGTGGGCTATTTGCGCCCTGCAGTGGTGTATCTGGCGGCAGGTTTGGGGGCTGTGGGTGCGGAGAAGGGTCGCCAGTTGTTGCTTTGCATGCCAGAGGTCATGGAGCATGTCCCCTAGGGCCGTGGGTGGTCGGTCGTTGTCAGTGTGGGGGTGTTGCTGGAAGCCGCAGGCGACGGCGGCCGTGCGCATGGCTGTGAGTAGGTCGGTGGGGTCCGGTTGGATGCGCGGGGCGCGGTCTCTGGCCCTGTGATATCGGGACCAGGCCTGTTTGTCGTGCAGTGGGGGCATCCTCAGGGGGGGTGGTAGGCCTTGGTCTGCATCCTCTGAGGGGCCCGGGGGAAGGTTCCGGATGGTGAGGCAGATGTGCAGGGGGCTATGGCCTGTGGGTCCCAGCGGGAGGTGTCCATATCGGGCCTCTGCCCGGATGATGGTGGTGGGGTCGCCATGGCATACGTTGATGCGGGAACAGGCGGCATCATTTGGTGGGGGAAGTGGGATGGTTGGCCTTCGAGGTTGGTCGTCAGGTCCACGAGCCCCAGCATCTCGATGGTGTCGCGGACTGCTTGGTCCTGGGGTGTGGCCTGTCCCCCTCGGTCCGCCGGGCTGGGGGCGGCGTTCATGTCGCCGATGATGATTGTGGGGGCGAGCATGGCCATCTGGCGGTATGCCTCGGGCAGGGCTTGGAGGAAGGGTTCCCCGGCGTCGCCGAAGGGGACGTGGGCGTTGATGACGTTGAGTTGCCATCCGTTCCCGACGACCTCATAGACGCCTAGCCTCCCTGGGATGCTGAGGTGGTGGACGAGGTGGATGTGGATGCCGGTTTGGGCGTACAGGGGGGTCCCCTTGTGCCAGTAGCATTTGTACGCTTTCTGGTCCGGGGTATATATGGGGGTGGTTTCTGGGGGGTCGTCGCGTTGTAGGCCTTGTTCCTGGAAGGCGAGGAGGTGGGGAACCCACACCGGCCCCTGTGCCATCAGGAGCTCCTACAGGGCGGTTGTGGCGTCCTTGGAGTATGTGATGGCCGGGTGGTTGAGGTCGAGGAAGTTGACGGTGGCCTCGGTGGGTGCGGGCCGGGGCCGTGGAGGCTTGTGCCCTCGGCACTTGCCCCGTCAGGGAGGGGAACTGGGGCCCGGGGACTTTTTGCCGGGTGGTGGGCGCTCGGGTAGGCGCGGTGGGGGGAGGCCTTGGCTCCACTCCGGGGGGAGCTCCCCAGTGTATTCGGTGCCTCTGTGGGCCTTGTTCTCGTCGGTGCGGAGGCGGAAGGGGTGGGCGCTGGTGAGCTCCAGGGTGTGTCCCTCTGGCTTGTCCGGGGCGCTGCTGCCTTGGTCTAGCTCCTTTTGGCAGTGCCAGAACACCCGGATCTGTGGCCCCCCTGTTGTCCCCCGGGTCGCGGAGGCGGTATGAGATTGTGCCCTCACACCAGATCCAGTTCCCCGTGTGTTCGTTGCAGAAGGGCTGCTGGACCTTCGCGCCCTTTTCGAATCCTGGGTACGCCTCGGGTGGGGGCGGCGCTGGTGGCGTGGGGGGAGGATGATGAGGATGCCTGGTCCGTTTGGGGCGGTGGTAATGATGGGAGGGAGGATGACGAGGATGCTTGGTCCGGAATTGCCTGGTGGGTTCGGGGGGGGTGCGGGGGGTCGGGAGGTCACTGCTATTCCAGCTCGGTTGGGGGCGGGTGCGTCCCTTTTTCCTCTCGCTCGCTTGGGTGGGACTGGAGGTAGTGGGGCTGGGGGGGCGTGGGGTTTGAAGAAGGGGTGCGTTGCTTGCTGGCCCGGATCCCTTAGCCAGGGTTCTGCAGGCGTTTGCATTGCCGCTTTCGCGTTGCAGCGCGTGAGGGCGGCGAGCTTGCGCACGGTCTCCGGGGGGTCGGTTGGCCATGGCAGTGCGGCCGGGCGTTTGTCGAAAGGGTGGTGGAGGTGGTAGTTCCTCATGGCCTTCGCCTGCTTGACCCAAGCCTCCGTGGGTCCCGGTGTGTCTGGGCCGCTGGGGGACCCTTGAGCCCAGTAGAGCGCTGTATGGAGGGCTCCCCACGGGGCGCTATCGCGGCCTGTGAGGGTGTCGCAGCCAGCCTCACGGGGGGTCTTCCGGGTCTATTTCCGGGGTGTACGCCTGGGCCCCCATGAGGACTGCGTGTGCCAAGTGGAGGACCCACCATTGGGCGTCTGCTTTGAGGATGTGGATGGCGGGTCGTCGGGGGGGCGTGTCCAGGGTGTCCCACGATGCGATGGCTAGTTCTATCCTGGAGGGGTGGAGGTGTGGGGTGGCCCTGCGGCTTAGGAGTTGATCGATGTGGAGGGGGGTGACGGGATCTTTGAGGCCTTGCGGTGGTGGGGGCATCGCTGGGACGGCTGTGCGGTCCCAGTGGCGTACTTGGGTGGCAAGGGTGTATAGGGCGGCGGTGATGATGTGGTGGGCTTGCCCCTCCAGGACGATGTGGCGCTCAATGCCAAAGTCCTTTGGTAGGTGGGCCGTGGGGTGGACGGTGATGTGGGCTCTGGTGCGTTGGTGGGCTTTTTTTCCCCCGTCTGGTGCCTGCATCCGTTTGTCCCCCGGGATGTGCTGCTGTTGGTGTTTTGGTGGGGGCGGTCCCAGGGCGAGGGATTCTACTCCGTGGAGGGGGATGGCGTGTTCCCTGGACCTGTTGGGCAGGATGTATATGCCCGGGTCTCCCGGTACGGTGCCCAGGTACATGTTGCCCGTGACGGTGGGGGCCGGGAGCGGGTGGCGCAGGGGTGAGGTGCATGGGGTGGAGCAGTGCGCGTCATGGTGCTCACACCGGGGGTGGTCGACACCGTACGGGGTGACGTGTACGTCGAAGGGTCCGACGGCGCGCTGGAGATTCTGGGGTTGGATGTTGTTGAGGCGCGCCACCGCCCGTGTGTGGGAGCGCCCTTCGCTGATCCACACGGCGTCTGCCCGCGACGCCGCTGGGTTCAGGCAGTCCGTGATGATGCCTGTAATCGTGCGGTTGTGGGTGGCATCTGACACTCTGGCGAGGGGGGGCGCTGATGCGGGGGATGGTGTGGTCGTCGTGGAGGTTGCGGGCCTTGCGCCTTGCATCGTGCCGGTGCGGGGCCTCCTCGGTGGGGGTGTGCATGCCTGTGTGTTTGGGCTTCTTGTCCGGACGGTCTGCTGTGATGAAGGAGGTGGGCCAGGAGAGGGCGTGTCGGAGGGTGGGGTGTGGGAGGTCCCCCCTGTGTTGCCCATGTGTACAGGGTGGTTGCAGCGGCCCCTTCTGCCTGTATGGTGTATCGCTCGTCGTGTCGGCGTCGGGTGACGAGGATGTTGGGGGCCGTCAGCTCATACACCTGTGTGGTGTGGGGGAGGTGGCGGCTGACGGTGATCTTGGCGGCGTCATTCTTGCGGGAGGTGGTGTGGGGGATGATGTAGTGGGTCGCCCATTCGTCCTGGGGGGTGTGCTCCTTCGTGTCCAGCTTGAGTGGGGGATGGAGTTGCTTCGGCGATGGGGGCTTTTTTTGGGCCTTTGAGTGGGGCGCCACTTTGGTTTTGACCAGGTATCGCGGGCCCCAGGTCTCTGGGGCCCCTACCTGTGTGGCTGCCGCTGCTGTGGTGGTGAGGGCGGTGTTGGCGACGGTGGTGTACCGGTTGACGGTGGTGGAGCTGTTCTTGGTCTGTGGGTAGTCCCCGTCTGGTGGTGGTGGTGTTGGTGGCGTCGACGATCGTTTAGGCCGTGGGCGATGCTAGGCTCCTGGCCTTGCGTGGGGTGGTGGTGGCGCTGGTGAGTGCAGGTGGTGCCATGGGCGGCGGTGCCAATGACGGCCCGGCTGGGTGTTCTGGCAGTGATGCTGACGGCGTGGGTGCGGGTAGGGGGGAGTGTTGTGGTCGTTAGTTCATCGAGGCTGGTGTTTTCTCGGTTTCTCGGTGATACTGATGGCGGGTCAGCGTAGGCGCTGCCTCTCAGTGTGGGTCCGGGTGCGGGAGGTCTTTGGGCTGTTGTGGGCGTTAAGGGTTGGCTTTCTTGCTGGTGCTGATCATCATCTTCTGGCGGAGAGTGATGTCGCTGGTGGCGTGTCCGCTGGTGTTGCTGCAGGTTTTGGATGTAGGTGTGGTGTAGGGTGTGGCGTTGGTGGGTGGCGCCGACGGTGGGTGGCGTGACTGGTGGTGGTCCCGCTGGTGGCAGCGGTAGTGGGGGTGTTGGTTGTTGGTGAGGCTGCCGCCGTTGGTGTTTCGGTTGGTGCTGGTGATGGTGTCGCTGGTTGTGCAGATGGTGCGGGCTGTGTGCGATGCTGTTGTTTTTCGTGGGGGGGGGGGTGGGAAGGGGGACCCGTATCAAGGTGGTTTGTGAGGGTGATGTGGCCATCGGTCGACGGTGCTGCTTTCGGTGGTGTTGTTGAGGGCGGTGCGGGTGTTGGCCGGGAGTGTTGTCGGCGAAGCTCTGGTTGTTAGTGCCCGCGGTTCGCGGTTGCAGGTGGTCAACCGGGCCATGCCACCGGTGCAGTTGGTGCAGGTGGTGTCGGTGTTTGTCCGGCTGATGCCGTTAGTGCGGACTGTGTGGTTGTTGTGTCAGGCGTCGGTGGTGTTGGTGACGGTGATGGTGGTGTGTTGGGGGTTGGTGCCGGTGGGGGCGCTCCGATGGTGAGGGTGTCGGGGAGGCTGGGTGGCTCCGCATTGTTGGGCTTTCTCCTCGCCACCCCTGGCGGAGGGTGCCGCTGGTGCCGCTGCTGGTGAGGGTGGTGGATGTGTTGGTGTTGTTGCGGTTGGTTGTGCTGCCTGGGGTGGTTGTCAACGATGCTCCGGGTGATGTCGATGCAGTGGGCGGTGACGCTAATGGTGAGGGTGTTGTAGGTAGGCGGCGTGTTGCCCTGCGGTGCCGCTGGCGTTGGTGTTGGCGGGTGTAGTGTGTGCTGTTGCTGTTGTTACCCCCGGCTGGGAGCCCGCTGGGTGGCGCTGGTGGTGTTTGTCCGCCAGCCCTGCTGGCGTCTTTGGTGACGCCGACGGTGACAGCACCTTTGCACGTCGTTGGTGGGGTTGGTGGTGGTGTGGATAGTGCCGTGGGTGTTGCCGACGCTGGTGTTGCCGACGTTGAGGGTGTCATAGGTGGTATTTGGAGGTCTGGTGGTGTGGGTGTTGTTAGTGTTGGTGCTGGGCCCGGCCTGCCTTTGGGTGGTCGGCGGTTCCGGGCGTGCCACCCGTGGCTGTTGGTTGGTCGGCTTGTGGTCCTGGTGGTGCCGGGTGTCTCTGGTGTTGGGGTATTTCCTTCGGCTGTCCTTGGGTCTTTAGTGGCAGGTGTTGCACCGGTTGTGGTCGAGGGTGTCGATGCTGTGGGTGGGTGGCGGTGTCGCTGTGGTGCCGCTGTCGGTGGTGCTGGTGACGGTGTTGGTGAGGGCACCACCAGTGGAGCTCTGGGTTTGGGCGCCGCCGGTGATGCCGAAGGCGAGGGCGTTGCATGTGATGCCCTGGTGGATGGTGGTGTTCGATCGGTGGGGGTGGGACCTCGCCACTCCTGGCGGAGGTTCCCATGGGCGTTGCTGGTCGGTGTGTTGGCCCTGGCCCCCCTTGGTGTCGTTGATGCCGATGGTGTTGTACCGGGTGGTGTCGCCGTGTTGGCTGTCGTTGACGCTCCCGGTTGCTGTTGCTGAGGTCGCACTGTCGGTCGGTGGTGGTGTCGGTGACGCTGGTGGTGACGTCGTTGCGGGCGTTGTTATGGTTTACGGCGTCTCTGATGTTGCTGATGCTGCTGGTGGTTGGTGTGGGTCTGTGTTTGGGTGGTCAGTGGCCTGTGTTCGGGGGTGGGCGCTGGCTGGTTCCTGTAGCTTTGTCTGGGGGGGTGTGCAGTAGGTGGTGTGGACTGCTGGTGTTGCCGTTGGTGAGGGTGGTGCAGGCGATGCTCCCGGTGGTCGTGGGTGCGGGTGGTGTTGGTGGCGCCGGTGGTGTGGGTGCCGCTGGTGACTGCGTGGTGGATGGCGCGCTGTGGCTGCATTGGTGGCGAGGGTGTTGTTGTTGATGGTTCTGGGCGTGTGACCTCGCCTCCTCTGGCCTGGGCTTGGTGGTTTGTTGGGGGGATCCGGTGGTGGCGAGGGTGCTGTAGATGACGGGTGGTGTGGCCCCCGTCGGCCGGCGGTGGGGCTGTGTTAGGTGCGGTGGTGGTGAGGGCAGTGTTGGCGACGGTGGTGTACCGGGTAATGCCGGTGGAGCCCTTCTTGGTCTGTGGGTAGTCCCCGTCCGGTGGTGGTTGTGTTGGTGGTGTCAACGTTCGTTGAGGCCGTTGGCGATGCTAGGCTCCTGGCCTTGCGTGGGGTGGTGGTAATGCTGGTGAGTGCAGGTGGTGCCATGGGCGGGGGTGCCAATGACAGCCCGGCCGGGTGTTCTGGCAGTGGTGCCGACGGCGTGGGTGCGGTGGTGTAAAGGGGAGCTCAGGACAGGACAGGACAAGCCTGAAAGCCTGTGTTTTCCCTAGGATTCGGTTCCTTATGTTTACTGCTATTTCGTCATTAAGGTATCGCGCTCAGTACTTGGCTGTACTGACACATGTATGTTACATAAACCCATATATTATCCTGTCGCGTTGCGGTGCAGATGCCGCTTTTTGGGCACTGCATGGCACGCGTGCGCACTGATTTGTGCATTGTTTTCTTTCGGAAAAGCACTGATTTTTATTATAAAAAGATCTGATTTTGTAGGAATGTAACGTGCGAATGCATGCATGAACACTTTCTGAGTGTCTTTTGTCTTAGTGTGCAATGGGATTATTGCGATCTCAGCAAGAGGCAAGATCGCTCAGTACTTCTGGACTATAAAGAAAAGTCGTATTACAGCTATTTGCTTCGCTATTGGGTTGCGCCGTCTTCGGTATTGTGGGTCGTCCAGGAGTTCTTTGAAATCAAGATTTGGGATTTTGGTACAAAAGATCTTGGAAAGCACACGACAAAACACCGTACAAGTGTTTTGAAAATAAGATCGCAATAACCGCCGCCCAGCTGCAGATTTAGCAAGCCCACAGAGACACCATGAGCGCTCCCTCAACATCAGCGCCAACCACCATAGCCGTAAAACATCCCAGCTCGCTGTCAACAATGCTCGTGCAGTCGCCGCCGAGAAGACCGGCACCGCCTCCGCCTAGAGGGCCTGCACCATCACGGTCGCCGTCACTGCAGGATCTGGAGAGAGAGGAACGACACGTGCGGGAACAGCTGAGGTGTGCTCAAGAATTCACGTTCGCCAAGCTCTATGCGAATTTCGGGTACAAGTTTCAAGGTCTCTTCCATGCCCTCATGGTGCAGTTGAGTAGCGCCGACAACAAGGTCGTGGTTCACGGCGTACAAAGTGAAGAATTGCCGTGGAGGACGAAAGCAGTTCCACACAAGTCAAAGACAGCGCCGACGAAGAACAATGCGTATTCACGTGTGTTTACAAAATTGGAATCGTCGCTGGAAGTTGCGCTGCACAAACTACAAAGTATCGTCTCGCTGTTGAGAAGTCCGCTTCCTTCTACGCCTTTCAGAGCCACAAAAAATAGTTCGTCAACTCAAGACCAAAGGGAGTCACGATGCAGCTCAAGTGAAGAGGCCAACGCCGATGGGTCACAAAAAGAGCCCTGGAAACGAAGAAAGGAGCACCGAGTAACGAATTCTACAAGCTTCGAAAAAGGAGTGGGAAGTTGGGTGTTTGAACAATCTCAGGAGGTCATCAGTGAGGGCAAGCAAAGAAGAGGACGACGCGCAGGCAAAGCCGTTCAAAGACGAAGAGCTGCCCAGTACTTCAGTGAACTGGTTGACGTTCTGGTCTCCAAAGTGGAAAACAAGGAGGCCTTCAAGTGGTGTCGAACTTCCTGCCCACCGCGGTCAGAGTGGGGCCAGCGTTTGGCTTCCAAGGAAGATAAGTACAACCCTTTCCTTTAGGTTTTGAGCGCTGAGAGCGCTCTGTTACCCTGCGCGTATGTCGAGCGATGATCAACAAATTCGGAAACTTCACCAAGACCTCATGGGGATTCATACTTCATTGAAGCAATCATACGACAGACTTGAGGAATTAGCAAGCAATGTAGACAAACAAATGGAGACCATCACCAACTCAATTTCGACATCAACAAGCATACGACAATCAAAACAAGGATTTGTTTTGAGAGTAGATTCTAACGCGAGCGCTTGCAGCGCTTTCTTTGTCAGCTTTTGGCGCTGTGAGCGCCTTGTGGTATATATCTGCCACAGATGGCAGAATGTGATGTAAATTACAATGCATCCATAAGTTGACTTTGTCAACGAAGCCTTCTTTTGGCCTACAAGTGGCGCCAAGCGCCTGGTGTGCAGGCACTGACATATGCTTTTGCCTTCTTTTTCGTTGTAGATACTATTTTGGATCTGCAATGAGCAGTGGTGGGATACACCCTGCTTTACACTTTGAGTGAACTCTGGTTTACTCAGTTTTGCAATTCTGTTTTGCTTTGCACCTGCCTGCTTGTGAGCAGTGTGTCTTTTTTTTCTTTTTCAGCTGCTTCTGTCTTGGAGAAAAAGCAGAGTGGTTTTCCCGTTTGTTTTTCTGCTTTTGTTGGAAAAAGCAGGGGTTTTCTTTCAGTATTTTTATACTATATTTTATCTGTGCCATGAGCACTTCAGGTTGTGTGCCATGAGCACTTATCAGGTTTTTACACCCTTTGAGGAGTTTGAGTGGGTATAGGTTGAAACACCACTTCACCACTCCCCTAGAGCACTGTTTTGTGACAGAAATCCCTTTCAGGAGGGTAAAGCTATCTTTGGTACCAGTGGTATTCCACTAGCATGATCTGCACACAGATAGTAGCTGTTTTTACCTGGAATGGGTAGAAATAGCCGGATCACAGACAATAATATCTGTATTGTATTGTAGGTTAAGGCCTGCATGTTTTGCTATTTTTTTGCTCGGGTCAGCAACTCATTTGGGGAGTGCTGAGCCTGGGGGGGGAGTGTAAACATGCAAGGCAGCCTTTTGGGTGCTTGCGTTTTACACCCACCCAGCTCTGTCTGAGCTTTTCCCAGCCCTATGGTAAAACCCTTCGCGCCCTTTTGTTTTGGGGTCTCAGCCACACATCAGGGTATGTGTGGGCTTTGGGGGGGGAGTGTAAAGGGGAGCTCAGGACAGGACAGGACAAGCCTGAAAGCCTGTGTTTTCCCTAGGATTCGGTTCCTTATGTTTACTGCTATTTCGTCATTAAGGTATCGCGCTCAGTACTTGGCTGTACTGACACATGTATGTTACATAAACCCATATATTATCCTGTCGCGTTGCGGTGCAGATGCCGCTTTTTGGGCACTGCATGGCACGCGTGCGCACTGATTTGTGCATTGTTTTCTTTCGGAAAAGCACTGATTTTTATTATAAAAAGATCTGATTTTGTAGGAATGTAACGTGCGAATGCATGCATGAACACTTTCTGAGTGTCTTTTGTCTTAGTGTGCAATGGGATTATTGCGATCTCAGCAAGAGGCAAGATCGCTCAGTACTTCTGGACTATAAAGAAAAGTCGTATTACAGCTATTTGCTTCGCTATTGGGTTGCGCCGTCTTCGGTATTGTGGGTCGTCCAGGAGTTCTTTGAAATCAAGATTTGGGATTTTGGTACAAAAGATCTTGGAAAGCACACGACAAAACACCGTACAAGTGTTTTGAAAATAAGATCGCGTTTTACAGGTGGCGGGAGTGTTGTGGTCGTTAGTTCATCGAGGCTGATGTCTTCTCGGGTGTCGGTGACACTGGTGGCGGGTCGGCGTAGGCCAAGTTTCTGGGTGTGGGTCCGGAAGCGGGAGGGCCTTGGGATGTTGTGGGCGTTAAGGGCGGGTATTCCTGCTGGTGCTGATCATCATCCTCTGGCGGGGGGTGATGTCGCTGGTGGGGTGTCCGCTGGTGTTGCTGCAGGTTTTGGGTGTGGGTGCGGTGTAGGATGCGGCGTTGTTGGGTGGCGCCGACAGTGGGTGGCGTGACTTGTGGTGGTGGCGCTGGTGGCAGCGGTAGTGGGGGTGTCCGTTGTTGGTGAGGCTGCCGTCGTCGGTGTTTCGGTTGGTGCTGGTGATGGTGTTGCTGGTTGTGCAGATGGTGCGGGCTGTGCGCAATGCCGTTGTTGTTCCCGGGGGGGGGGGTGGGAAGGGGGACCCGTATCAAGGTGGTTTGTGAGGGTGATGTGGCCATCGGTCGTCGGTGCTGCTTTCGGTGGTGTTGTTGAGGGCGATGTGGGTGTTGGCCGGGAGTGTTGTCGGCAATGGTCTGGTTGTTAGTGCCCGCGGTTCGCGGTCGCAGGTGGTCAACCGGGCTATGCCGCCGATGAAGTTAGTGCAGGTGGTGTCGGTGGGTGTTCGGCTGATGCTGTTAGTGCGGGCTGTGTGGTTGTTGTGTCAGGCGTCGGTGGCGTTGGTGACGATGATGATGGTGCGTTGGGGGTTGGTGCTGGTGGTGGCGCTCCGATGGTGGGGGTGTCGGGTACGCTGGGTGGCTCCGCGTTGTTGGGTTTTCTCCTCGCCACTCCTGGCGGAGGCTGCCGCTGGTGCCGCTGCTGGTGAGGGTGGTGGATGTGTTGGTGTTGTTGCGGTTGGTTGTGCTGCCTGGGGTGGTTGTTGACGATGCTCCGGGTGATGTCGATGCAGTGCGCAGTGATGCAAATGGTGAGGGTGTTGTAGGTAGGCGGCTTGTTGCCCTGCGGTGCCGCTGGCGTTGGTGTTGGTGGCGCTGGTGGCGTTTGTCCGCCAGCCCTGCTGGCCTCTTTGGTGACGCCGACGGTGACGGCACCTTGGCACGTCGTTGGTTAGGTTGGTGGTCGTGTGGATAGTGCCGTGGGTGTTGACGACGCTGGTGTTGCCGACGGTGAGGGTGTCATAGGTGGTATTTCGTTGTCTGGTGGCGTGGGTGTTGTTGGTGTTGGTGCTGGGCGCGGCCTGCGTTTTGGTGGTCGGCGGTTCCGGGCGTGCCACCCGTGGCTGGTGATTGGTCGGCTTGTGGTCCTGGTGGTGCCGGTTGTCTCTAGTGTTGGGGTATTTCCTTCGGCTGTCCTTGGGTCTGTAGTGGCAGGTGTTGCACCAGTTGTGGTCGAGGGTGTCGATGCTGTGGTTGGCTGGCGGTGTCGCTGTGGTGCAGCTGTCGGTGGTGCTGGTGACGGTGGTCGCTGGTCATGTCCCCCTAGTCGGATACGTACCCAGAACACCAGGGCTGGGCCCATACCAGAGCGTCTTCATCAGAACTCTGCGGGACAGGTCACCTCAAACCCCTTGTTCCGCAATTTGCGGGCCATCCTCATGAAACGGGTTCTCCTGTCGGCGTTGCCGTCATCACCACCTTCATGCTCATGCTTGGCCCCTTGCTCTCGCTGGGCCTGTGTCTGCGAGCGTTTGGTAGGACCAGACTGCCCTCCAGAGGGCTCGGAGTTCCCCCCTGGTCTAGGGTCGGGGTTGCCTCTGTTCTTGTCCTGGTTCTTGTTGTCCTTGTCTGGCTGGAGATTAGCGCCTCCTCCTCGTCCGCCTTGGCTCTTGTCTTGGCCTTTCTCACAACCTTTCGACATGCCCTTGCCGGAGTCGTTGCCGTTGCCCTTACCACCGCCCTTGCCAGAGCCTTTGCTAGGATCCTCGCCCTTCATCTTTGCCGACAGGCGCTGCTTGTGGTAGCACTCATCCTCGTAGTGCTTCCTCTTCCCACAGAAGGCAGAGGTGATGGTGCACCTGTAATAATCCGGCATCTTAGGCTTGGCGCCGCTGTTTGTCTCCTGCTTTTTCCCCTGGACCACGAAGCAATCGCGCTGATCGGCACTGCAGGTGACCATGCTCACCTCTGGCGTCACACCAGAAGAGCTCCTTGACATTGTGCATGATACAGGCGTGCTTTTGGGGCAGTCCCCTGGTCCCCTGTCCAGGTCTGGGTCCTTGGTACCCTTTGCCATGGTTTCCGGAGCCTCCTCCTCCAGGACGGTAGGCGTTCAGGTGCTGGTCGCTTTCTTTCTCCAGCGCCAGCTCCAAGAGTAGCACAGACAAATCCTCGTAGTTGATGGCTCTAGCCTTGCGCTCTGCTGTTGACCGGCACTCGTCCCACAGTTCCCTAGTGAGCTTAGCCACCAACCAGAAGAGCAGATCGTCGCTGCTGTAGGAACCGGGCGTCAGTCGTCCCGCCCAGTGGTCGTGGTCAGACAGTAGCTCGGATACCCTGGCTGGTTTGGCGTTGTTGGGCAGCACGGCCAGGTTCTGGATCTCGGCCCTGACTGAGAGGTCGGTTTCATAGGTAGGGTACTGCCTCTCCAAGGCAACCAACACGTCAGCAAAGGTGGCGGACTGCGTCACGATCTGCTTGACCTGCTTCTCCAGGTACTTGGTCTTGCAGCACTGGAGGAGCAGATCACACTTGACTCGCCCACTAGCATGGGTTTGGCCGGTCATTTGGAGGAACCGGCCAAAGTTCTCAGCGAACTCGCGGAGGTCCTTGCCTGTGAACTCAGGCAAGTTCACCACAATCTTGGAGGTGGCGATTGCCTTAGCCTCCTGAGACCTGCGTCCCTCAGGACGCTTGGTCTTCCTCTTCTTCTTCTTCTTCCGCCCGCTCGGGTTCTCGGGGTGCTCAGGGTCGTCATCCTCCCAGGGTGAAGCAGAAGTCATGGACGGCGGGTCATTTTCAGAGGGTTCTCCGCGTAGGTCACTAGAGCCGTAGGGCTTCGCGTCAACCATTGCCCTCAGGGCTGTCAGCCCCAGCCAGTCCAGCTCGGCTCTCGTGGAATTCTCACGTGGCTGTAGGGAGCCTGGGCCGTTCTTGGTATGAAAGGGCTTCTCAGTATCACAGCAGAGGTCGGCATCGGTCGGCTCCGCAGGCTCCCCAGGGTGTTTGTCAACCCCGCCACCAGAAGATTGGCTTGTACTTGGCGGGGTGAACCTCAAACGATGGTAGGTGACGCTTGGGGACAAATCAGGGGCTCCAGTTTAGCCCGAATCTCTTGAGTGAGATCACCAACAAGTTTAGAGGTGGCTCCTCTGAGTGCCTCATTGATCTCCGACCGCGTCAGGGACCTGTTGGAGGATCTCTCCGATCCTCTACTCCTGCTCCCGCATGACTCAGGGCCTCTCCTCAGCCCAATCAGGGCTGCATACATCAACATAGGCTCCCGTAGCGGGTAGAGGATGGTGATAGTCCGCCGCATACCAGCGCGGCGCAGAACTGAAGGCCACTGGGTCACTGGAAGTAGTTGCCTCTGGACACGCAGTGGTGGATGGGTCCACACCATAGGCAGGGTAGGTAGGAATACCAGTAAAGCCTGTGCCCTCAGCCATAGGCGGGGTGGTTATGGGTGTGGATGTTGCAGCTGCTGGGTCTGGAGTTGAAAGTGTGGTGGTTGTAGGAGAGGGTGATGCGTGGATGCCAGAAGCGCTTGGTGCGCCCTTGAAGGTTGACTCAATCGTCGGGTCGTGCCCATGGTCTACTCCTTCGTGTGCCTTGCTTTCTCCTGCATCCTTCTCTCTTTCCCTCTTTCTCTTCACAGGGTTGATGTCCACCTCCTTGTCTGAGAGGGCCCTGAAGGCCGACTGAAGTCCCTCCAGCGAGTCGTCAACCACGTCCACTGGCCCATGTAAGGGCACGGAAGGTACAGCGCTAGGTCGAGGTCCAGGCTCACCAGGCGCTGGCATTGCTTGTGCCTCAGGCGCCGTCTTGACGTCGGTGTCCTCCTTCTTTGTGTCCATATTCGCCCTTCTTGCTCAGGACAGTACTCGGCGCACTGAGTGTACGGCACGGGGTTGCTGCCGGTACGCAGAGACTGTCTGCCTCTTGCTACCAGAAGGTTTTATAGTGTTTTCAGCACTGTGTTTTTGATGTGCCTCTCCTGCTGCTTGCTGCTGGTGTAGGGTTCCTGCTGCTTGCTTCTGATGATGAAAGTGGTTTATTGTTGAAATACAAACCATCCAGGATACCCCAAGCCAGAGATAAGCAAGTAGAAGATGAACAGGATCAACGCATGAAGGGCTGCAGTCACAAAGAGTTAAATAAAGAGAGCTTATCAACAATATACCACAGCAAAAAAGATTGAATGCAACTCAGGATGAAATATTTTACATGTCTGAGAAAAACTGATTGGAAATCTGCCCCATGGGCACACACTCTTCCATAGTGCCATCTTGAGATGTGCACCCTTTGTTTTTGGGTAGCATAGGTGCTGAAGTGGCATGGCTTGTGGCGCTGAGGTCACTGCCATGTCACATGGGATATTCCTACTTAGCTAGGCTGACTGGGAATTGAACCCAGGACCTCTCAAAAAGAGGTGCCCCACCCCCTAGGGTGCATACTACTAGGATAGCTAAGAATTCATGAGAAAACATAGATAAATTCATAGGCCCTGCCTTCAGTATATCAGTGCCTCAGTCACCCAGGAAAAGATGTTTTAATGCACACTGCTTGAGGATTAAGGGGTCCACACTACATCCTGATTTAGTGTTTGGTTCTATAGGTCAAAATGTGTTATCACTCATTTTGGTTAGGCCAATACTAAGATAAAACTGGAAGAGTGCTTAGAGCACCTCTAATACAAAAAGAGTATACCTTAAAGCATTTGAGCATCCAGGGCGGAGTGGAGCACGGCACAAGCCCCTGGAGTGGATCTTCCGGGGGGGAACCTGGGGCCACGGACTGGAACATCATGTTTTCAGCACTGTGTTTTTGATGTGCCTCTCCTGCTGCTTGCTGCTGGTGTAGGGTTCCTGCTGCTTGCTTTTGATGATGAAAGTGGTTTATTGTTGAAATACAAACCATCCAGGATACCCCAAGCCAGAGATAAGCAAGTAGAAGATGAACAGGATCAACGCATGAAGGGCTGCAGTCACAAAGAGTTAAATAAAGAGAGCTTATCAACAATATACCACAGCAAAAAACATTGAATGCAACTCAGGATGAAATATTTTACATGTTTGAGAAAAACTGATCAGAAAACTGCCCCATGGGCACACACTCTTCCATAGTGCCATCTTGAGATGTGCACCCTTTGTTTTTGTGTAGCATAGGTGCTGAAGTGGCATGGCTTGTGGCGCTGAGGTCACTGCCATGTCACATGGGATATTCCTACTTAGCTAGACTGACTGGGAATTGAACCCAGGACCTCTCAAAAAGAGGTGCCCCACCCCCTAGGGTGCATACTACTAGGATAGCTAAGAATTCATAGGCCCTGCCTTCAGTATATCAGTGCCTCAGTCACCCAGGAAAAGATGTTTTAATGCACACTGCTTGAGGATTAAGGGGTCCACACTACATCCTGATTTAGTGTTTGGTTCTATGGGTCAAAATGTGTTATCACTGATTTTGGTTAGGCCAATACTAAGATAAAACTGGAAGAGTGCTTAGAGCACCTCTAATACAAAAAGAGTATACCTTAAAGCATTTGAGCATCCGGGGCGGAGTGGAGCACGGCACAAGCCCCTGGAGTGGATCTTCTGGGGGGGAACCTGTGGCCACGGACTGGAACATCCGAGGCAACGGAGAGAAAACGGCAAAAGAACGCCCCGGATTGGAGCATCCGGGGCGGACAAGAGCAAGGCCCAAACCCCCGGACTGGATCGTCCGGGGGTGCACCCGGTGCCGCGGACTGGAACATCCGGGGACGCAACGCACCCAGACTGGAACGTCTGGGGACGAAGCGGCCCGGGAATGAAATGTCCGGGGCAACAAACAAGGAGAAGGAGGCGGCGGCGGAGAGACACGGAAAGGAGAACAAGAGCAAGAGCAAGGAACGGATGGGGGAGGACAAGAAGGAGAGAAGACGCGAAGCGGGAGGAGAAAGAGAAGAAGGTGAAGCAGCCAAACACAAGGAGCCCGGATGGGAACAACCGGGGAAGCAACGCAACCAGACAGGATCAACCGGGAGCGGGGCGGCACAGGAGATCGTCTAGCAAGAGCGGCCGAGGCTCCGTGAGGAAGGAGCAGCGGCGGCAGCAAGAAACGAAAAGGCGTGCATGAACAGGAGTCAGGAAAGGTGGACAGAGAAGACGAAAAAAAAAGAAAGACAGGAAGGGGGAGGAGAAGGGGAGGCAGGCGCACGGAACCCGGACTGGAACATCCGGGGAAGCAATGCGCCCGGACTGGACCATCCGGGGGGCGGAAGCCCTGGATAGGAACGTCCGGGGAGGCAACGGCCCGGGAGTGGAACGTCCGGGACCTCATAAGGAGAAGGAAGTGGCGGCGGAGAGAAGCGACGAGGAGCACGTGAACAGCATGGACCAGCATGGTCCAGATATGGGGAAGGACAAGACGGACGAGAGAAGGGAAGTGGGAGGAGAAGGAGCAAAAGGAAAAGCGGCCAACCACGTACAGCCCGGACGAGGACAACCGGGGCAGCAGTGCACCAGGGCAGGTACATCCGGGGGCGAGGCGGCCATGGAAAGGGGCGTCTGGAGCTCCAGGAGGAAGAAGAGGCGACGGCAGCAAGAATCGACAAGGGGTAAGGGGTGTGTGCACGGGAGTCAGGGTCGGTGGAGAGAGAGGACGAGAAGAGCACGAGAAGGGAAGAGGGAGGAGAAGGAGAAGCAAACACGTGGAATCCGGACTGGAACATCCAGGGAAGCAAAACACCCGGACTGGAATGTCCGGGGGGCGGAGGCCCGGGACTGGAGCGTCCAGGGGAGGCAGCGGCCTGGGATTGCAACGTCCGGGGCTGCGAAAGGAGGGGATTACGGTAGCGGAGAACAACGGCGAGGAGCACATGAACAAGGGCAAGGACCAGATGAGGAAGGATACGACGAAAGAGAGTCAGGAAGCGGGAGGGGAAGGAGCAGATGGAAAAGCGGCCAAACACGTGGAACCCGGACGGGAACAACCAGGGAAGCAGCGCACCAGGACTGGAACATCCAGGGGCGAGGCGGCCCTGGATGGGAGCGTCCGGGGCTCCAGGAGGAAGATGAAGCGGCGGCGGCAAGAAACAGCAAGGAGAACAATTACAAGAACCGGGGAAGGGGGAGAACGAGGACAAGAAGAGCAAGAGGCGGGAAGCGAGAGGAGAAGAAGAAGAATGAGAGGCGAATGAGCACATGGAACCCGGACCCGTGTAGCTAGGGCCACGCGACAGCCCCAGGGGAGTAGGCCAGCATGGGAGGCGGCACAGGAGAGAGGGGCGGAGGCGGGAGGGGAGCGACCCGTGCTAGGCGCACAAAACGGTCCCCGGATGGATGATGATCAAGTGGGCCCGCGCCACAGGGTTGCTGGCGGCCCGGTGGGGTATAAACA